>VWZV01002809.1:64169-102550 GCA_013397155.1 Irena cyanogastra | reverse complement strand
GCAATTATTCAAGTTACAGCTGATACAAAGAATGAAACCATTTACAAAGAAATTACCAGGCTTCAGTAAGACAGTAGCTAACTATGATGGATGAAAGCATTTCAGAACCCTAGTTTTTGTGTAATGATGCCTGGGTACTCCTAATCAAATAAAAAAATATGTTATATAAAGTAGGAGGAAAAATCAGAGCCAAATTATCTTTTTTTGCTTTTTCCCGATTTTGTTCCTAAGTAAAATTAATTCACTCTCTGTTTTATATTTCATTCTTGTCAGATAGTTGTTTTGATTAATTATTCCTTCTTGGTTTTTAAAAATCTTGGCCATCATCCACAATTGTTCCTAAACTAACATTTTTGCTTCTCATTTAAAACTGAGAAGCTCTCATAGACAGCTAATGTTTCCAAGAATAATAAACATCAGTATCAGAGCTGACGTAGAGGAACAGCCCAAATTACATTAAACAACTGCTGCCAATTCAATATGAGTATTTACAGTAGGAAATGTTTTAGGAGCTTTGGCTTAGCTGTTTTTTCCAGTCCTGTGTAATTAAGTTATCCCAGCTCGCTGATGGGCAGAAGGCATTCAATTTACTTAACATTTTTTGCTTCCTAAAAAGTAATTCAACTCTTCTACTCTTTCATCTCACTCTAAGTATTATCTGGGCGTTTGGAACACAGGAATGGTCAAATACTAACCTGATGTAAAATGCTGTGGCTATGTTGATATAACCAAAGATAAAACATTCAGCAACAGCCAATGATCTGGTGCAGTGTAGATTTTCTGGCTGCTTCTAAACTCAGACTTAAATTTCTCTTAGTGAAAAATTTAAACGATGCACTCATAAGCCTAGAAGACACCTCTGTTACCCCGCTGAAGACGCAAAAAACCAAAGGGAAACTAAAAGCAATTGTACAAAGCCTCCAGAAAGACGATGGGTGGAGCAACTCAGAAATCTGCAGTGATTCCTCACTCTGACAACAACCTCATAATTATTAACATGCCAAACCCTAACTCTTGAATGCAAAAAGCAGTCTTGTCGGGGAAAAAAAAACACTATAACTCGGTACTGAAAGAAAAAATTTATTTATTTAGAAAGCACTGAAACACTGCTAGCAGCTGCAGATTTAAGAATATTAGATAGATTTCTGTCCCCTCGGAACATTAATTCATGTTCTGCAGGTAAAAGCAACTAATTTCATGGAAAAGCAATTTTTCCTTAACATGTGGATCAGATCTGAAATATTCAATGTCTTTCTTTTGCTTTTAAGACTCCCCAAGAAATTTCCTCAGCCTTGTCTCCTCAGACTTCGATGCTTATCTGTAAAACCACTTTGAAAGTGATGCCAGACTCAGTGTTTCATCTGCCACTTCCTCTCCCACCTGCCCTTTTCCACAAGCCTGCTCTGCACAAAAATGGTTTTTCATTGCATTCACAACTTTGACCATGTTTACGTTTTTCCACAGATTTTCTTCCTTTGTGACTCCTGGACAGTGATCTATTTCAATAAATCGTAATGCCAAGCTGATCACTACTATGCATTGTCTTCTCAGTGTAACACTTTAGGCTGTCAGCTCTTTCTCAGTGTAACACTTCAGGTTGTCAGCTCTTTAGGAAGGACATTATCTGCAGTGACTGGTATGGGCCTCATTAATACATGACTTCACAGTATGTCTAAAATGGGGCCAATTTCTTCCCGGTACAAATGTCACAGCTACTAACTCTTACTAGAAGTTTTCATTTCTATAGTCCTTAAAAGATAATACACCTGATTATTTCTCTCCACAACAGTTTTTGAGTTCTCAATAGTAAGACATTAAGCAACTTAATTAGTACCAGTCACGGACTCCTAATTCTCCCCTCTCATGCCAGTCAGAAAGTGCAGTCCAATGCTTCATTAGGGCTTTGATCTGGACCTCTAAGGTATCTTCCCCCTTCTTTCTCATTCCACTAATAACATCAGCTTCAGAGTTTCTTCCTTCATTTCCACATTTGTGCTTAGTGCTCTCTCCCAAATGCACTTCTAAATCCCAGTCACTGTCTTCCCTGCACTCAGCATTACTCTTAAAACTCACTTATCTTAAACCATAGAGAAAGTCCTCTTTCAAAGAGAACTATTCTCTGATACCACAGAACTGGTGTATACCCACATAAATAGCTATGAAAATCGCATCCCTAAGTTCCTGTTCCTTCTCTCCCACTGACTGTGAGTGCCTGCTTACAAACCATTCTAATGCCTGCTTACAAACCATTCTAATAGCCCATTTTAGGCTCTAACTTCTTAATGGGCGAACTTTATGATCTTAAAGGTTATTTCCAGTCTAAATTATTCTGACTCTTTCAGAGACATGGAGCTCAGTCTTCTGGGCCTTGACTGATCAAACTGTTTAATACATTTTTATATTTAGGACTAAATTTGGCCTCCAAAGTACCTCACACTGGCTTCTGGGTTGTTCTTTCTTGCATTTAGTTGACACAGTCATACTAGACCCATTGCAACTTCAAAGTATCCTTGCACTAAAAGTAAAATTTGTCCACTAAACATTCTAGTCCTTCAACAGACTGGGCTTACCAGTGTCCAGTCCTCTGGCAGTGTGGTGAGCTTCTTGTGAAGATGATTAATCAGCTTTATGTTCTATTAATACTGAACATTTGAGATGTGAGAATTGGGACCTTGTCTTTAACTGTCTTACTTAATTTAACTCTTGAGACAAACACACTTCTTGATGAGGGAAATGCTGCAGTTAGGAACCTCTGTCTTTCCCTGCCATTTCTTTTTCAGCAGACATGCAATGCGAGAGGTCTCTTCTCCTCTCTCCTCCCTTCCCGGAAATCTCCTCCTGTATTTCCTCCAGACTCCACAATACTCACATCAGTGGTCTCAAATCAAAAGGCTTTAATTTAATTTAATTTAATTACAAGAGCTAATGTGCTATGTACTAAGCACTGGAATGTTTTGCGTAACTCACTGCAACGGCTGCCTCTTTATTATTGTCAGCCACACTGGCACTGGGGTACTCAGTTCAATGTGATAATGTCTTCAATTAATAGTGTAGTAAACCAAGCACTAAAAGCTGAATGTATTTTACGTCTTCCTGCTGCTTTCAGTACCATAGGTCACTCTCAACTGCCGCTCCTGAACCTAGTGGTACATGAACGATTTGTAACACATTTCTTAACATTCTAGCATGCTTCATTCCTGCAGGCGACTCTCCGAAGTGAATTTCACTCAAGTGAATTTTATTTTTTTTGTCACTGATATTACAGAGCTTTACGCTGTTTTTTCTTGCCAAATAAATTACAGTAACTGTTCTACCTCTGGCAGGCTTCTTTCTAAAAGGGTATCATCTACCTTACTGCATTAAATAATCTGTAATAGCTACAGATCACTGTTATTTTCTTATCTTAACCTAATGATCCTGCCTCAGATGGCAAAAATATGGGGACCTAAAAGCATCTTCCATTTAATAATCTCTTTTTAATGTACACCGTTGACAGAATGTCACACAAAAATTGGGATAGCACTATTACTGAGAGCACTTACATGGCCGTTCATATTAAAATGAATGGAAGAGGGGCTAAAAGAGTCTATTTGATTCCTAGAATGAAATTTTTACGAAGAAATGTTCTCTTTAATGTCTGACATTCATAATAGGCCACCGCAGATTCCAGGAATTATTAGTTTCCTATTTTAGTACTCATATCAGTAAGAACTGCTTACATTAGCTTCCAAGTGAAATGAGGTTAGATGCCCTGAACTGGAATATCAAGTGGCAGCAGAATGCAGTATGTACATGCACTCAGTTCTCCTCAGCCACCATCCATTTCACAAGGCATGAAGATGAGGCAGACTGCCCTGGATTTAAAAGCATCAGTGAGGATTGCTCTTGCCACCTTTTCCCTAATCTTTAAATGATTGCTGTTGCCCTTGTTAGCAAATGATTACCGAGGGCCACATACAGAAATAGCAAGTTATTTGTAGAAAATGACAAGTGCTGAGCCCTTGCAGGACTGGAGGAGCAGAGCAGCCAGCCTCACAGCTGAAGGTGATTGTCCTTCTCTCAGTGTAAAATGGGGCACTCACTGAGGGTCACTCTGTGCCAGCTCTGGAATAACATGGAAAATGGAGCTCTGGTTCATTTTCTTACATCTGGCACTTCACTGGAAAAGGCATCATGAATGTTTGGATTATGCAGAGCTACAAGTTCAGGAAAATGGCCCTGAGAGTGTCAATCCTGGCAGTAAACAACATAATATTTTCAATGTACTCTATACTACCCTGTTCAGCACTTATTTGCTAATTTCAGCATTTCATTAGCATTTGCTAATTCCAGCATTACACAGAGAACAGCAGCAGCAGAATTGTGCTAAACCATCTACAGAAGTCAGGAGCTCATACTGGCCCCCTGTCTCACAGAGGCTTACACGTGTGCCTAACTTACGCAGTGCTGAGCACCCTCTTTGAAATCAGAGGGCTATTTACAGTGCCTAAAATTAAACAAACATATAGACATATTCTCTCACAAATTTATCTCTATAAATCCTGTGTAAGTGGGTAAAACATGTCCTGTGCTTTTTAAAAGAAAAACAACATGAAAACAACCTAAGTGAACTTTGCAGAGAGGGGGGAGAGGACCATCATTATTTAGAGCAAAGCTGCCACAGTTCCCAAACAATTACAAATATGTAGTAGCCTCCCACAGCTACTCCATATTCTGTCTTGAATTACTAGTGAACTACAGAGAGCTGTCAAGTCACAGGGGTCAGGCTGCCTCTTTTCCAATTATTGGGTCACATGAAGAGATAAAACACATGAAATACTTTCCTCACATTACTTTTCCATGAGTGCAGAAGACATGTTGCTCATTCATAAATGGGAAGAGAGCTGATCTACATGACAAACATGTTTTATTAGCCTCATTTTGGTTTCATTTCTGCAAAAATGTGATTTAGATCCCAAAGTGGGAAGAAGATGCTATTCCAGTAAAAAAGCCTAAAAAAGTAAAACTCTTCCGGGTTAAGGCTAGATTATTTTGAATTTAAGAAAAAAAAAAGAAAAAAAAAGACGTGGTTAGCTAATTATGTTCAAATTTTTTATTCACAGAGACAATAATTTTGTAAACTGGATTCTGAAATTAAAAAAAATAATTTCCTTAGGTTCAGAAATACAGGAGTGTTCTTTTCAGTTTTATACATTCCCATGTTGATATTTCTGAAATAAATATGAAGGACTTAAATTTTTGTAGTATACGGTATCTTAAAGTAAAGGCTTTTGTGCCATGCAGAAAAATGGTGTGTATATCACAGAAGAAGGTTTCATTTATTTATGCAGAATCTTACTTTCAAATCTGGGTGCCTGGAAAGGATATCCACATGATTAGTCTATTATGGTGTATTAGTCATTGCCCCTTAGTCACCCTGGGCAATTTGAAAAATTAGTGTTGAAATAATTTTAAATTTAAAGTAGTTAAATTTATAAAGCTAGCTGGTTAACGGACCCAAAATCTCAGGACGAGTGCCCCAACCCTAAAACTCTTCTGTGCTGTAATTTGGATTTCTGAATTAAATTCAAAAATACCGATTGTCTGCTGAGCAACCTGAGTAATTTTTTTCCTCAGTATGTCCAGAATTTAATTATATATATCATCCACAAGTGAGATTCAAGGCAAGGGAAAGGGCCAGCAAAAACTCAAAACTCTCGGGTGAGGCTTCAGCTTCATTTTCTTGATGGGCTGAATTCCATGCCGGAAGCTGCCAGAGCCAGTGTGACACGCAGAGGCGGGCAGGGACAGCCAGATGGCCCCAGGCAAGCAGAGCAGCCGGGCTCTTGGCCCACAGGGGGGCACAGCAAGCACCATGCACCATGCTTAGCACACAGGACAATGCCACGGGAACAAGGTGCAGCAGGAATAACTCACACCTGTCAGAGAAGCCTGGATTCAGATTTTATTGTACGTGCACAGTTACACGTGGCCAAGACGGGGATCAACCCACTCGTCCACGTAGGGTGAAACAGAGGCATTTCGGACCACAGGCTTCCCAACGGGTTGGTGGCAGCCAACAGCTGCGAGTCTCTCCCAGGACACAACAATGAAACTCCTCAAGACAGCTACAGTTGCAGCCTTTCTATTTCTTGAACTACTCTCTTACAGCTGTCCCTATTCATAAGGCAGACTGTAGCAGCTTTCCAGTACAAAAATTATGATCTTAATCCTTGAATAAGCATTCTGCCTTATCAAGTAAACAGTGAAGTTCATTGGTTTCATTTTTTTCCCTTCTCGAATAAAATACTAGCAGTACATACGTGTGGAGGCAAGTCTTCTCCAAACCAATTAGGCAATATAAGCAGCAGAGAAAAATGCAGTACAAACAGGAGGAGGAAGTGCTAACTTGTGCTAGTACTCCATCTTCTTTCTAAGAGCTAAAGTAAGCATTGAGAAAATAAAAGAGTATTTAAAAAATGGGCAGATTTGATTTATATAGAAATACGTGATCATGAAATAGCAAGGAAAAGGTAAGTTTCTATTATTCTATCAGACACAAGCATGATAAGGAATAGAAATTTCATAAATAATAATTTTGTGAGGATTAAACAACTAAATACAACAATTAAAAACTAATAAAATATTTAGGAATTACTCTAGGATGACTCTAGTTATTTCAGAAGATATGGTGCTTTTATAGCAACATTTCCTCCTTTATGAAATAGAGTAAAAATTTCAGCCACTGCACTATGCCTACATTGGGATTTACAAATCTTAGTACAATTTACAGATGCCATATTTAAAGACTATGTCTCCATGCTCTCATCTTCTGTTTTAAATTAATCCATCCTTAAAACCAATACTCCTTTGTACTTATACTGTGCCTATGACTGTACTTTCACACAATTATAATAAACACCTCTTGACATAAGCAGGGGGATGTTATTTTTATGCTTAAAATGGTGATTCAGAGGTTAGAGTTTTTTTGGAGAAAACCAGTTCACTTAGGAAATGTTCTTACCATCGGAGCCACAACAAGCATACATTCTTTGCATTGCTTTTAATTGTTTTAGATGTTTCTCTATGGCCATGAAATTGTTTTAGACTCTTAATATATTAAAGGTTACAATCAATGAAAAACATGATATTTCATTAGGAGACACCATAAAAGTGATAAACTAATATTTTAGTCACAAATTGCTAAGCAATTCCTCTAACTATTTTTCCAGCTTTCCACAGAACAGCATCAATCAGAATCTCACAAACTTACACATGAATCATCCCGGCCCTTTTCCTATGGGATAGAGAATGCTTTTATTTTTGAGGAAATGAAACCTAATTTATTGAGGACATGAAGAACAAGAGGGCTTTTAAAGCATAATTTATCTTTTTTGCTAATTGTTGTACACATCAGTCTACAAAGGCTGAGGGCATTGTTCTGCTTTTAAAAGAAGGTTCATAATTGCTGGCAGCTTAAAGAAAGAAAAAAGAACATGAGACATTAGTAGGTATGTTTTAGTATCTGCCAAATACTCTATAGCTGCAAGTTTCATTTAAAATAAAGGTTTAAAACTCCAAAGTTAACTTCTAAAAAATTGTAGAAAACTTACAGAAAATTGTCACCTGCTGTAGGTGACCCTGCCTTAGCAGAGGGATTGGACTACATGATCTCCAGTGGTCCCTTCCAACCCTAGTTATTCTGTGATTCTATGGCACTAAAATTTTTCCCAATAATAAAAAGGTGTGGTGGATCCTAACACTAGCAAAATAGGTAAATAAAATAAAAAATATTTAATTTTTGGAAACTTCAATGAAAATACTTGTTTAGTTCACCTGTAACAACAGCAGGTTTAAGATATTTTGAATATTTTACTTTTAAAAATTTTTACTGAGTAAAATGCCATTTATTCTTTAACTGAAAATTTTAAATTTCATTGAACAGCTCATATGCAGAATATTGAAAGAAGATGTTTCAACTACTATTCAATTTTAAAATAAACCTGAAATGATAAATTGGCCAAACCCAACCTTTTCTACAAAATTTTCTTCAATACTTCTGTGTTTTACATCAGCAAACAGCCATCCCATCGCACCAGGAGTGGTCACCTACATGGTTTGGATGTTGCAAGCTCAAAATCAGTAAGGTAATGCCATGGAAGGTAATGCCACAATGTGAAAGTTGTTAAATAGCAAATAAACTTGTTGAAAACAATGGTGCCATTTTATTTCAAGCTAAACTTATTTCAAGCTTGTGTTTAACACGGCATGTGTCTTCCCACATTGTAAGGTGCCTCAGAGAGGAAGGCTGTAGGTATGTCTGGATGAGGCTCAGATTCAGATCAGGAGTGCTCTTTGGAAGCCAATCTCCCAGTTGTCCATGCTCCCTGGGCACAGGTCTGTGTAACTACTGCACAGTCACAAAATGCATGACCAGCAGTTTCTTAGGGTGACACAAATCTGAAGAAGCATTCTAGCAGCGCACGTAACATAGTCCAACAGGCATTCCAGCCATCAGGAAAGCCAATGTGAGTCCAAATTTTGAAAATTCCTGGAATAGTTGTAGATATCAGGTCCTCAGCCTGCTAATGTTTCACTGCCCCAGTGGTGCTGGTTGATGATACTCACTAATATAGAAAGAGTTTCTATGCTCAGAGATAATCAAAGGTGGTACAAATGTATATATTTTCCAGAGTGATTGCAGGAAGCAAGTTTAAAAAGTCTGATTATCACAGACACCTGATTATTTTCTGCAAGAGGTACAATATAAAAGTATATAAGCACCATCTACTAAATTCTAAAAAAAGATGCTACTGAAAAATAGAACTTAAACCATTATCAAACTAAGCCCTCATTGAACCATCACTTCTTCATTTCAGACTAAGAGCTGAGTGGAATTTAGTAGCGTTTATTACTTATCAGCCTATCCTCAGATTACAACAGCCGTAACTGCAATCAGGGAATGTTAACAACCTAACCTGAGACAGCACAGAATCTTTTCTATTCCTTTTCTATTCCTTACCAGGAATAGATCAGTTACTTACTCTCACCCCTGGGTTCTGATGTAGGCATAAAAGTAGCAGACTGTAAAGCTATAGGGGAACCACCTTTAACAACAAAGCCATTTAAGAGCTGGAAGCAGGCATTGTCGCAGCACTGTTTTAAGAACTAATGAACGACAAAGATTAAAAAAAATCTAGAATCACCAAATCTGGTGCATCACCAAATCTGGTGCATCATTAACAACAACTTGCTTCTAGGGCAAACACGGGCTGTCTCAGAAGGTGTGAGGACGAGGCATCAGCCACAAAGCTCAGGGGAATACATACTTTATCAATGACTTGCTGTCCCATCAATAATTCACGCTCACAGGAACCATGTATCCCACCATTAGAAGCGTTTTGGCAGCGCTGGCCAGTGAGGCCGCTCTGCTGGACTGTGCCTGGAGGCAGCACGGTTCGGCAGTGCAGCACGGCTTTCCTAAAGTCCGGCTGGCTGTGGGACACGGCCCCCAGTCCCGGGATCAGGTATGAGCCGGGCCCTCGGCACGGCCGCTGCAGTTCCGGCCGGCGCCACCGGGTGTCGCTGCGGGGCAGCGCCGGCGCCCCGGCCGCGCCCGGCCCCGGGGGAGCCGCCGGGAACGGGGCAGGAACACAAACCCCGGAGGGCTGGAACACAAACCCCGGAGGGCTGGAGCACAAACCCCGGAACCCAAGCGGGACTGGGGCAGCAGCGACCGCCTGGCTCAGTTCTGCCCTCCAGGTGTGCGGGAGAGGCTCGCCATCGCTTCCTGCCGGGCCGGGCCGCTCACAAGGCATTCCCGGCGCTGGCACAAGGATCAGGGCCGCCCAGTGTTTTGTTCAGGTAAATCTGTAAAAGCCTTCTTTTAAAATGTTTAACTGAAATTAAAATGTTCATTTGAAAATGTCAAGCTTAGTGCAAAATGTACGGTGTCTTCCATGATCTGAACAGTTTATGTGGAAAGAAACTTTATTTCACTCAGTCATACATTTAGTTTCCTAAAAATAAAACTTTATTTATTTTTGTGGGCATCTAATAATTATTGGATATAACATATGAACTGCAATTTACTCAAGAATCAGTATTGTAACTGACTGTTAATATATTATCTTTGCTTACATGAAAGCAATTAAGAATTTTCAAAAGTTTAACAATGTTCCCCAGAAATTTCAGGAAAACATATCAAATAAAAACAGGCCCTTCTGAAAAGGAGCATATGTTTAAGGGTCTAATTTATGTTTAGTGCTATGAACCTCTTTGGTCAGAATATTTCCTTTTGTAACGTGCTTCTTCTTTTGTACCTCCAGCAATTTTAAACATGTATATATTTGATTTTAACAGCTATATAGTGACAGGAAATTTACGAATTGCTGGGTTTTGATTCTGCAATTATGAATAGCACTATTGTATGTGTTTCCTTTCTGCAGTGAAAACTTAAAAGTCTATAGTGAATGCAGTAAATATCTCAGTGGAAAGCACAGAGAGCTGTTCCAAATCATCTATTCACAGCAATCTACTGCGTTCAGCATCTTGCTACTCACACTGTAATTCTCACCGTGCACTACAATGAAACATAATCACTCCACAACAGAAAACAATACTAATAGAAATTTGCAAGAGCCTCTTAAAATACAGTTTTCTTCCATCTCCTTTCAACAGAATATAATAAGGTGTACCTTTCTGACCAGGAACACTCAACAATTCTCTAAAATGCTTGCAGTTTGCTTCGGACACAAGAGTCCTTGCTGTCAAAAGTCCCATGAGACTCAGGCACTTCCTGGGGCTTAGCCATCTCAAGCTTATGTGGGTGTTCCCTGGCAGGCAGCCTCAAGAAAAGCCTCACAGGGAAATCAGTAACTGTGGGTCTAGGCCAGTACTTCTCAAGGAAGTAAAATTTAAGCTTACCAAGAAATATAACATAAACTGCAGACTAGGGTCAGACTGTGCTGTCCTTCAGCAGGACCAGACACTCTGACAGAATAAGAAATCAGAATTGGCAGTATAGTGTGAAATGAGTCCTTCTGACTGGTGATATGACTAGCAGCAAACTGAGTGAACTGTTGTAGCTCAGCATGCAGAGAGTATAAACTCCCACTCTTGCTCCCCTTACCCTGACATTCCACCACAGCTGCACATGGAGGACTTCAGTTTAAACAAAATATGTTGTAGCTGCCTCCTATGTCCTGCCAGGCTTTTTTGGTGTTCAGCCTTCCTATCTGTTCCTACTGAGAACATTGAAAGCTAAGAAATAAAGGATTGTGTAATGCTGTATTTGGAACTCAAATTGTGAGCTACAAGATAGTTCACCAGAGTAGACAAGAAATGGAAAACTTGAGTAAAGGTATTAATGAGAACAGTACTAAGATGAAGTAGTATCATCTTTCTCCTTTATATATGCTTTGCTGAATATATAAATAATTGCCACATAAGGAAGTTTATTCATTCTTAGTCCTAAAGAGGATGCAAACAGCTTTTCCAAACTTATAGCTGCAGGGGACTCTGTAAGTCATGGCCCATTACTAGGGGCAAACAAAAATGCTCACATGAACTTTAGTGTTCACACTCAACACTGTGAAATACTGGAACATAATCAATTTACTGAAGATAGCCATAGCTGGTATCCTGGGATGTACAAATGCTTCCCGAGCTTCTTTGCCTTGACATGTCAAGGACCACCATTCTAATGCACAGGATACTCAATCTTCTGTCCCCTTGCTGCTTCTAGGAGCAAGCTGGTTTCCTTTCAGTTTTTCTTACGTCCTCTCTGCCCTGATGCAAAAAATAGAACTTGGACAAATAAATGTATTGCTCTAAAAATAGGATTCAGGAGGGTAGCCTTCAGTCTGATAAGCAACGTTAGCCACTACTATTTTAGTCTCTAAATGAGAACACTGGCTCTTTTGTGAGGTATCTGAAACATCTGTGCAAATAAACATAAAGCAGGACAAAACTGTTCCTCCCCCTAAACTGTCTCCTCCCACAGCATGCCATTTTTTGCAGATGGAAGAACACCTTCCCCGTTTTCACACATTCTGGTTAGTTATTCTACAGGTGGTGAATGAAGGTGTAATTCTTAGCCTGAAGCAGTATAGAGGTACAATCCCAAGATGCATTACCCAAGGAAAAATATGGAGTTGAGGGCATCATACTTGCTACTCACACTGTGCACGCCCAGAGCCTTCCAGATGGCAAAACTCAGCAATCCAACTCCACACCATGCATAGAGTGAGCCCCACCCTAGGGCTCGTAAGGCCAGTGATGAACCACTCTCTGGTAGTGCAGCTGTGGCAGTAATCCCCTAGAACCAAAGATAAAAAGCTCATGACAAAGTGAACAATAATTGGAAAAAAATCAAAAACTAAGAAAGTTGGTGATTTAGATTTTTCCTGACCGGCCAGTTGCACTAGTGTAGCCACAGAAAATCTTACGGCTGCCAGCACACCTCAAGAGCCAAGAAAGGGGCTGGATGAAGTGCCTTCCTACCAGGAACAGATTTCACAGTTGCCAGTGCCGCCTGGGGATGACTTTCATTGCCCAGAAATACCAGAGTCAGTTGTTCCATGGGCACAAGAATCCAACATTCTGTTATCTAACCAAAGTACAAAACTGAATCTAAACCAGTAATTAGTCTTTATGCCAGTGACATCTGAACATAATCACTGTATGTCATTGATGTTAGTACTTTTTCATGGGGGGCAACCAATGGCCTATAGGTCTTTATCTGCACTTCTGGAACAGCTCATTCAGAACCTGCAAGAACACAAGCAGCTTTCATCTGGACACGGAAAGGGTATTGCAGTGACCCAGGGCTAATTTCAGAGAGCTACAACTCTGAAGAAGCTCTGGAAACTATTAGTGAAAATTTTGTAAAAGCAAACAACAACGCTGAACCCATTCCCTTGCAGAGTTCACCAAGCAGCAACACTGAAAATGCTGTGTGGTCTCCACACTTCTCATTTTTGTCAGAAGACACCTACAAGAATAGGTGGTTTTAAGATACTGCTGCCATAGAAGTTTGCCATGAGACGTGTCCTGAAAACACAAGTACCTTGAAAATGCTGTCACTTGGAAAAGCCATCTCAGGCCAAGAATGTAGCCTTGGCTATGATGGGGTCCCAACCATAAGGAAACCTCTCTGTCACAGCACATAAATGGACATTGTAGCTTCCAGGGGCACCAGGCACATGCTGGGTGGCATCAATCCATGTGCACCCCGCTCTCACTGCTAGCCAGCCGTTCTCGCCTCACAATGCCCACCGTACTGCACCTGTTTGGTATAGCAAAGCTTCAGCCTGTGCAGCCCACAGAAGCAGTGACACAGACAGAATTCTCTTCCTCGCAGTGGCAACTGCCATTCAGAGGATTTTTTTCCCCTCTGAAGGATCACTGTTCAATTGTTCGCATGCAAATACAGATTTCAGATGGTAATTGTTAAAGATTGGCATTTATGGTCCTTACACAACTCAAAAGTTTTACTTAACTGGGTATCTTGGAAAAAAAAACAACTAAGTATCGCTCAGGGGTAACATAAATGAGATTGCATGCATAAAATTACAAAAAATTGTTTAATTTATAGTCTAAAATACTGAAAAGCAAAATTAACTTGTGAAAGGATCAAAAAAACTCTTCTCCAAAACATGCCAAAGAAATCTTCTTTTTTACCGATCACAAAATGTTTGTATTCTTGCTTTTAAAAAGCTTTAAATTTTTAACTTATTTTAAAATGCTTCTCTTTCTTCTTTGATACAATTAAACATACTTAATATCTACCAATATGGTCAGTCAAATAGCACAGTAGTTTTTCTCCTCTTGGCATTGTATTTATTGAAATGTTAAAATGATCCTTAGACAGTCCTCAGCATTGACACTCTCCCTTGGGATTCAGCTGTAGGCACAGCTACCCAAGGACAAACATGCACTTGGAAAGGACACAAGTAAAACTTATCTTGACCCTTATTTATTCCAATTTGGACATCCCAAATTGGAGTAAATTAGGGTCTGTAAGCAAACACACACAAACAGCAGAGATCTCTAGTCACGCTATAATATCAGGTCCTATTACCTCCTTACCACAGATAATAAACTATTA
This sequence comes from Irena cyanogastra, assembly GCA_013397155.1. NCBI lineage: Eukaryota > Metazoa > Chordata > Aves > Passeriformes > Irenidae > Irena > Irena cyanogastra. The sequence goes on along the minus strand of VWZV01002809.1, from coordinate 88,461 downwards.
AAACTCTTTCAGAGTACTAAGAGACTGCTCTTAGTATTGAAATGCTGATTACTTTTGACATTTCTCCTGCTTCCATAGTCTAACCATATATAACAACACTGAGAAAAAAATGGCTCCATTTGGAAGATGGGAAATGAATGGACAAAAATATCTTCTACACAGAATCTTTAAATAGGAGTCATTATCTGTGAAAATCGCTGGCAAAAAAACCCAACTGACTACTATTTAAATGCTTGATTGTCCCAGAAAAATAGTGGTAAATGGAGACAACTGATCTGGTTTTACTGACTGCAGTCAAACAGGGTTCAGTCACAGGCTGGTTCCTCAGGGTACTTCAGTACACAGATAAGGGCTTCTGTAAACAGGGCAGTTGGTTAAATGATTATCAGATACACTGTTCAGAGCATCAAGAAAGCTGATTAATGAAATGCTAAAAAATTAAAAAGGACAACGGTTGCATGGAAGAAAAAGATGACACCAATAAAAAACATTTTTAAGAGAATTGAGTTTTATTCGCTGACCTGTTACTCTATGTTCAGATTGTTTTCTCATGACTACTCTTCTGCATTTTTTAAAAAAAATTCTTTAATTTAAAAAAATGAGCTTTTAAACAATATTGAGTCTTTCCAAAAACAGGTCAGAATTAGCTGATTTATTAGCTGATCCAAATATATGCTGCTTTTTTCATTGCACTGGTTGTTGTTGTTTTGTTTTCCTCTGGAAGATATAAACAGGAAGTGGGAGAAGGAAATAAAAATCACATTGTTTTTTTGTTCAGGCACAGGCCTTGATTGTGTAACTGCCCCCTTGTGTGCAGAGCGTGTCTAAAAGGAAGCAATGCTTAAAATAAAGTGTGTTCAACTGTTCTGGTTGATTGTATTCAGTGTGTTCACTCTTTTGTGTGACATAATCCATTGTGAAATTAAACACCTGAATAAATGCTGGTGAAACTGGACACTTCTCAAAAGGAGGATGTTGCAGCTGAGCATTTAATTTTAACAAAAAACTCATCAATTAACCAGGATCATATCACCAACCCAATAGTCCATATATTGGTGGCTTCACTGGAACAGGAATAAATTCACAGAAACTGAAGGCTGGTAGAATTAATTCTCCCAACACCAGTGCCAGCTGATGTTGGCTTAAAGTACTTTTCAAACTATGGCCTCACCTTAACACGGGTGAAATAAAAATAATATTTACGCATTGAACATCTAAAAAAGGTGAAATCTTCTGTAGTTATTATTATACATGATGTAGTATAAAAAGTTACTTGCAGTAAGTAACTATAAATTTAAGTAAGAATGCTAATGCAAAACCTCATTGGTACCTCAGAGAGCTTCTATAGAGAGTTAAGCCATTCTTAAAGTCCAGTCTTTCCTTTTTTAAACTGCTCACTGACAAGTACCTTAACAAAAAAGTATCTTTCTACACTCTGGAGTAATGAAGTTGAGGGGCCCATGAAATCACAGATTTTTGGTAGCAAACTGTTGTGATTCCTTTGCACAAATAGCAGCAGATAGTTTTCAGCAAAGATCGAAATGGTATATATCACCTGATGACATTTCCAGCATATATATTCTCAGATGTCAATGCAATGTCACTCTTGATAAGTTTCACACTGATAACAGGACAGCTCAGACATCCAGGAATATATGCAAGCTGGAAAAAATGCAGTGCTCAAGAGAAAGGAAGTTAAAAAAAAAGATGGTAAAAAAGGAGACAATTTCCTTATTGTAATGTATTTCCACAGCTGGTGAAATAACCTCTCATGAAGTTTTATATTTTGTCTATTTCAAAAAAGAAACTCATGCTTATTGTTTCTGTAAAGGCAATGGATGAGTTATGATACAGCAGCCTGCAGAGGAAAGTAGGAAAGTGAATGAAGGATCTCATGCTCTTTGACCAGAAAGGAAGATTACAAGTGATCAAAAATTAAGGTTCTGATATAAAGTACAAAGGAAGAATTTTTTCTCTTGATATGCATTGAATTAACTTGCTATGTTATTGAATCATCATTTTTAAAATAAACAAAATTGATCAGTTCTTAATTCCTTACAACATCTGTAATACATGTTGCATTTTAAGAGCTTGGTGAAGATGAGGCTGATCAATTTTAAGGGCCTATTTTTGACACTTTTGGCAATAACAAAGCATTACTGAGGGAAAAAGCATCCTTCAATTAAACATGCTGTGTTTCAAACTGATACACCAACATGGTGTAATTGCTAGCTCTGCTTTGCTGTTCTTTTTTTCAGACTGCACAAGTGGATCCAGTTAGTGATTGCCCGAGCTCAGATTCATTTTGGCCATGAGATGTCAAAGTCCCATAGTACTTGTTCTCATCCTTCCCCTTACACAGTGCGATGGGAATGGAGAGCTTTAATTTTGACTAAATGATCCCACTTACATATCCCACAGCTTACAGACCTTCTACCTCCTCATTCCCATCCTTACTGCAGTCATCTTGCTTCCAGACTCACTGCAGCAGTATGAGACTGCATGGTGAGCTGGATCTCTGAGGTGATGCAGGCTCATGTCTTAAGTGTGCTCACATCACAGAATTAAAAGAGATCAGTAACTGTATTTCACTAACCAGAAGTATGATTCCAGCAAACAGTGTAAGTAATCATTGTATACTTCAGCTAATCTCAAGTACTAAAGTATTTAGCAGGGCCAATTCTGAATAGATTTTAAAATTAATCCTATGCCTGTATTGAATTCAATTAAATCTAGTGCTCTTATCATCAACTCTGCCAAGTTGCACGTATATCACCATGTCTATAAAGCATTCAGTGCATTCTTATTTCCTGTGTAACACTACCGGGAAACAGCTTAAAAGAACAAACCTTACTGAACCAGTCCGGGTTCTTCTTTTTTGCCATGGCAAGTGTAGTGCCAAAACCTGCTATCATTCCTGCTGTAGCAACAGTACCTAGAAAAATTCCACCTGCCAAGAAAAGTTGAAGAAATAAAAATCAAGACTTTGTTACTTAAGGGGAAGAAAAAAACCAACCAACCTGTTTAGAAAATAAAATCTGAAAATGTAAGACCTGTTAGCACATGCTGAAGGGAAAGGCTCAGTTGTCTACATTTTTTAACTGACTCAGTATGACAAAACACCAAGACAAAGAATTAGTTCTATGAAACAGGGCATTTTGAAAATAATGGCATGTGTATGTATTTTCAAGCCACACACAAAATTTCAAATCCCGGGATGCTTTTTTGCAGTACTTTGACATTTCCCTCATTCCAGAGCCAGCCTACTAAAATCATCTTATTTTGTGGTGATGCCTCACCCTTCCCCAAACAGGAAATGTAATTGGTTTTGTTGCATCACTTGGGATTTCAAATGGCCACCTAAAAATGGCCACTTCCTCTGAAGACCATTACATAAGCAACACTTGTTCTTCAGCTTTATGTTTTAATGCTCTATTTAAAATCAAAAATTAAAAAGAACTTAAATATTCTAATTTTAAAAAATGAAAGAAAATTACATTAGCAAAAGCTATCCCAAGGAAGAAAGCATTCCTTGCTTTTCAGTCCTTTCAGTGTTTCCAGTCACTTGAGGTACCTTGATCCTTTCTAGCTCTTGCACCGAAGGCACATGTAGCCATACCTGCCCACTTTTAAGAAAACGGCTTGTTACAAAGACTGCACTGTAGAAACCAACCTGATTCATATTAATATTTAAAAATTTCAGGAGGTTACATGTTCTTCCTTTGCAGGTATTGTTACCAATCCTGTTTCCCCTTTCCTAATACCAGTTAAGTAATTTTAAAATGGTCTGAATAGAAGTAAGCAAAAATACGTTTAAGTTAAGTCTCACTTTAAAATAAGTTATTGATCTGATTACTGCGATGCGGAAGTTTCCTGCACTCATGTCAGCGAAATCTGTAAGGTGCCTCCGCTGCCCGGGAGCACAAAGACTTCGCACCTTGGCCGAATTATGCGGTCCACCAAGTTTTGCATTTCCAGGTGTGGTAACCAGAATTTCCTCATTTTCGGACACAATAATTGGTGGCGGTACGTTCATCCTTTGGACGGGCCTGCCCGGGATGTCTCGGCCGGCAGCGCTGGGATGCGCCCGCCTGAGCGGCGGCCTCCGCTCCGCCGGGGGGCGCGGGAAGACCGAGCAGTCACCGGGATCAGCCCGGAGTTAGGGATAAAAATTACAACATAATATAAACATAAAGCCGCACAGTGCCTCCAGCCCTGCAGCTGTGTGCGGCTGCGGAGACTCTGGCTCTGCCCTGGCCGCGGTTCTCCCGGCTCGGATCCAGCCCGGGACACCGGCTCCTTCCCTTAGGGAATCCGCAGTGCTGCCTGAAGCGCGCAGGAGCCGCCTCTTCCCGAGGGCTCCTGCCCCCTCGGGCCCGGCAGCGCCGAGGGCGGACCCCCTCAGNAGGAGGGGAGAGGAGAGGAGAGCTGTCTGCACCTTTGATTAAGAAGAGCTTGTCCTGGGACGCCGCGGAGCTCCCAGCCCCCCGCGGCAGGGACAGCCCGCGCACGGGCTCCAGAGGCGCTGCAGCCACAGCCCCGTCAGGGGCGGCCCCGCCGGCAGCCGCCCGCATGGCCCAGGGCACGGGCAGAGGAGGAGGAGCGGCGGCTGCTACGGCTGCAACCCGGAAGGAAAGGGAGCGGGGCTGGGACACGCAGCCGCCTTTCCTCCTTCTCCCCCTCCGCGGCCGCGCAGCCAGGCGGGATCCAGCGGCAGCGCGGGCGCGGGCGGAGCTGCCGCCCCCTCAGGAGGGGCCTGCGCCCCTTGGGTTGCGTTCAGCGTCCAGAGAGCCCTAATCGTGCAGAGGGAAAATGGGAAAAAAGTTTCAAAGATTCTTTTAAATCAAGTATTTTGTAGCAGGCTCANAGGAGGCGGCTCCTGCTGCCGCGCCGGGCAGGGCGGCTGAAGGGTGACCGAAGGGTGACCGGTGCCGCCGCTGCCAAGGGCGAGGGAAAAGGCGGCCGGCGCTGCAGTGGCTTCCTCGCTGTGTCCAGAAACCTCGGCGAGGCCATTCCCAAAAGTCTTGCCTTCTCCCCAGAGGCGGGAGAGAGGTACAAGACCTGAGGCTACGGCAAGGGGAGCGCGGCTGGGGACGGTCTCAGGCCTGTCGCACACGCTTCTTGCTGCTCGTCCCTGACCCGTGCAGGGGGACNTTTGGTTTGGGGGTTTTTTATGTCCTTGGACAGATCGCGTAGTGGACTTTATCAAATAAAACTGGGGCATACTCTTAATTCCCAGGAATTTTAGTAAGCTGTATCTTGATGAAAGGTGTTGCTTTAAAGTACTTATTTTTGTTCCAAATTGTCATTCTTTCAAGTTATGTAAATAATTTTTCACACTACGAGAACATACAATTGGTTTTTTTCATCTCTGCACTACACTAATTCTCAGCTGCTGATGAATATAAATTGATATGCTACCTAATTTTATCACTTTATCAAACAGCGTACTAACTTAAGATTCAGTATGGACAGATAAAGTGTATTTTTAGTTACAACAATCAGTACTTCAACAGCAAACAATGAATGTAAATAAATCCAAACCAAACATTTCTTCCCCAGCTTCCTTCTTTGTATCTTTTAACATAATTTATAGCATGTATCTAAGGGTCTAATTATAGGGACTGGGTTGCTAGGCAAAAAATTAGTATTTTGGGAAACTTCCTGTTCATGATACTTCTAAAAACCAATCCAAAGCTGTTTCCTAATAGTCCATGTGCTGTGTAAATATTTTACACAGAGAGCCCATCACTAACTCATTTTTTTCTAATCTGGACAGCAGGCAAATGACTCCTTCTTTCCTCTAGTCTCCTTTTTCCCATGAAAAAGTACCCCAAAATCCTGTGTGTCCTTTGGAATAGAATTGGACTTTGCCACAAATACTAACAAAATCTCCTGGAAAAGCTTAGAGAAGAACATCTTAGAAAAAGTGCAGTGTGACAATGTGAAAAGAAGAAATTACTTTTTATATAAAGTATTTAAATTTATTGGAATGCATAAAACTAAACCAGGAGCATGCATGTCATTTTGATTGTAATTGGTGTCAAGATCACCACTGCATCTGATAGAAGACTCCTTAAACTGTGAGAGACAATTAGGTTATTGGCTCTGTTGTATTATTTTGTGTCTTTGATGATAACAATCCTATTTTTTTTTCTCAGGATAGTTTTTTGAGTTCACATCAATCAAGACATCACTTCCTTTCAATTTTTTCCAGAACCAGGAAGAAAGAGAAGAGAAACATGTAAATGTGTTATTTAATCCTGGTTTGAACAATGCCAAGAATCTATATTTAAGAGAGTCAGATCAGATCTGTCGCTGTTAATCATTCACAGAGACTGAAAGTAGAGCATGAAGACCATTAAATCAACTCTGAATAACCTAAAATTCTCAGTGTTGTAAATTTTACTGGCTTTAAAAAACCCAAGAGATACTCAGCAGAATTGCGTTCATTTAGGTTACAGTATTAATCTCTTCTTGTTGCATAATTGAATATAATCTAATGCTTTTTTCCCTTTTTGTTACAAAAAACTTAGTAAGCCAAAAGCAGACGGTGAGAGGGCACCAATGTTTTCCTCTTCAAAGGATATGTAAATCTCCACTTGTGATTCTAATGTAATGGTTAGGAATTTTATATCAACCCCTGGGTTTTAATGAAAAATTGGTAACGTGGTGCCTCTTCTATGGGAGTTCATATTTTTGTACAGTATTGGTGAAGGAGGAGTGTGGAGAGTAAGCAAGAGCACAAGGAAGAAAGTAAATTTTAAAATAAAACCAAAGAAACAAGTTAGCATAAATATATGCCCTAAGAGATTTTTACAACCCTTGCAAACACGTGGCATTGCTGCCAATAAGGAGCTCTATCAAGAAACAGAACCTCAGTGTGCAAACTTCTTAACATAATGCTGTGAGATATTTCCGTCCTGGCCTGTGTGTCTCCTGCTCTCCTTCCTCTCTGGTGCAGGACTGCACAGCGTTACCTGGCCATCTCCACTAACAGTGAGTTCCACTTGTGGACCAAGCTTGCAATTTAGGTATTCAGGGGCAAAGAAGCTAGTTGATAAGCTGGGTGGGACTTAATAAAGGCAGTAATTTGTTATGTTCACTAAGTTATCTGTCTGATTTATATAGCCAAAAGTCTTGAGTGCCACTGCTAAAAATGTTGGCACCTGAGATACAGAATCCTGTTTGGAGTTTGAAAATCGAATTCAAAACATAGAGGAGGTTGATTTGAATTCTGGTTAAATTGACATGTTCAGTAACGGAACTGGATTATGTAAAAGAACTAGGGGAAGAGCCGAACACTGGTTTTGGAAAGAGAGAAAAATGCAGAAGTTGAGCTACCCTTTGGCTCTCAGGAGAGCTGAGCTTTATTCTCTGCCTGACTCGCTGGGGTCATTTCCTCTATTTATGGCAGCTTTGATATTCCTGAAAGCACCATGCAGCATCAGCACTATGTACAGGAAGGGACATGAAGAAACCAGTTACATATTTCCAAACAATTTTCTAGTCGATTGGACAAGAAATTAAAGTGTTCTGCAGCTATGATTTGGTTTCTGCAGAAATCTCTGTTTTTATAATTAGCTGGTTACTGTTGTGCGTCTCGTAAAGATCTGGTGGCTGAAATTCCCATGTTGAGAGTCTGTCCTCAGATCTCTTGTCTCACTGCAGCAAAAGTCTGGTCACTGAATAGTGATGTGTAGACTTTAATTACAGAAATACCGACAAAAGGCAGTGCCCATTTGTCAAATATACTCACAATTGTAAGAAGAGCCTTGCACTGGAGAATTAAAAGGCACATAAAAATACTGGTTGAGCTGGCTTCACCCACTTATGGAGGGGCACTTTTTGTTTTGGAGGTGATGAGGAGATTAATTATTTTGTGCAAGGCTTTACTGTGATTCTCCAGCAAAGGCAGGAACCAAGAAGCTGGATCTCCAGATTTCCAGCCACCTACCCCAGCCCCAGAGATGCTTTTCTAAACTGCAGCTTGCTTCTACAGAATATGCAACACTCTTGCTTAATTTCACTTCTACATTTGGTTAATCAGGAGTGCATGTGAGGTATAACTTTGGACCAGACTAGGTGTGCAGGCATGCTGCAGAGACACCACAGCAGCATTGTTTGCTATGGCCACGGCCTGGCCACGTTTCAGTAAATGGCAAAAGTCCCGTTGGCAATCTGGCCAGAGTTTCAGTTATAAATCCCAAATTAGCATTTATGGATGATGACATTACGGCTGGTCAGAGGCGCACTACAGATGTCAGAGCTGTTGATAACATGTCAAGGCTGTCACATTCCTTGGACAGAATTCAGGTGGGGCTGCAGAGATGAGAACACTTAAGCAAGGTCTTCTTTCATATGCCTGTATCTATTTGTTTTCTGTTCTTATCCTTTACTAAATTACATGTTTTATTACCTGCTCCGTGTTTATAATACTCTCTCTTGGCAAGTGAAATATGCCTATATCTGTTTGGCTTTGCGCACATTTACTAGAAAGGAAAATCAGAGATCCCTTCCCAATTCCTGTGGTATTCCTACTGTCTTTAGTAACCTAGCAAATACATTTACAAGTTATTTTTTAATTTCACTGGATACTGTGTCTTTAGTGGTCTTAGTATGTGTCTCATTATAGAACTTCTAATAGTTACTTTGCTGTACCATATTAAGGAAAATCTCTACTATTGTCCAGCAAAAAAAAAATTCTGACTGAATTAAAAAAAAAAAAAACAGCAAAAATTAATTATTTTTTCCATGGCATCACTGCAGCATGGCCTGGTACTTGTGTCTCAGCCACTCTTACTAGAATGCTGCAACCTAAGGTAGCAGCAGGAATCCTGAACCACCAGACCATCTGACCAGGTTCTGCTGGGTGACAGCCTGGGAACAGGATTTCTACAGAAAAAATCTGCTCTTAGCTCACATGGCCGGAACTGGAAACTTCCAAAATTTTGGTTGGCAAGAGAAGGAGGCCTCTCTCAGTGACAGTCCAATAGACAGAGTTGTCCATCCTGTGTGTTACCTGCTGTGGCTCTGGGAGATGACGTTTTTGGTAACTCAAACAGGTTCCCACAAGGACAGTCAGGCTGAGATCAGACTACCTGGAGAGATTGTATAGTTTCATTTCAAGGAAGATTTCATGAGGATAAAGCTGTGAGTGAGCTGCTATGAGCACACAGCTTGAGCTTGCTTTGGGAAGGAGGTTGCACCAAGACATGGGTGTCTGGTTTGACTACTCCATGAACATGTTCATGGGCAAGGGTAACTTCAAGCTTGGATCTGACGTAAGACCCCACACCATGGTGGCTTCAGGGTGGGAGGGGTGTGCTGCTGGCACGCACTACTGGGCAGCAGAGGGTCCCTCAGAAGCTGCTGCGTGGCATGTACCTGTAGGAACACTGCTGTGCCCACCCCATGCCACTGGCCATGCTCATATGGCCAGTGACACCAGTTTGGGGACCCTCAAGAGTGGTGTGTGCTGCAGAGAAAGAAATTGGACTGGCATTTCATTTATTGTGGGGAGGTGGCCACTATAAACTTGACTTGTGTATGCTAGTAGTACATCACCTGCTGAGAAAGCCAACTGTAGAATTAATTGTCAGGAATACAAGATGTATATTTTTCCTAATTGGCTTCAGTGCAATTATATCCAAAGGGCCTTTTTGCAGTCATTCACAGAGCTTAATTGGTATAGTTTAATATTACAATCTAAAAAGGCCTTGAAGGAGAGCTGATATTAGGCTAGGTTCCTGATGAATTATAATGGATGGATGGAAAACATTTCTTATTAAATTACTCTTGTTACATAAATTAATATTGTGTTCTGAATATAGCACTTCTGATTTCACATCTAAAATATTTTTAAGAGCACCAAGTTGGTGCCAGAATTTCACTTGGCAGGTCAAATTATCTTTAAAATTACTTGACTTTTCAGTAGCATCTTATCATAGGTTTCTGCATTGAAGATATTTGGCAATGACAGAATGATTCAAGGGTTGGACAGCAAATAAAGTAAAATATAATAAAATAAAACTATGCAACTAGCATACTTTCTTAGTTCTACGAGCATGGGGGATTCACAGTCTGAATGACAGGAATTCATAGCATGACTGTCACACATTTTCTTCCAGTATTAATTTCATCTCCGTCTGAGGGTGTTTGCGAGACGTGAACCGCTAATCTAATACTTTGAAAACAGGAAAGCTCATTAGCAGCTCTAGGGAAGGGAGTGAGATGGGTGAGGAAGGTGCAGGTCATTAAAGGTTTAAAAGTAAAGGAAGTGTGAAAGTTTTAAGAAGGATTACTCCACACGCAATCTGCGTGTGCTCTATAAAAACCCAAAGATTTTTGTATATCTTGCATTTCTTTCTCATTAATGAGACCTGCAGTGAATAAACAGGCAAATGGAAAGGTGTCAGCTGAAGATGTCAGGCTGCATTTCAAGCAGGATTATAGACAGTCATTCCCAGATGACTGGCAGCTTCATGGCCTAGTGCATGCAGCCAACACGTCAGGTGTTGAATGTTGAACACAGCCCTTTCCAACAGGCCTCATCAGACATTCAGTTTAAGTTTCCAGAGCAACTGGAATCTGTGACTCCAACAGGGTGGGTATTTTTCAAGAGCATAAAGTGGGAGATAGATGGCCACTTTCTGGCAGAAGATAGTGGGAATACTGTGTCAAGACACTCTGTGCATATGGAAGACTGTTCCTGAAATTTTCTGCATGCATGCCCTCTTGTATATGCAGTACATTACAGCTTACCATATATATATCAAAATTTGGCACTACTGTATCTCCCTAAACATCGCATTAATCCATCTGTCTGTCACCATGGTAACAAGGCTCCCTATTGATGACTGAAGAAGGGCCGAACCATTAAAACTAAATGTACACTGCTAAAAAAAAATCAGTAATCTCACTTGGACTAGCACCACAGAGATACAAATGGTCAAAAATAGGCTAACTAATATTCTTTATGCATTTTTAATAGATTATGTATATTATGGATCGGAAATATTAAAATGATCCTTAAATCTGATATTTGCTTCTTCATATCTATTTTTTATATAATCTGCTGAACTCAATATTAAAAATTGTGCATTTTTTCAGAAATTTACATGTTCCAAAGTAATTCGTCCCAGAGGATGGAAAGATGAAATGAATATCTTAAAAACACCATATACAAAGCAGATTAGAAATATTGCTGAATATTTTACTGCACTTTTTCCTTCTCTCTGTCTCTTGCTTGCATACTTGTAACTTTGCCAAAATAAAATCAGTAAAGTGCACACATTCATTAAAGGATCAATGTCTAACTGAGCACTCTTAGTTAGTTGGACCTGAGATTTTTTGAGAATCACAATGTTGTGGAAACTCTGACATGAATTACTGAACTTCATAAATCACTCTTGGACAATGTATTTCCATTTCTTATTACACTGGCGCCATGCATGCTATTAATGGTAGACTTGAGTCTATAATTCTATTAGGCTTTAAAGAGGCCTTTGATTTTAAAGCCAAAATAGAACTTCAAGCTAACAGCTGACTTCTTGTCTCCTTCTGTGTTCATTGGATGGCGCTTTTGGATCTCTAGAAATGAGAGGACTAGAGAAGAAAATGGGAATACTGCATTTAAGAGCACTTTGTCACATTCACTGAACTGAAAGTATGAGTATTCTTGCTTATGTCAGAGTTGATACCTGGTTTAAACTACAGCTCTGGTCTTACAATAAACCCTTGGGTCAGGACATAGCTCACAAGGGTGCTTTATCAGCCCCATGAGAAGTTGAGAGGTTGGAAGGCCAGATGGGGTCATTGCTCTGTCTGTCTGTGCACGGAGTATGGAGTTTGTGCACGTGCCATACGTCGCATGGATGTATATCACGCAAATTTTATTAAATCTAGTCCCAGTGGGCAAACATGGATGGTTTGTCCTATTACAGGGTATATGAGCCCCTGGAGGACACGAAAGATCAACTGAACCTGGAAGATCAACTTGGTAGAACCAGGAGGCACAGATGCTACTAAGCAGCCTAGAGTTTCTGATTAACATCTGACATTTAAAATGCTTTCAGCCTCAGAAGAAGCCACAGAAACTTACAGGTATGGAGGAAAGCTACCTCACTCCCTCCTTTCTTTCTTCCCTTCCTCTTTAGGTGGGTGAAGAATTGTGATCCCTTGAACTGATAAAAAGGGTATTCCTGTCTGATGTGAAGCAGACAAGAAAGCAGCAACTGAAGAGAGTCGTCCTAGTTTCATCTTTGACAGAAAATAAAAGTATAATTCTGAACTTTATAAATGCCAGGGTTGTGACATGTATTGCTCTGGGTGGACAAAGACATGACAAAATGATCTGACAGCAAATGCTTTTGGAGGGCATAAAAGTGGCACTTGGCCATGCAGATGATGGGCCCCTGTGATGTATGTTGTGATCTAATTCGTCTTTGTTCCAAGCAGTACATCACTGCCGCTGGATCCAGCAGGCCTTCCAAAACAGTGGCAGCCACAAGCACAATTTCTCCAGTGAGCTAAGCTGTCTCAGATTTTAAGGAGATCTTTGTTGGTCAATACAATTTATTTTGCTTTCCCAAATGTTAAAACAACAATGTAGTGTGTTTCACTGATACAATTCATTTCAAGTAGTTTATTATATAAAGAATAATACAGAGCAATAGCATTCCTAAGGATGGAAGGAACTCTGCTTTTTTACTTACAAAATTATAAATTGTAGCAACTTTTTAATTAAAGCTCAAAAGAATGTGTTAATATTCAAAATTCAAAAGCCTTACCATTAAAAATTAGTATTCCCATTGTAATTATTACTGAAAAAAGAGTATGCTCTCTCAAAGAGCATTTTCAAACAGTATTCTTATCTTCATGATTTTTAGAAATCACAACATTTCTCTGTGATTTTTTTAATTTTAATTGCATTTTTCAAGATCTGGACAACATCTTTTGTCACTCCAGAGAATTCCTTCCTCTCTCAAAGGAAACGTGAAAATTTCCTTTTCTTCAAAACAGGAAATTGTATGCCATTGTAATAAAAACTTGGTTTGAATCCTCACCTAGCATGAGAGAGGCAGTGAGATACAGTTGATCGGCCCAAAAGAGTTTTGGTTTGGGTTTTGTTTTTGTGTGAGCCTTTCAAGATACAGGCTGATCACTGACCTTCAAAAAGAGCATTCCAAATCCTCAGAGGCAAGGGAGGCCAATCTTACAAAGTGTACGAAGATGGAGGGCTGTATCCTTTGGGGAGGTTGATGGAGAGAAGAGATAAACTGGTGGTTTTCATGAGTTTGGAAGGAGGTGGGAAAAGGATGTAGGAGGATTGAGATTTGTTTGTTTGTTTGTTTTGTTGGGTTTGGGGGTTTTTTTTGGTCTTTTTGTATAGAGAAGAAACTTGCATTTGTCTTCTTGAGGAGGTGCAGAGGAAGGAAAGAAAATAGTACCTTTTTTTGGATATGTATGAAGAGAACAATTATGCCCTGTAAGCACTGGTTGGAATGAACATTCATTAAAAAATAATGCCTTTCTTGCCCTACAGACCCAGGTGGTGGTTGTGAGGCAGTGTTGCCTAACACATAGCTGCCTACCATCCCAGGGCTCAGACTTGCCTAAAGGCAGCAGCACTGCTGAGATAGATATAGACAGACTGAAAGACAATTTTACCAGGCTATTCCACATTGAAGGGTTCAGTAAACCCTACATACAGAGATGGTGTAGGATGTATCCAGTCATAGAGATTCTCACAGAATCTGGAAAATTGACATTCCATGAATCCTGGCAGTCCATATCATCAACAAGCTGAGTGCACAGTCCCTCACAAGACAGCATGTGTGCAGGTTGGCTGGGTACAGAAACTTCATCCAAGATAAAAAACAGCAATGCCTAAAATAAACACAAGTTCTCCAGCTTTGCAGAAGCTGAGGTTCTGCAGTGGAGGAGAGTGCCAGCTACCCACTCTGGAAGAGTAGAGTTAACAATGACTGATATTTTTTCTCTTCTGTGTAGTTGTAAAAACTGCATAGACACATCCTGTGTGAATGTGAATTCTGTCTTTTGTTCCCAGCAATGGGGGAGTCCACGCTGGGCAAGAGCTATCAATATTTTCAGTTTTGCTGGAGATTATGTAGGGATATAAGCTGTGGAGAATGGCTTTGAAGATCCTGACTGAAAACAGACCTTTGGATTTGCTGAAGCTCATCTGTACTAGATGCCTCCTGAATATGCATGGCTGCCCAGAATGCCAGTTCCTGCTGAATGGCAGGTGCAAACTCTGAGACAGGCATCTGGCATGCAGAGAGCTTTTGATTATCCACTGCTTGTTCCAAATACAGACCATAACATGGTGCCACAGGGAATGTTAGTCTTCAAGATGCAAAACCTCATAAGTTATGAAGTTAAGTTATTGAAAAAAATGCATTTTATATAAGTCTAGAAGTTCTTGCAAAGTATTAAGATGTGATAGCTAGAGTTGGCTCATCTGGCTCAGGCAGGCTCAGGAGAGGCCTGAGATGCTGTCATGATTTCTTGAGCTGTTGCACAAGTGGCAGCCAGCAAGCAAAGCAAAATAACAGGAGGTGAGGTGTGTTTGTAGTGTAGGCTGCACAAAGGTGACGGATGTGTGCTAGGCTTATTGTGAGCAACACGCTGTGGTTAGGGAATGTGGTTAGAGCAGACAATTGCCGCACGTTGTACATAATGCATGACAGGCAGGGCTGTGGCACGCAGATAAAAACAGTGTGGGATGGATTTTGCACTAAAATAAGCTCTGTGAGTGTGAAGAAAGCCAGCCCAGCTAGGGCTCTCCTAGTGGAGCCAGTCCACTAGGAAAGCCCTAGCTTTGACCTGTGTGCCAAAAGCTACTCTGCACCAGATGGCTTGGATGAAGAGAATCACAAAAAAAAAGGGAAGTTAAATTGGGTTCTCATAAATCCCTGTGAGCTGCCCCTTCATGCCACCAGTAATTTGCTTTTTGTTAGAATTTCTCTGTGGAAGAAATCTTCCTAATTGCAGTTATCTTCAGAAGTGGAAAAAAAATGCAAGTTTTTAAAGATTATTTCCCCTCACAAGATGTTCCTTCTGAGTATGGTGTCCCTAAAAATCCACCTGCAGTTTCTCTCAAGGCAGGGAATGCCAGTCTTTTCCCCTGTTGATGTCCTTTGTCCCTAGTCCTCAGCTCTGAGTAGCCACCTGAAGATTCAGCCATCAGCTTTACCAAGTATTCATCATCTCTCAGGCAGCAAGTGCTGATGCTGTTTGCATGAAGGACTCACAGTCCTCATGGAAGAAGACTTCATTCTTCTATATGAAACCCCACTTAATACATTTTAGCATATAAATATTTATGCTTGTTTCTAGATGTTAAATTTTTTCCTGTTTTATTCCCTCTGGTATTCTGCACCTACACTCAATCAAATAAAACATACCAATTCAGAATGCCTCCAAGACTAACCTTTGCATATTATTTATTGCATGAATAATTTTCTTCAGAATTCTGAGTAGTTTTCCTGGATTTTCTGGTTACAGTTTTATTGGTTTAAAATGTGATTATGCTCCAGACTGCCATTTGCTCATCAGAATTAATTTAGATGAATGCTAATAGATTAGCACTAGAGTTAGATTAAACTAACTCCACAAAAAATCAGATTTATAATGTCATTCTCCTATTATGGTGTAAAAAGCATATGTTCTAAAGTATTTACAATCGCTCTCAGAACCTTGGCCAAACATTCTCTTGACCATACAAATAATCCCCTAGCTTTTCTTATAAGAAGTTCTTGAAATTTTTAAAGAATAATTATTGGTTAAAATAATTAAGGTTAATCAATCTTACAGGAAAAAATAGAAATAAGTCTAATGACACCCACATGGACATATTTGAAGAAGACAAACTTTTGAGAACACCTAGAAATGAGCCATTATGTTGATTTCAATATGGAATATACATTTATTAAGCAAACAACAGATTTCCATCAGAAGATGTTGTACTAGAAGTAATTGCTAAAACTCTGATTCCATAAACATGTACCTAGCTGGGCACACACTTCTGAGCAAAGTCCATCCATTTAAGTGTTCACAGAAATATCAGAATGATCACTATAGTAAATACATGAACAAAAATAGAAGAAAAACTGGTTTTGTTTTATCCCTCTGACCACATTTGTGTATGATCAGTATCACATTTCTGTTAATTGTCAGACTTCCTTTCTTTACTGCAGTGTTGTCAGCCATATGATTCATGACTCATATCTAGTCTTTTGTATACAGAGCTCATTGAATATTCAGATTCCATAGAGTATAAATTACCAAGTAAATGAACTATTTTTTTTAAAGCTATTTGGTGAGGGGGAAGGGAAGGAACTCAGACTTCCCAAATTTGAAATTAATTCAGTCATTGCAGTGCTGCCCCCCGAACAGCAGTCCTGGCTTATTCTTCTGAAAACAATAGCTCTGAGAGGTGTAAAATGACCTGTTCTCCCTTATTCTTTTTACTCATTGTTTTATGTTAGGAAGGTGGGAAAGAGAGGTTGGTATGAACGTCTCAGCTGTTTGCTGAGATAAAGTAAATGCAGTGAGGGAGGGCAGGTCTCGAATAGACACAAAACCAAGTGGAAAGCAGAGAAGGGAAAGAAGAGAAAGGCTCAAGAGAAAAGCAATGATATAATACTAAATCTTCCCTGTTAATGATGCTGAATGTGACAATGGAGAAGTTTTCACAAGCAATTAGCTCCATTTTGAGATGGCCTATTTAAGTGTTTAATGATGCAGGTAGTCCTACTCTGAGATTCACAGAAGTCTCTAATTGCCTGATTCCTCCAGAAAAACTTGTATGTATTTTGTATTAGTCCATATAAGCACATCATGGATG
Source organism: Irena cyanogastra (assembly GCA_013397155.1). Classification (NCBI taxonomy): domain Eukaryota; kingdom Metazoa; phylum Chordata; class Aves; order Passeriformes; family Irenidae; genus Irena; species Irena cyanogastra. Next base: position 71,588 of record VWZV01002809.1, on the reverse strand, counting down.
TTCAGCAATGGATGGTTCTTCTGTAAGTGCTCAAAATGTGTAGTTCAAAACAGTGAAACAGCCCACAACTATATTATGAAGAAGCAGCTTTCTCAAAATGAGTGTCATGCTCCCACATAAGCTGGAAGGAGTCACTTTCTTGCACTCACAGCAAAGCCTAAGTTCCTGCTTTCCCACAGTACTGGGAGTGGGTGTTTATTGAGGCAGTAGAGAAGAGAAGGAAGAGGCACAAGGAAATATACCCGGAGGGGAGCAAAAAAATTGTATATGAGCTAAACCGCAGCGTATTTGCAATTGTTTTGTCAACCAGAAGTACAGTTCCTTCTATAGCCTCAAGCAGAAAACAGGAGGGGAAAAGAAAACCTGTAAAAGGGATATTTTTTTAAACAGGAGATACTAGTTAAAGATCAGTATCAAAACATTTTTACTATGTTAATTGGTTAATTAAAATAATTGTAGTTGACAGGATCCCTTTAATTGCATGACCCTTTGTAGGTGTGTTCTTTGTTTTGTTTCCTATGGGGACAGACTTAGGCAATTGTTTTAAGTGTCAGTGAGACTTCTCTTCACAGAGAATAAGTTGAAACTTACTCAGCTGAATGGGAAAAAGAGTAGAGGCTTCAAGTTTAACTATATTTTTTTAAAGTTTCTAGAAAATCAATGGAAGAAAGACAAATTGATGACAATGCTTTTTAAAGTACTTAGGTGTGATGTACTACCACTTCGGGCAAGTCATGATGAGCTGGCTTATCTAACAGCACATCACTATGAGATGCAAGGTCCTGCTCTCCCTTCCTTTTCTGTCTTTAAGCTGTACCTTGTGTCCTCATGTTTTGCCAGCTCTTGCATCCTATGGAATGCCTCCATGAGCACATCTGATTGAGCTTGAAGTTCAGTGGCAGCCTAGACCAATCCAGCTGCTGTATACAGTCCTACTCTCTGCCCCTTTACTTTATATAATAGATAAAAAGTTTATATAATAGATATTTTTTAAAGAAGAAAGCTCTCTTCTCTTTCACTTCCCTTCCCCTGGGCATTCTGTTCCTGCCCCTCCCTTGTTGCAGTCCTTTGTCATGCTTTCACACAGAATTCACAGAATGTCTAGGTTGGAAGAGACCTTAAAGATCATCGAGTCCAACCCATGCCCTAACACCTCAACTAAACCATGACATCAAGTCCCACATCCAGTCCTTTTATAAACACATCCAGGGATGGTGACTCCACCACCTCCCCAGGCAGGCCATTCCAGAACGTTATCACTCTTTCCATAAAAAACATTTTCCTAATATCCAACCTATATTTCCCTTGATGCAGCTTGAGACTGTGTCTTCTTGTTCTGTCAGTTGCTGCCTAGTGAAAGAGACCAACTCCCACCTGACCACCTGTAGAGAGTGATAAGGCCACCTCTGAGTCTCCTTTTCTCCAGGCTAAACAACCCCAGCATGTCATGTCCTTTGCCAACTTGTTTCAGCATGATAAAGCAGCAGAAAATTAACTTGCTGAAAAAGAAAAAAGTGATTTTTTTTTTTAAATTCTGGTGATATTCTTGTACTGAGACAGCAAAACATCCAATAAGCTGTGGTGAGACTGCAAGTGACAGGGTGGAATAATCTGAGGAGAGGACAGGGCAACAGCCACCCTTCACTACCGGTTCAGGCGCAAGGAAATGTGGAGCAACAGAGGCCTTCCTCCCTTGGTGCTGGTGAGCTGCGAGCTCTGCTCAGCACTCGCTCATCTTTTGTCACTTCTCTTTTGGTCATGTGGTGGCAGCCAGCTGGCCCCTGGTCAGCCTGTGGGCAGGCTCCCTTTAGCCACGCTGCACGGTGCTGGCGTCACGTGGGGAGCGTCATGCAGATCATGGGGCACAGTGAGGTGGCTGTGATGGGAAGAGGAAATCCAGCTTGCTTCATCCACTGCCCACACTGACACTTCTCTGAATATTAATTGTGCAGAATGCAAAGAATGAGACCTGGCTCAACAGCAGGGAGTTGAGCTGGAAAACACCCAGAAAACACCCAGAAACTGAAAAGCAGCTGTGTGGTAAAGAGTACAGATAGGTGTGACCAATCATCATTTGTTTATTTCTCTGAAGTGCTACGTTCATTTCCCATACATATTTCTAAAAAAAAATACATATGTATATATGTTTTAAAGAGGAAGCCCACTGAAGAAAAACAACTGGCTTGATGAAGTGGGATTAGGATATTGAAAATTTCTGTACAGTACTGACTTAATAAATGATGCTGTTCTGCACCTACAAGGCTCTTCATAGGGAAGCAAAGCATCAAACAAACTGCAATTCACTCCACTCTTTGTGCAATGTACTCTACTAACACATGATGGAAGACTAAGGAAAATTATTTCCAGGCTTCAGTGAGGGAACTTTCAGTGTGACTGGTAGTACTGGAAAATGTGAGGGTTTTTCTCATGTAACTGTACTTTCTTGGCCCTTTCTTTTGGCTGGCTCATGTTCTGTGTCAGCTTTCCAGAAGTAAAGAATTTTTTTTTCCCTTCAGTCAATTTAGAGCAAGACAAAATTGTCAATAGGCTTAAAATACCACACTGACAACTTCATGCAATGCTCATTTTTATTTTTTCAGTTGAAATTGTAAGATTTTGAGGCAGTCTACTTCATCTTTGGAAACAGTCATTGATCAGGGAAGCATGGCCAATTCCAAAAACTTCTGGATTTTAACTGCATTTTAAGGAGAATTCTTCTTCTGCTGGAATAAATCAAAATATCCATAGATTCTGATTTCTATCCAAAGCAACGAAGTTGTATGGTAGAAGACCAAAGTCAGAAGTTGAAAAACTACCAAAATATTCCAGACTTCAGGCAATTTCAGATTTTTAACTTACAAACAATTGTGTTTCTAATGCTTCAAAACGGGGGTGGGGGGGAGGGGGAAGCCACTCCAATCAAGAGATATGGTTCCAATATGCAGTTGCCTCCTAAACTCACCCACTGCAGAGAAGTAGTATATGTTACACTTTGTTAGAAGGCTGTACAATAAATGACATCTTGGTCTTTCAAAAGCAAGACTTAAGAGACACTTAACAGATTTTTGGATTTAAAAAACCCTATTTTTTTATTCTTTAGAGAGATTCTGATGTGCATTGTCACTCCCTGTTCCTGCCAGCTCCTATGAAATGCAATATTTCTAGTTTGCACAAAATCTTTTTCAAGGAAATTAAGTATTTTCACAAAATGAACAGTTGGCAAGACTCTAAAATGATGGCAGGGAGAGGTAACTTCTGAAAAACAGCACAGCAAAAAGAGAAATATTTGGTCAGAAAAACAGGTATATTGTAGAAAACTCTTAGGATTATTTGCTCTTAACATTGTAAACTGGCATGTATGATGTACTGTAGCATTCAGCAAGTATGGAATGTGCAAGACACTGTCAGTGTCTTGCATGGCAATGGTATTATCGCTACTTTGTTTGAATTTTTTAAATTTATTTTTCAAAATTAATTGTGAAAGGTGTCTAAAATGTGCCTAGAAAATGTGTAAATGTGTCTGTCCACAGCAGTGCCTAACTTACTTTCCATCTGGAAGAATAGCAGGACTTTCAGTTCAATATTTGACACTTCAAGTATTTTAGATATTTGTTTATATAAGCCCCCTTTTTTGATTGGAAGCAAAAAGCAATTTGGCAGTGTTGGATATATGGTGTACAGAGACCTTACGTCCGAAATGCTGCAGTTTGCTAGTTTGTGTTTATTCAATCACTTAAATACTTTTCCTGATACTGCTTCCAACACATTCAAGCAGATTCTGCCATGAAGCATGGTAACAGATATTCTATATATGTAAGGTGATGTGTCATCAGAGCACATTAGCTTCCCTGCTGTTTCAAGACTTGACCTTGTGACACCTCCATACTGTAGACAGGGCCAGAGACAGGAATTTTCAGCAGCAACAGCTTTTTCATTAGCATTTGCCTAACAGAAAGATAGTCTGTCTTGGTTTCTTTTAAGCTAGGTAACATTGCTGCATCATATTAATCTTTTGCATGAGATCAACCTGAGTCACAACTGAGAAACTGGAAGTGTACATACTGCAACACACGAACCTACAAAGTTTTTTGAAAGTAGAATATTTGTCCTACCTACTGTAAGATTTCAACTATTTAGTGCCTCAAACCAATTTTCATTAATGTGAATAAACAACAAATACTTTGAGGAATAATGTTGAATCATGTGAAATATCACTATATTTAGTGCTTTTTGTAGGGGAGTTTTCAAATGTTTTGAAAAAAACTTCAAAGAGGTATTCATGAAAGATATTATTAACACTTTAAATTCCAATGCAATACTAGTACTGATTAGGGACTAAAATAGGCTATCATGAAAAGTACAATGTGTAGGACTGGATGATCCTGGTAGAATCAAAATAAATTCACTATTGAAAATAAAAGTGTGCTTGTTCTCTGAGTTTGACTTTTAGAATTATTTTTCCCAGCACTCCTCAGATTCCTTTATGTATTTTTCCCAGTTAATATGACTGAGGTTCACTTCTCAACTACAACCCCTTAAAACCCAAGGAAAGACTGTGGCATGAGACAGCAGCCTGAATGAGGTGCTGGTATTGTTTACCAGTGTTTCCCTTTTGAAGAGTGTTTCTGAAATTAGCCTGAGTGCTACCTGTGAAGATAAGCCAAACAATGGCATTTTTGCATAACCCATTAACTCTATTTGTGAATGTCTAAAATATTCCGTAATCTCAGGAGAGAACAGTGCCATTTGACATGATACAGTCATTAATATTGTCAAAGCACTGAAGACAGAGCTCCAGCAATATGCTAATAGAAACCTGATGAAGACTAAAAATGCTTGTCAGTGAACCAAAAAACATCTGTCAGCAGCCTCCTGAATACATAGGTGCTGTATTCATTAAGAAAGAAAGAAAAGTTATTAGCTGTTTATAAAGACCATTTCAAAGACTAAAAAATGCTGTGATATCTAAGTTATGAGATTGCAGGCAAACTGTTGACAACAGGCACTACAAGAGGAGGAGGAGATGGGAAGGAATAATGTAGCAGCATCTATTACACGTGTGGAAAAAGGATGCCAATGCATTTTCATGAGAGATGATATCAGAAACTATTTTTACATCCTGCTGCCAAAGGATTACTTCTTTATACCTTGCAGAGGGAGACACCCCCCTCTATTTTTCCCATGTGTCATTAACATTGCCAAAATTATTTATGTGTATCAATAAAATGGATTGTAGAATCACCAGGAGAGTGTCTACCAGGCTACTCTGTGTAATTTGGTTACCAAAGTAATTAATTTCCTCTAAGGAAGGGGAAGTTATCCAGTGCTGGTCAGTCTGTTCCACAGTCTCTTTGTTATCAGGCACTGTTTATGGATAAAGAATTAGCTTATTGTATTAAAGAGATAAATATTCAATTTCAAAATTCAAAATGAAATTATGAAAACAGAAAACACATTGCCTGAGAACTCAGCTACATCCTTACGTGTTTTTGCTGTTCCTCCTAGGACAACATTCAGCCATGAGAGATGCAGGTGATGATAATCAACTTTTTTTCTCAACTTTTTACAAAAGTTTGCTCAGTTTGCTTGTGGCTTTTCTGAACTGTCTTGATTCCCACCACATGTCCCAAACTAGGCCACTCTCTATAGCTGACACAGCTCTGCTAGTAAATTGCAAAACTGTAAAAGATGAATCAAAATGAATCTTTGTTAGCACTGGTTTATCTCTGCTTACCCATTGCAGATCATAAAATTATAGAATCATTTAGTTTGGAAAAGACCTTTAAGATCATTGAATTCAACTGTAAACCTAGCACTGCCAAATCCACCATGTCCCAAAGTACCACATCTACAGTCTTTTAAATACCTCCAGGGGTGGTGATTCCATCACTTCCCTGGGCAGCCTGTTCCAATGCTTGACTATACTCCTAGCATAGAAACTTTTCCTAATATCCAATGTAAACCTTTCCTGGCACAACTTGAGGCCATTTCCTTTTGTCCTGTTGCTTGTTAATTAGGAGAAGAGACAAACTCCACCTGGCTACAACCTCCTTTCAGGTAGTTATAGAGAGCAGTGAACTCTCCCCAAGCCCCCTTTTCTCCGGGCTAAAGAACCCCTGCTCCTTCAATTGCTTGGCATAAGGTGCTCCAGACCCGTCACCAGCTTCATAGCTCTTCTTTGGATGCATATGGAGAACGTACTAGGCAGGAACAACAGCAACCAGGTTTGGGTGTGGTTCTGCCTGAACTGTGGGAAGCCTTCCCTAGGCTTTCTGCAGGCACCCCTGCCACCAGTGCCCATGTGAGAAGGGCTTGGTGCAGGATGGCATTTATAGGAAAGCTTTCCCTTTGTGGCTCATACCTTTCTGGGATGTGCAGTTAGGACACAGTGAGGGTCTGTACGAACATGTTGGCGTTGGTGGACAAAACTTGTACTTCCAGCAGGGTGCCCACGTGGAAATGGCCACGTGGAATGGCCATGTGGAATGGCCAGTGGCCATCCTGGCCTACATCAGGAATAGTGTGGCCAGCAGGAGCAGGGAGGCCATTCTTCCCCTGTGCTCGGCACTGGTGAGGCCGCACCTTGAGTGTTGTGTCCAGTTTTGGGCCCCTCAGTTTAAGAAGGATGCTGAGATCAGGGGCCTGTCTGGAGAAGGGCAACAAGGCTGGTGAAGGGTCTGGAACACGAGTCCTAGGAGAAGTGGCTGAGGGAGCTAGAGTTGTTTAGCCTGGAAAACAGGAGGCTCAGGGAAGACCTTATCACTCCCTACAACAACCTTAAAGGAGGTTCTAGCCAGATGGAGGTCGATCTGTTCTCTCAGGCAACCAGCGATAGGACACAAGGACACAGTGTTAAGCTGCCCCACAGGAAGTTTAGGCTGGACATTCGGAAGTTCTTCACAGAAAGGGTGATTGAACATTGGAATGGACTGCCCACATAGACAGTGGAGTCACCATCCCTAAAAGTGTTTTTAAGGTAAGACTGGATGTGGCACTTCATGCTATAGTCTAGTGGACAAGATGGTGTTGCTTCATACATGGACATGATGATCTCAAAGGTCTTTTCCAATGTAGCTGACTCTTGTGATTCCAGCAACAAAATGGGGCATGTGGATGCCGCCGATGGAGCATTGGCATGCACGAGAAGCAGGGACAGCCACGCGCTGGCCCAGCACCACTGCAGTGAAGCACTTTGGGCAGGTGGGAGAGGAACCATCTCTAAGTTATGCCGGGTGACCCGGAACGCGGGGAGGCCGCGCGGCTCCCGACGGGACGCATTAGGGGTTCCAGCGCCGGCCTTCCGGCCTGACTGAAAGACAAACTCGGTCGCAGTGCTCCGCGGCGAGGGCGGGCACGTAAGGCTGCCCGGGGAAAAGTGAGGCCGTGTATGAGGCGACGGATGCGGAGCCGGCCGGGTAG
>VWZV01002809.1:45025-64069 GCA_013397155.1 Irena cyanogastra | reverse complement strand
GCCCCGCCCCGCTAGGACGGCACAGAAGGCATGCTGGGGCTTGTAGTCCCGCGCAACGCCGTCCCGCCTCCGACAGCAAAACTACAACTGAGCAAAACTACAACTCCCGGCGGGCGGAGGGGCGTGTCTCGGGCGCCGTGTCCGAGCCCTCACGGGGCGGGGGCCGGTCCCGCTGGGTCGGGCCGCGCGGGCGGGGCCTCTCCCGGCACATCGTTCGCTGGCGGGACTCGCCCGCCCTCGGCCCGGCAGCGGGATCGGGGTCGGACGCGTCTGGCGCCGGGGCTGGCGGCACACACCGCTCGCGGCTCGGCGGAGCGTGGGTCGGAGGGGGTTAGGCTGAGCAGGAGGCGGCGGCAGTGGGAGCGGGGCTCCAACGGGGACACCCGCTGCCCGGCTCGCTGCCCTGCACTTCCAGCCCGGTCGGCGGGCGGCTGCTGCGGGGAGGTGGCGATGGAGAAGAGTTAGTGCAGTCACCGCGCTCCGGTGGCCGGGGAGAGGGCCGGGCCGGCTGGTGCGTGGAACCTGCTGCCTGTCGCCGAGAAGCGGCCGAGTGACCGACCGGCCGAGAGCGGCGGAGGGTGCGCGCCTGTGAGGTCCCGTCCCTCGCCGGCTCCTCCCGCGGGCGGGCAGGCGGGCGGCCGGCGCTGCGGTGGTTACCGCCTCCCCTGAAAATGAAGAGGTGGTGGCAGCTGCTGCTTCGGGGTCTGGCTGCCGGGGGGAAACCTGGATAGAGGCTCGTAAAGAAGGGTGAAGAGAAAGTCGCCGCTCTCTGGTTCGCGAAGGGGGAAGCCGGGCATTTTTCTCACCTTGCTGCGGGGCCAGAGCCTAGCGAAGCCGGGGACGCCGGCGGGGAGCCGCTCCTGTGCGCCGGGGGAGGGAGCGGGATGCGGGGGGGGGCCCGGCACCGCTGCGGGCCGTGGGCGAGAGCCTGCGGCGGGGCGGGGTGCGGGCGGCCGCGGCGGAGCTGAGCCGGGCGGCGAGGATGGTGCGGGGAGGGAGAAGTCCTGACAGAGATCTAGCGGCGGAGAAGCCTCCCTGTCCCCTGCCTCCCAACCTCCCTCCCGCGGGGCCGAGACGCTGGGGAGCATGAGGCGGCGGCGGGGACCTGTTGTGTAGGGGGAGGCGCGGGCAGGGAGGATGAGGACCCGCTCCCGAAGCGCTGGTGTCTGTCGGCGACCGGCCGTGCCCTGGGCTGCCACGGGCTCGGGAGAATCCCTTCCTGTGGAGTGGTGACAGGGCAGCTCTGCGCCCCTAGGTCTGCGCGGAGCGGCGGCCGCTTCCCGCTGGACTGTGGCTTCAGGAAGAGGAGAGCTTCAAGTGTTCTTCGGAAGGTGGAGTTGCAGCCTGGTTCCTTACTTGCCTTTTTTTTTCTTCTTTTTTTTTTTTTTTTTTTTTTTTTTCTCCCCTCCCCCTTAATGATTTGTTTCGCGTGTCTCTCGAGGGAACGTCTTAGGAATGGTCATTTTTAGCAGTGGAATCTGCTGCGCAAAGGAGGATTATAACATATCTCTATGAATGATAGACTCGATTGCTAAACCTTGCCTTGACCAACCTTCTGACCCTCGGAGAAAACTCTCAGGGTTTGCGTGGGAAGGAAAAAACCTTCCCATTTGAAAATAAACTTGATTTAGAAAGACTGATTTTTTTTTTTTTGAGAGCCTAACTGATTTATAATTACTTTTTTTTTCTTTTTGTCCTGCTTTGCGATAAGTTGTTTTTAAAAAGATTGTCCTACGTGGCTGTTTTGTAACTGGTGGAGGAAGGAAGGATCCCTCTCAACCGTTTCTGATATGACAGCTTTGGTTTCTGAAGAGTTAAGTGGTGTTTGCATGATACACCTATTGCTAGTCTGGTAGCAGACTTTTCATCGTTTTATTTGCTGTTTTTATTAACTGAGGCTGGTGGAGAGGGCTCTCTTGGTTGGAAGAACATTTGCACATATATATTTGTATATATTTTTGGTGGGGCTCTCCCCACATTTTACTCTTTCTTGATGACTCCTGGCGGTGGTAGTGGGCCCATGAAAGACTGTGAATACAGTCAGATCAGCACACACAGCTCTTCGTCTCCCATGGAGTCTCCCCATAAGAAAAAGAAATCAGTTCCCAAGAGAAAATGGGAGGTTTTTCCTGGAAGAAACAAATTCTTCTGCAATGGGAGGATCATGATGGCTCGACAGACTGGAGTCTTCTACCTGACTCTTGTTCTCATCTTGGTCACCAGTGGACTCTTCTTTGCATTTGAGTAAGTGACTTAAAGTCTTCATATATTCCTTCTCCTCCTTTAGATATTTATTGTCTGGCTGAAAGCAAAATTAACATTTTTGTTTAGGAGAGAATGCTGACTGAATTCCACCAATATTGATTTATATAATTGAAAATACGATCTGATAAGATGCTGAGGGGTGCACAGTACAGTTTGGGTTATCATGTTCTGTGGAAAACCAATGAGAATTAAGGTTGAAGTTGATTTCATACCACAGGTTTCCAGCTCTTGCTGGTGTTGAAAGAGGAGTGTAAAACAGCAGGTTTGGGATGACCCGGAAATGATGAAGCTCCTCATCTCTCAGTTACTCTGAGAATCAAAACTGGCACATGCAAAAATACTGACCCTTTGTCACAGAACTGAATGCAAGAAAAGCAATATTTTTCATTAATTTATTAATCGGGCATGTTTTTTTTTCTTTCTCTTGCCATCATTTTAATAGCTTGTTGATGAGAAGTCAAAGTGAGGAGAAAAAAAAAGAGCTGTACAATTTTGCATGTACCTAGCTTTCCACCACTAGGTAACAGCATTACTTTCTCTTTGTGATAACTTGTATGTGAGTTTAGTCTTAGTTTAAGCTACATTTGCTTTGGAGGTTTTACTATTTTTTTCAAGTAAGCTTCTGGCATCCTTCTAGGGCCTTTTTCTCTGTAGCTCTGGAGTCCTTTTCATCTGTATAAAGTGAACACACAGTGACAGCAAATCAAATATACTGATTTTTGCTCTTACGTTGTCGTAGTTAAATTAACTACACATGGCAGTAAAGAATTAGGCACTTGATGTGAGCAATATTGTGTAACTTTTATTTACTTACTTTTATTTAGGAACCAAGTAAAAAGAAGTTCATACTGCTAAAACACTTCCTATAAGAATAATAGAGTTATCTTAAAGGGTTAGTGCTCCTTTACCTGCTTTAAGTTATTGTAGTTTGACTTGTGGCAGTAAAATATCTTCAAATAACTTTTTTTTTTTTTTGCAATAAGAACTGTTATTTGTAACTAAGCTTCAGTAATGCCTCCAGAAATTGTTTTGCTAAGCAGTACAGTTGAAAACCAAAGGTAACTCATTACTTGGTGTCTTCAAGCAAGAAGAAAGGGATATTAACAAACCCTAAATTGTACCTGTTAAAGGCAGATCGTCTTAACAATAGTGGTAGCAGTAAAGAAGGTAAAAATGCTCAGCAGGTAACCAGTGGCTAAATGTATATGTGAGCTCAGTAGATGAATAGTCATTAGTGGGCTCCAGGTTACTTTAGAGGAGTTTATTAAATGTAAGTCTTCTGCAGACATTATGGAGCGGCTTGAGTATCATTTGAGTAGTTGAAATAACGCAGACAGTGATGGTATCCACGCTCCAAGTGTGTTTACTTTCCTGGTTTTAAATGGGTATTAAAGGTGTAACCTTTAATAGTATGATAGTATTGCATTAGGGCTGGGTGCTACTCTTCTGTTTGCCGTGATTAAGCTTTTGGAAAGCTTTTCTATGTGGGCTGACACTTCTGTCTGTGTGCAGTCTCATCACCTTCAGCATAGCCTCTGAAGCCTGCTGGACTTCCTGCAGATACCAGAATGTAAATGTAGGATTGCAAGTATGATGTTTTATAATCAGGATTGTCAAACTGATTTATTAAGCCACCATTTGCAATTTATTTATATGCTTTAACACTTCAGTCTTTCAGAGATAAATTTTCTTTGCAGCTGCATGATTCAGAGCTGCTAAAGCAGGATGAGCTATTAGCTGTTCATCACCTTCTGATTTCGTCACTACTGTGAGCTACATGCTTTACCAGAGTTGAATTCTGCAACTTCCACCGCGTATTTGAGATAATTTGCAGTGTAACCATATGTGATTGACAAGATTTTTAGTCAAGGATTTTCATATATAGTTGATGCTTATTCTTACTGGCAGTCTTGAAGCAGGGAGGAATCTTGGGCTTTATATAATAGAGCTGTATAAATTCTCTATGTGTGTACTGGTCTTGAGTCATTCTTGTATCACTTGCACTCTCCTAAGGAAAATCAAAGTAGAAGATGACAATGGTAGTTCATTTTTATAATGATAAGGTAGATTTTGGTCTTTAGAAAGCACTTACATTGAAAAATTATTACTCATCCTCTGAAGGCTAATTAAAACCCAAATCTAAAGACTATGAGGATGGTGTTCAGTATCTCTGTGATGGTTAAACTGCAGAGGATTGTTAGAAAAAGAGGGGAGTCTCTTATTGAAGAGTGTTACTTTCAAGCAGTTTCTACTTGTGTCTGTTCCTAGTAGTGTGAAGTTACTATTTATTGGTCAGTGATAAGATCCTGAGTGTTAAGTGTCACTGCCATTATTGGCTGATTTGATTATGGTGTTCCTCATTAACCAGCTATTTATTGAATATGACAGAAATGTCTTTCAATCCTTCGTGTATCTGTGAAGCAAAGTGGTTTTTAAATGAATGCGTGGCATGTGTGTCTGAAATGTAAGGTCAAACTGCCATTGAAAAGGAAGGTACCCTGAATGTTCTTGGAAATGTTTGTTCTTTTTTTGCTACAGTGGAAATAAATTATTTTGTTCCCTTTGGTTTTGGAAACTTGAAAATGGGTACTCATGGTTCAAGTCATTCCCCGGTTACAGGCTGGGAAGGGGGGAAGTAGGAAAGATTACTTTGACAGCTAATTCCTTGGAAAGCATCATGCTAACATAAACAGTTGTCCTTTATGCTTTGGCTTAGTTTGTTCCTTCAGTGTGATATCCCTCCCTTCTATTTTACTCTTGACATCCATACATCCAGAGCGGTATCTCATGTGCTTTGGAATACTCTTCAGGGAAGAAATACATTTCTCAGAGTCAGCAAATCCTATGTCTCCAAAAGCAAACATATGTCACGCATCTTGACCTGTATAGCTTTTGACATTGAATCATGCCTTTGTAATCTTTGTTTCTTTGTATTTATGCTTTTGTGCTTTTTTCCTGCCTCCTTTCTCCAGCTCCTGCTTTCAGCTGGTTTTATTCCTTTCTCTCTGTTGACTTTTATCTCTCATATACTCAAAGTGCATCAATACTTCTTCCTTTTATCATTTCACTGTTCTTTTTCATTTTCAAAGAGATAAGCCAGAATTTGCTTAAAAGAAAAACAACAAACCGTGACTTTTCAAGCAGGTAAAATATTTATAAGTCCTGCTTCCCTCCCTTTCCAAAGGAAGAGAACCCAAATAACAAGCAGTTTTATTTCTGTAACTTGTTTATTAAATGCAACATGAATTGATTGCAAGCACTTTTGGGTCCTAAGAGGGACACTGTGCTGGGTTGTTCTTAAAAATTATGCCTATTTTGAATTGCTCAAGATGAGACACCACAAATTACTGAATTTGTCTTTGAAATTTGGGTATGTTACTTTACCTTGAAACTTTTTTCTGACCCTAACCTTGAGTTATTTAGCTGTTTTTTCTTTTTCCTTGTAAATTTGGCCTTGTCTTGCATTTTGTTTTTTTCCTTTGCCTCACACCATTACACAGAGATGTGTATTTTCCCAAACTATTTAGCACTCTTTTATCAAGGTAGCTGCATTTAAAGCTTAGAAAACAAATTCCTCTCCACAGAGCAAAGATAGCATCTATAACTGAAGGGCAGATCTGTTGCTCTGTGTACCCAGTTCAACCATTGTATTTACATGTATGTAAAGTCCTTTATTTGTGCAATAGAGGCAGAACTAACATATTTCATACTTACTGCACTTAGCTAGGTATACATATTCAAAAGAAATAAGAGCCTTTTATGCTCGTGGTCATTTGAGGTCCTGTTTCTGTAGGTTACAGGAAAGCAAAATGGAGACTGAGTGACACATTTAACACAGCAGGATTTGTGAAACAAATGTATTGTTGTTAAATGGCAAATCTCATGTGAATGCATAAGATCACAAGTTCCAGAGCGGTGGCTGACTACCTTGGCTATGTTGCTACTGTGAGGTGCCTCTGAGCGCTCCCTTTCCTCTTGGGCCTTGCTGGGCAGGTAGCAGGAAGGAACATGTCTGCACCTCATCTGCTTTAGCTCAGGCAGGCAAATTAAACTTCCTATAAAACGTGGGTTTAAGTGAAGATGCCGACTGAACTGAATTGACTCCGGCACAGTCATGTTTTCTTCTGTCAACTTGTTTGCAGGGTGAGTGGCTCTGGAGGAAGGTTGAAACAGATGGTAGGATGCTGGAACGGCTGAAGCAGTGCAGCTTTTTTCTCTGTAAATGTGAATCAGAGCCCTATCACTCCTGATACCATTTGACACTTGCACTGATTCAGCAAGCTGGGGAGGGTTTTTTAGTTTGTTTGTTTTGAGCTAATTAACACTTGATTTTTAAAATTTTTTTCTTTTTTTTTAGTGAGAATTTGTGTAATTGCATTTTTGTGCAAAGGATATATGCTGGAAAATTATTTAAACTGAGGTTGTTTATGTGCAATGTGTGTACAAACCATTGATTTCTATGCCCTCGCAGTTGCTGGCAACCTGCTCCATGCCTCCCACTTTGAAAACCAGTGTGACTGGAGGACATTCATGAGTCACACTTTCTGATGCTGTGTGTGGATTGTTCAATATTGAACTTCTGTGGTGGGGTGGTGTAACTTGCTGCTCACTGCGACAAACCTCTGTGTGTAAACACTGATGTCAGTAAGCTGAGCATTTTCACTGTGGTATCAACAACCCTTCTCATCTTATGGCAAATGTTTGCTGCTCTTGCAAGAGGTGGTCCCTTAGCATGGTGTTGTATGCCAAGTAGGTGGAATGTTCATCTAATAACTTCCTTTATCTTTGCTCCTCTGCTCTTAAGACAAGTAAGTTACTTGGGTCTCTTGGTGGCCATGTCCTTAAACTATGAGTTCTTAGAAGAAAATACTACCAATCTGACTTCAATCCAACTGTTAAAGGCTGCTGTAAACTTATAGGGCATTTCCGGTTGAAGATGTCAAAATGGATTTTAAAGCAAAAATCATAGTATATAAACTAAAATTATTATTCAACAAGAGAACTGAATTCTTTTCTACATGGAAGGCAGTCAATGCCTAATTGTGCATGGTTGCACAGGTGACTGCAGTGTTGAGTAGGTGTTCTTTTCTCCCAGTTTTACTTTGTTTTTTTTTTTTAAACCTGTCATTAAAATTAAACCAGAGGAATATTTCTGTGGCTTATTTTGTCATATTACGCGTCTCTGATAGCTTAGTGAAAAAGACATGGAATACAGTAAGTCTGATCTTTAGGGCTTACACTTTGTATTGAGCAAATGAGTTCTAAGAGACCATGTGCATTCCAAGCAGAATGTTTATTCTTTACACTTAATTGTCCTGAAAATGTTAACTGTCAGAATCAAATATCTCCCATGTACTAAGTATATCTAATACTTTTTTTCTTGATGAGGGACTTTTCTTCATTACAAAAGAAGAATCTCCTAAGTTTCTCAGTGGTCTGAGCAAGTGTGTCTGCTGAAGCTTCTCCCTGGCCAAACAAGAGTAGTTTTGTACTACCATATCTCAAAAGTAGCCCGTCACTGAGCAGCTATGTCAGCATAAACTTGTAAACCTGCTTTGAATGAATTGTATTATATAAATTGAAATCATTCTGCCCAGAAATTAACTAATAGCATTTGATATTAGGTCATGCACTTCTGTTTTTCAAGGCTAGGTCTATTTACATGGAAGTGGACAATGATTAAGTGCTTCATTTTTCGGAGTAAAATGCTGTGAGAATAACAGAAGGAAGGATAACCTCTCATGTTTTTAGAAGTCACGTCTTCTTTACTTCCCCTGAAACTGCAGAAACTTTTAATGGTTTTGTAACACTAACCCACTTTCCAAAACAACTGTTAAACAGCTTTTTTTTTTTCTTTATGAGGGTGTTTTGTTTGGTGGTTTTGTTTTGTTTTTATTTTGGCTGAGGATTTTTTTTGTATTCAGCTTAGTTGAAAGCCTTTATCTGCTGTGTCATGGATACAAAAAATGTTTTGAACACTTTTTTTATTTTTCTACTTATATTTCCATCTTCTCTTTGTGAAGATGAAGGGAAATGAAAATAGGGACTATAGTGGTATAATGGGATGTCACCTTCTGGGATGTTGGCTTCTCAAATACTATATAATTTGGGGACTTTGAGGAAATCATTGTGTAGCTGTGGATCATCGATACACATGCATCTTCAGAGTGAAATGTGAACATTAGCGGTCAAGTTTGCCTGATGCCACCCAAACCCTTGTGAAATTCAATCTGTGAAACTCAATCTGTGAAATTCAACTACTGGCTGGTGGGTGATTTCTAGGTTCACCATAAATGTAGATAGGTGTAAATCCTTACCTGGAATATTTTATATTCATTCCATAGAAGGAGAAAAAAGGTAATTTTAATAATTTAGTTATTTTAATATATATATGTGTGTGTGTGTATGTATTTATATATGTGTGTTCAAATGTTTGCAAATGCTGATGGCTAATACTTCTCTACATCTTGAGTCTCAAGAATATGAGTTTTGACTTGTAATCTTGTGACAATTCTTTGATACAATATATCTTAATGTATCACCGAAAAGTTTGAGCTTTTTCTTGTTGATATCTGCATATTATGCCTGTTTTGTTTTGTCCTTTCCTGCGTAGGTGCTGTTGTCCCTTTGCCTGAATGAATGTGTGTTAAAGGTATAAAATGTATCTTTTGGAGACTAGTGTAGTCATGTTGAATGAATTTACACTGTTGAAATCACTATTCTTTTTGGAAGACTGGTATTGTCATGTGACTATCTGGAAGTTTTCTCATATCAACTCTGCAGAAATTTTCATTTGTGTTTTAAAGGAAAGATGGTCTTTTTTGGTGTTTTTTCAAGTTAGTTTCTCAGGAATCATGTTATGTGTTTAGGTTCATGTAAAGTATTCTTTTCATTCATGTTGAAAATTTGACTAATTATGCAAAAAATACCTTTGTTGCAATATGATTTAATTTCTGTCATAGCTGTCATGTTGCATTATTATTTTGTAAATGGCATTTCATACAAAACCAAGTATCTCATTGGTCTGGATGACCAAGAGATTTTCTTCTGAGTGTGGACAGGGGGAGGGCTGGCAAAATACTGTATTAAAAAATATCTAGGTTTTTTGTAGATTTTAACACCTAAGTTTTACTTTTTAAGTAGTTAAAACTCCCAGCAAAAAAAAGTTTGTAATGGACATGGTATCTCCATTCTAGTGTAGCATTGAACTGTTGATTGTAGCACTCAAACATGAACTAATTAATGAGAAAGTGAAAATTGCTGCAGAAGAGGAGGAACCTGAGAATATTTTTAATTTTCTAAGCTGCATGCTTGTTTCAAAATGGCCCAGTCAAAAACCCTACAGCACTAGCTTGAAATACTGGAACATTTTGAAAAATTGTCTAAAAAGTTGAACAGCTTTACGTAGGGAATTTTTCTTATCCTGACAGGTGATTCTTGCAAGTGAGGCTGTAGTAGCTGATGATCACTTCAGGTCCAGGCTACCATTAAAGATTTGAACATGGCAGTGCAGTTCATCTTTCATGTGACAAAGCTGATGGAGAAAGTTCCAGCTGACTTCAGGGGATTTTCCCCCTACCAAAAGTTTATTAAACTTCATGTAATGACAGATTATTTGCTTTTCAGAACTTAATACAAAACTGTAAAGTGGATAAATTTTTAAAAATTTTTTAAATCAAAGAGACAAATTGAGAAACCAAAATGAAGTCTATATAATAGCCCCAAATAAAATTCTGTTTATGTTTCTCATGTTGCAGAAGTACTAAATGATACTAACATAAAACATACTTATGGAAGGATGCTGAAGTTGTTTTGAAGTTTCAGTTTTGGGCAACACACGCCCTGTCCCTTACTGTGTGGTTTCTGTTCACATCTGAGCTCCTGCTCGTGCTGCAGTAAATAGGCAAAGGGGGCTTTCTGCAGTGTGCATCAGTGGAGCTCTTGCCCAAATGCATCCTACAACTTCAGTTGATAGTGTGCTGTAGTGGTATATGATTATACAGTTCTGCATATGATCACTTCCATTTCATCAGTGTCCATAGGGTTTGTTCACATTAATGTGGGATGGTGCCTAATGAGGTCTTACATAATGAGCTTGGCTAATGAGATCACAGCTGGTTTTGTTTTGTTTTTCCACCCCTGCTGTCCCCTGAAGTCGCTTACTGCAATAAATACTGGCAGTGTGCATTTGCTGTGGTAAATATGCAATCAGTTCACCTGCTTCTATAAACTTTACTCTTATTTTTAAAAAAATTACAAAACAAATCAAATACTATACTGAAAATCAAATTGAAGACAGAAAACCTGAACTCAGAAGCTGATGTACATAAAATCTGAAGTTTGTGAATTTCATGTTATAGTTTCATGTTAAGTGCAAGATAACATTTTTACACGTATGTGTTGAATGAATCTGTGAAATTAGTTTGAAGGCTTTAGCATACGTTTCCTGTGTATATGATCAATATATATCAGCTCTCAGAGCAAGGAACAGATATATTAGAATTTGTTAGTATTTTAGCATAAATACTTGGCATAATACTACAAATTATGAATGTAGATTAAAAACGTGGTCAGGAACTGGAAGCTTCCTCCTCCTGCCACCTTGCAAAAGGAGTACCAATACAAAATTTCTCTGATTTTGATAAATTTTGTATCCCTTCTTTTTTGAACTGTTTATCACTGTCTGTATATCAGGAACTTGCAGTTCTGGTCTTGCATGTCCATTGCACTTGTGAGGTACCCCACTGCTTACAAAATGCCATGATTCCGGGCAGAGAAGCAAGTGTCAAATCAGCTTGTACTTAAATTTTACTGGCATGCTGGTTTGTGCACATGGTATGGGTTTTCATGGCACATCTGTGCATATTCTTTTTTTATTAGCAAAAAGGGTTTTCTAGAGCTCAGTTAGTATATGGAAGAGTTATAATTGTTCCTTATTTGGAACTGCATAGAGCAGTTGAAAATACTACAAAGAAAAGTAAAAGCTAGAATAGCTGTGACTTGTCTCTCATCACCATTGCAACTCATTAATAAACTTGCTTCTTGTGAGTGTAGTTTCCCTAGAGCCGAAGCTCATGATGTGTCTATATGAGGAAAAAATACAATTTTTAAGATATTCTTAATATTTAACATGATTTGATCTCTTTCCAGGGCTGAGATGCACTGGGTGTGGGAACAGCAAGTAAACTCTGTCATTAGTTGGGGTGGATGGGTTCATGAAGTGTGCTGCATGGTGTGATACCAAAGATTGGAGTGCACGGTTAAAAGAGCGTGTTCACTTATGATTTGCTTCGGTGCCATAGTTTGGAGAAGAGAAAGGAGAAAGCTTATGGGGGAATCCTATTTAATAAGTACCTGACTGGGGAGAGGGAATGATAAAAAAGAGTCTTAGACCCTTCTCAGCTGTGTTCAATGACAAGACACCAAATAAATTATCATTAAAACAGAAGAAAGAAGGGTGGGGTTTATTTTGTCTGCTTGCCTGGTTTTTTTGATTTGTGGTTTTGTTTTTTTTTTTTTGCTGTGAGGATGATTTGACATGGGCATAGGTTCCCCAGTGAGACTGTAGACACACTGAAAACCAAACAGATACAGATCTGAGCAGTCTGCTCTAGCTGACCCGATCCTGCTTTCATCTGGAGTAGTTAGACTGAATTTTCAGAGTTCCTATCCTACCTCAGCTGCTCTATGTTATCTGTGAAAATCAGAGAACTTGCCATAACACAGCAAAGCAAGATGTTTTTAATCTAGCAAGATAATTTTAATCTTGTTTTGATGACTCATTTATCACCTGCATACTTTATGAGAACTTCAGTTTTGTCTAGTCGTAAAATATGAACCTAAGGTCTCAGTGTAACAAAACTTAAAATTTCCAAGTGAAAGTCATAGCTGTTCTTTCTGACCCTTCTCTTTTCTCACATTTGAATGTGGCTTTCTCAGTTCAAAGTGCATTTTCCAACAGTTTTTGGAGGTTCTTTTCATGTTTTTTTCTGCTGTTCCTCACCAAGCTTTGCCCTCTACTATTCATCTGGCTTTTGCAGAATTATAGTTAGTGTTTTCTTTTCTTATAAATAACAACATTAAGTTTTAATAAATTTCATACAGAAGAATGTCTCTGTGTACAGTTGTTCCAGCAGTGTTATATGTTTATCAGGTTGTCTTAGTTTTGCTTTTGAAAACTTTTCTCTCCTTCCATCAACAACTAGACACTTGTTCACTTTTAACAGGCTAAGATCACTGTTGCTGTAGAAGGGATGTGAAGGCAGTAAAGTTGGAAGACTTAATTCTTCCCTTTCCATAGTCATAGAAAATAAGTGTATAATTTTTTCTCCTGTAATCTGCATTGTTGGCTATATCATTATGCAGATATGTGAAATCATGGAGTCTGTCTCCTAGTTCTTGAGCCAGGTCAAAAAGTCCTTCAGATCCTGCAGATTCAGCGTCCTCTTTGAGCCTGCTACTTGACAAGATCAGCTTCTGTGCCTTAAATGATATAGTGTGTTCTAGCTTCCAGGCTCCTAGATAGGAATGAAATGGCTTGTCTGAAAAGCTGCTAAAGCTGGATTAGTTATCTTTGGGGCATGGAAAACACCCTAGATATGTCAGATTAGTCCAAGCTTCCTTTAAAGGGTGATTTGCTTAAAAAAATTAAATGTGTAAATAATTCCAGCAAGGCAGGTGTCCAGTTCTGGATTAAAAACTGGAAATAAAATAATAACAGAAGAAAGCTTAAATGATACAGAATATATTTTATTGAAGCAAGATATATATATGAATATCTATGTCCCATAGCAGCTATCAGAATTAAGTTTCTGCAAGGCTGGTGAAAGCCAAGGGGGACATCTTCCCATACCACATATCCAAAGCACTGTTTTTTAGGGTGAGTTTCATGTCTGTAGACCTGCCTGCTTTGTTTGAGAGGCCAGAAGCTGACATTCTGCTCAAGAATTCAAACAAAATTTGAGAGTATTTTATAGGAGCATTCCAGTTTCCTTTCTGTTTACAAGTCTCCATTGCAGGAAGATATATCTGATGGTTTTAGAGTGCTGAAAAGACCCACCTCTTCCCTTCTCCAGGCCTCAGATGTCACATCTTTTCTCTTGCTCTGCTGTTTTCCCCACCCAGTGGTGAGCCACTTCAGGGAGTTCCCTTCCTGCACGAAGACTGTCCTTCCCTTCTGCCCACACAAAGAAAAACTTTCTGCTGCTTTAGATCACTGAGCTGAATCTCTAAAACTTCAGAAAAATGTTATTACTAGTGGGAAGCAGGAGGTTGTCAGATCATCTTTGCTGTGATTTGGAACTGTATCCCAACTTTAGGAAACTTGTTAAATAGTCTTGGCTCTTTCGTGTTCTGTGAGGGTGTGAACAGAACATCTTAGTTGCTCAATGAAAATCTACGGAGTTCTGACTTTTTAACCATGCTTTATTTTTGCAGTAACTGGGTTGTAGTTTGTAAAACTTGAACTTTAGCATCTTTCAAATAGCACCCCTTCGTTGTTCATGTCTTAGAGATTTTCAGATATATTTTTTTAAAGACATCCAATTTGTAACACAACACAGGGGCAGTAACTGAAGCAGTGTTTCTTCCTGCATCATTCCTTGGATAGTCTGTGTTCCCCATTTCCAGGCTGCAAAGCCAGTGCATTGTATTGCATTTGATAGCGGAGCCTGTGGAAAGCTCCATGAATGCTTCTTGACTTTAATCTTTATAAAACCAGCTGAGTTAGCTCAAAATATACTAAACTGAACCAGATGGGAGTATTGTCAATCCTTGCTATTTCGCCCAGCTTCAGCTGAGATAGCAAACAACATAGGGAATAGCATATTTCTTCACAGTCCCATTTAGTTGCCTGCTTGGGTGGGGATTTTGTTTTGTTGGTTTGTTTACTATTGTAAATGTTGAAACTTTCAGCTTAGGAGGTTGAAGGAAGGACGATAAAGCAGTTAATGGAAATCTGAATAGCCTGCATGCAGGAGACTGTTGGAGTGTATGTCTCTATTCACAGTGCGGTTAAAAAATGGCCTTTAAAATGATTTTGTTAAATAAGACACCTAAAGCTAATTAGAGCAGAAGGAATTGTCTGTAGAGCAGAAGACGGGGAAGAAGCTGTGGACTGAAATCTGACAGAGATTAATACCATTCAATAGAAGACCTTGAAGGGGTAGTCATTCTTTTACAAGACCTGAAGGTCAGAAGGCTGTCTTCACCTTGAGGTGTGGAGGTTTTGAGATTTCTCGTCACTGATGAGATCAGTGTTCATCTTTAGAGTAGAATATGGGATTTTTTTCCTCCACAGAGTCTTTTAGGATCAAGCTGCACTGTGCATTGTTTGTAATACTGGCCTCTGAAAGCTGGAATCTCACTTCCAGTACTTGAGTATATGAAAAGTAGTGTGCTGGAGGGTAGAGGGACGTTGCAGAGGAAAGCCTATAAGGACTGGGTGGAGTAAAATAATTTTGCTTTTTTGCTCAGCTCATACTCAAGAAGAGTTTTGGAAACAGGCAATTGGCTATGAATGTGAAAATCCAAACAGTCTGATATGTGAAAAACAACTGACATACTTGAGTCCCAGTAAGTGAAACTGTTACGGGCTGGTATCCAGCTCGATTGAAAGGTAAACATGCCCTTCCCAATGCACATACCTTTCTATTATTGCATCCTAGAAAACTTTAACCAACAGTTCAAGTTGCTAAATTATCGTCTGAAGGTGCATTTACCCGGTGGTTGACTGTTCTTGGTGAAAGTAAGTTTATTTTCTGTTCTGAAACTTTTATAAACAGTCGTTGGCACTAGTTCTTTCTGTTGCAACAAAGAAATGCCTTTTGCAAAAGGAGATCGAAAGTTTGCTGCTTCTTAGTTCAATACAAAAGAAATGACATTTTATTGAAATAATACTGTCGCATATAATATTTTAATTTCAGCTTTGTTGCAAGTATTATTTCTGACTGCACATTAAAGGTCAAAGATTTAGGGTGCATTTAATTTGTTACTGAAGTTGATCCCCACAGATAAGGGTTGCATAGTTCTGTTATTCATTCAGAATGAGTGCAACTCTAGGCCAGCTATACTTGTCCTCATATTCTCATGAAAAGAGGGACAGTTTTTGAAGGTGGTTCAATACATGCAGAAAAGTTGGGGGCTGAGGGAGAACAAGGAGTGGAGAAGAACTGAACTGCTGTAGTATTTGCTTCTGGAAATAAATTTCACATACTTAAGGGAAAGTTGTTTTGTTTCCATATTTAGTTAGTACTTTTAGGTAAGGCAATAATAACTTTGGATACACATGCTGGATTTTTCATTTGTTACTGCATTCAGTACTGTAGACATAGTTGGACTGTACTCTTAAGTTGCTTATGCATGTTATGTCCTATCAACATCCCTCTCACTTCAGAGCCTGAAAGTAAGAAATAAGCATATGAAAAATAGGTGTGAATAGATACGAAATGTTGACAAGACTTGTGACAAAACACTGACAGTCCTGCTTTATCTGTGCAAAAGTTAAGAATGCTGGGAATGACAGCATGGGGCATAGAACTTTGCTATTGACTCCTTTGGAGTTTGGTCATTTATATGTTTGTTTTAAGAGGGGGTCAAGAAAGAGAGCTATAGTGGACAGTTATACTGGTAGTGCTTTAAGGTTTCAAATTCTTTTTGTGGGTTTTTTTTCAGTCCAGAAATACTCTTCCCTTTTCTTACCGCTCTTGATTTCTCTTGTGCTAATCTTTCATGACCGGGAAGCTCTGTAGCTCTGACCAGCATTGTTCTTTTTTTTACTTCCAGTATGATAATGGTGAGAGAGACCTGGGAGACTGGCTTGCAGATTACATGTAGAAGAGATAGTGGGATATTCTGACTCTTGGTTGTACATAGGCAAGAGTCTGCAAGTGTGGTGGTCTCAAAAATGTATGTTGTGTTGTCTTCATAAAAGTACTGACATTTGCCAAGAATTTGATTTTTAACAAGTAAAATCTGATACCTGTGCATATGCTGGACATGCCTCGCTGAGGGCAAGGCAGAACTCCTTCAATGAAATTACAGTTTTGAGCAATGCCAGCCTAACCACAAGTTTGGTAGCACAGGTGGCTGGCTTTGGGAATGAATCTCTGCTCTTAATTAAGAGGGGCTGCTTTCACCTGTGGCTGTAGGCAGCATAAATTAAGAAACTTTAAATTGCTACATTCACCACTTGTCTTCCAGTTTCTGCAATCTCGAGTTCTGTATGGTGTTATTATGCAGAAGTCATCTTTGAATCCAGTTCATCTCCAGAACTGTCCCACCTAAAGCTGTAAGGGAAGCAAGATTCCCTGGGGAAATTTGAGGTAGAGGTCTTAAAATTAAAAGACATATGACAGAAGAAGGGGAGCCTGGCAGAAGAGTATCAAATTTAATTTCTACAGGCATGCTGGCAATATATTCCATTTTGGCAGTCTTGAATGTAGCAATCTTGCAGTTTGTTTTAGGATAGTTTTTCTGTGTGTAAATATTAGACCAGTAAGTTCCCAAACAGGCACTATTTCTGTTCTTTTCCGCATACTCCCTCGCAAATCGTTATCTTCCCTTCTCTTCCCTTGTAGAACTAACACCTTGTGTGTGCTTACTCTTTACTGTTATGTTCTGTGGATTGATGCTTCTTCCTCTGGGTATTTACAGAGTGCCATAAAAGGGGCAGCGCTGCCTCTTCTGCTCAAGACAGCTTTTGAACCTGTTCAGGTGATGGGAAAGGTAAAGGCAAGGGCTTCATTAATTTTGTAGTGATGTTGTAGTCTTGCATATTTTTACCTCATTTTTGCAAGTCCTCCAAATAAGTCAAAGTTCCTTTTGTTTTTCAGTGCTCCTCTAAGTGAGGAGGGAAACACTACAAATAATGAGAGTACTAGAAAAGAAGACTTGCTGTGCTTTGTACTTCAGAGGCATTTGGCTGTTCAGGTGGCACTTACTTGCCACTGTTATCTTTCATAGTTCTCATAAGTATAGTTACTGGAAGAAACTGGGAGAGCTTCAGAGGTGCTCTTTGCAGACAAGAGAGTACATTTGTGAATGAGTAGAATTGGGTGTTCTGCACAGGAGGCTACTGCTCTGCTGTATGAAACAAGGTGGCTTGATGCATCACCTGTTTTTAACCTGGTACCTAATGCATTGTACAGAATACTTGATCAAGTGTGGCTAAATGCTGCTTGTATAGGAATAAAAATATAAACCCTACTTTGTAACCCTAAATACTGATACTGCATTTCAGTCAAAGTTCTAAGAAAGTTGCAGAAGTGCAGCTGCTTGATTTAAGTACACATCAGTAGTGGAACATGTGGTGTACCAAAGTGACCAGTGAAACTGCCTAAGTCTTAATGACATGGAATTCATAGGAAATATAGGTTAGCAAGGTAATGGTTTTTAGTGTTTACACTTCTCATTTTATGACCATTTTATGTGCTTAAGACACTGTTCTTCACAAGTAATGTAATGCAGATAGTTTGATAATTAGACACATCAGCCCTATATTGACTGGTTTTGATTTTTGTATTGTAGTGCTTCAGAACCTTGTTTGCTATCATTTTTTGCCATTACTTCCAACATAATTCTTGTGTTCTGATTCTGACAATCAGCTTCCGTTTGCGCTTTTTATAGATCAGCATTAAATATTAATTTTTTTTTGTTTTGAAGGTGCAGATAACTTACTGCTCCAGCTTTGGTCATATATCATAGTTCTAAATTTATTTTCAGTTTGTAAGATGACTCTACCTTTTGAGTAGACAGCTTGTGTTGACTGAAGTGGACTAAAGTTCATTTACCAGTGAAGGAAACTGAGGTCATCAGCTTGGTTCTACCAGACAGCACTGGTCTAGTATGGATGAAATAAGAATAAATATATCAAAGTAGTGTTTAACTGT
Organism: Irena cyanogastra; assembly: GCA_013397155.1. Lineage (NCBI taxonomy): Eukaryota > Metazoa > Chordata > Aves > Passeriformes > Irenidae > Irena > Irena cyanogastra. Next base: position 45,917 of record VWZV01002809.1, on the reverse strand, counting down.
AAGTACTAGTTGTAAGAGGGTCAGGTGTTGATCAGACTACAGGCAACTCAGAGGTGTGTGCATGTGTGTGACAGACATGCTGGATGAAAATTTTTTCTCCAGTAGAGATTTTTTTCAGCTGTTGATCAGCAGGCACAAAACCTAGTTAACACTAAACATCTGTCAGGATGGAGAAGCAAAACTACTTTTGCTTTGCTGTTTGTTGTTATTTATTATTCCACTCTGACTTGGGGTAGGTTTTTCTGCACTAAGATTGGCACTGGCTGCTTCCTCAGCTAGTTATGAAGGCTCTTTGCCATTTTGAGTTTATTTTTCTTGCACAAAGCCTGGGAAAAAAGATGAACCTTGTTCTGAAGGTCACTATGTCCAGCTGTCTTTCTGAGCAATGGGAGTGAATGCATTTCAGAACTACTGACCCTTCATATATAGTATTGTGCCACTGACTGTCCTCATTTAAAGCAAAGACCCACAGGACACTGAAGGGTTTGCAGCAGTGGTGGAAATGAATGAGGAGCACGTCCTGTTAAGGTAGCTGAATGCCATGGATCCTTATATTGGCAGGTTCCACTGGAATTCTGGAATTTTCTTTAAATAAAAATTGATCCACAAGCAAACCTTTTTCTTTATTTGCTGACAGCAGAGTTTTAAAGTAGATGTCTTTTTCTTCTGATAAGATACCAGCTAAATTTTACTACTGTTTGTGACTTTTGATATATGAGGCTGTCTATACATGAGACTGGCTGCTGGGAGAGCTTGAGTCCAGTAATCTGCATCTGTCTCTTCATCTCATGGTTGTGAACACAGCTATGTCATCAGTTTAATAAAGGTATATCTGTAGGGTGGAGTTTGACACATGAAAAACAGAAAATGGCCACTGACGTGCAGTATTTTC
>VWZV01002809.1:3607-36963 GCA_013397155.1 Irena cyanogastra | reverse complement strand
CCTCAATTTATGCCTGTGATCACAGCTAGAGTGGAAGAAGAATGTGCACAAAATCCTAGAAGTGCAGATCATGCACATCGAAATGTAATACAAGTGAAAGAGTGATACTGTCTTGGATATACTCTAGTTTTCTCTTGTGAAGACAACATGCCAAATGCAACAGTTTGGGTTTTCATCATGTCTTTTCCCAAAATCATGTATTTTTTTTTTTCCTGAGATACTTTAAGGCTATTGGTTCAAATCTCAACAGTAAGCCATATAATAGTTTATATCTGGCTCTTTCTTGAAAATATCTATGTTTGCTTTTGGATGTTCTTTTGTATATACTCTAAATTATTAGGACATATGTGAGAGCGTTCTGTAATTGTTTGCCCTGCTTGGCCAAGGGATTCTGTGGCAGTTGCAAAGGCTGGATCTCTAACTGGAGGGAGTAACTATTGCAGCTGATTGGCGCAGAATGTTTCTTTGGGATTTATACTGTTACCTGTCTTTTCCTTGTATAGGATTTCAGAGACAGGCAGTGCTTTGGCTACTTCGTGTGCTTTTGTTTGTGTCTGACTGAGACAGATGCCTCTCAGCTGCTGCATCTTTAGTTTGAGAACCCTCTGAACTTGCATGCATAGCATGTAGTTAAAATTTGATTTAAATGTTAGCTAAGCCATACAGATTTTTCTGCTTGTTTTTCACTACTGCTTAGGTTTAATGGTATGGAGCTCTGTAGAGGACAGAGGAATTGGCAAGTTTGACTTAAGCAAACAATGTCATCCACTTGGCCTAAACAGGATGCTCGCATGTATTTTTAGCATAGTTGACTGTCTTTCTGGTAACTTCAGATATGTAAACTCCTGGTTGTGGTGTATTAATGAAGGTTTCTTATTTGAAATAAATGGTCGCTTAAATCATGCTACTATTTATTTTGCTTTTATATAACAGCAAAAATAAACTGTTACATCTTTCTCATAATAAAGTTGATTTATATGGGATTATTGTACAAGTGGACTTGGGTGCACAGAGATGTTCAAATACCTAGCTTCCTGATGAAATCGGTAGAAATTCGTAGAGACACCTTAAATACATTTTGAAATCTGGCCACTGGTAGTTTTAATGCTTTTTAGGCCTAATGATAGCTATTTAGAGTGGTCACTAGGTGAACTCTTCTTTAAAGTGATTACTTTATTGTTTAGAACTATAAGGTTCTCTTGCGAGAGACATTGATATGATAACTCTGTATCACAGCATGAATAACCATATTTCAAAAATTTTATGTAGATCTATATATACAAGCAAAGGTTTTTTTGCTTTCTGCCAAAGTGCTGTACAGTTCTGTCCTTTAAGGATAACTTGACTTTGCTTTAGAAGCTGTGAGTTACTGTTTTGGTAAATAGCCATGGTTTGAATATTATATTAAGCTGCCTGCTGACAGAAATTATTTTAATTGAGAATGTAATTACAAAGAAGAAAACTAAATGAGACAACAACCCAAAGCTGCTCTCCTAATTTATTTAACCTTCTTTAAAAAAGAATATCAGTGTTTGTGAGGGAGACGAAGATGGAGGAGTAAATAAGATCAAGTACATAGCAAACCGAATTTGAATATAAGGAAGGAGGATGTGTAGCATCCTAAGGATGCTGTTCTACCTTGTGGATAACACCTCCAAAGGAGATCTTTACCTCTGGCAAAGAAGATAGTGATGGACTTTCAGGGCAGTGAGTGTGGGCTTGACTAAATTGGTTGTAGTAATGCATTAATTACATGGGGTTTTTTGGGAGAATTCTTCATGGAGGTTGTGGCTAGAAGGGACCATTAGTTTGCCATGTCTGGCATCCTTTACATACAATAAGTCTTTATCTTTCATCCAGGTCTCCTGATAAGGAACCTTTTGACTTAACTGACCACAATGCAGTTTCAGTTTGTGCTTAGCTAAAATGCATTTGCCAGAAGTATGTCCATTCTTCATTTAAAGATGTCAAGGGATTGAGAAGACACTACTTTTTGTGCTAGTTTTACTCCCAGGATTCCTTCACTTCCTTGAAGGTAGGGAAAAAATGTACTTCTACATTATGGCAGAGATTTAAACTGATCCTGACTTTTCAGGTTGATAACATGTTTAACAGCTGTATCTGTAGAACAGGAATGCATATATGCACACAATATATACGCATGTCCATATGTTCTGTCTTAATTCCATTTAATAAATTTTTTTGTTTGGAAATTCTGCTATGACTTTTGTCTTTTACATATGATATATGAATATAGTTCAAAAATGACAAATTGATGTGAACACAAATGTTTTTATTGTAGTTTTATTTAGTACAAATATTTTAATACAATTCTGTAAAATAATTAATAGTAACACAATTATTTCAGCTTTTTATTAATTATCTTTGCTCTGAATTTGTGGTACAGAGCTTTCATTAAGCAGCGTTATAAGAACAGGATTGCACAAACATCTGCCATAGACTTTAATAACTTCTCATATTTATTTTTGAGCATGTGCTAGTTGGATCTATGATTCTTCTAGCTTTTTTTACAATATTCTAAAAAATTGTATTTTTATATTTATTTTTTTGTATCAGGGGTTCATGTCCCTAGTATTCATCAATTCCCACACTGTATGGGGACTGAAAAAGCATTTTGGCAGTGGACAAAATCCCTGATGAATTTGGAGACTCCTATGAAAGGGTTCTTTTCAGCCAGGTTTTGGGTAATTAGAATCTGACCCACATAGTATTAATAGACCTTCAAATATGGTGTTATTTTCCATTCCCTTCATTATGTTGCTGTCTGGCATGCTTCTGCATTAAAATGCAGAATTGCTTTCAGTATGTATGTTTCGGTCGACAATAGCATAGTTCTGTCTTGTATGGTTTGCTTTTGGTCATGCTGTGTGTCCTCCCCCTACCCTGTAACAAAGTTTTGGCCTTTCATAGGTAATCCTCTTATTTTTAGTATGGTGACCTACATTTTTCAGCCAAGTATATATATTTGAGAAGCTTGGGACCACTAGCCATATTGTTGACTTTATTTTAGAATTTAGTTATAGAGTAGAGCTCAGTATTGTGTTGAGATCTGGGCAGTATTCCTACCTCTCCCAGGTTTCTTTTGGTGATTCTAATAAAATCAGAATTTCTGTAGTCACTACTTGTGGGATTCTTTTGGTTTGACTTAAGAGTCTAGAATTTAACTAAGAAAAGTGCTCCAAGCTTTCATGTGCAATTGAATTAATGGTAGTTCTGTGTTAAGTAAATAAAAAATTCTACTTTTATATATAATAAAAATACCATGCAAGTACACCTAGTCTGGAAGATATGCTGCTGAGTGTTTCAGTTTGACACCAGAACCCTGAATGTTTTTTGCCTTTCTGTGCCTGAATTCTTCCATCTCAAATTTTGCGGTAATGCTTTATAGGCTTTAGGGACGTATTTTCAGGACAGTGTTTCATAAGATGCTTAGTTGGTACAATTATGAGCCTTATTGAATACCACACCAAGAAAATAAGGTGTCCACCTTTTTACAAAAACTTGAGCAGTGCTCAGTAGAGAAGGTCTCAAACTGTATTTCAAATGCTGAGAAGAAAAAGTACTGAGTAGTTTCTCAGTAAATGGGTGTTAATTTTTGTTTTTAACTGAATCAGGGAGCAGCCTTGTGGGTGGTGGTAGGATGTAATTCTATAAATAAGAACTCACCATAATGCATGCACACAGGGCAAGGGCAGATCAAGGCTCCCAGGCATCTTGCCCATTGCTTCTGGCAATGACTTTGACATTTGCTGACTTTAGAGTGCTTGATTTTGCAGCTTGATTTGTCTCTGGGCCCAGTGTCTGTTTCTAACTGCGTAACTAGGAATAGCCTGCGGAACCTATGACACGAGTGAGATATGGGACAGAGCAGATTTCAAAAGTTGATTTTGACAAGGGCCATTGTAAGGTTGAAAAGAAAAATGTCATGCCAGAAAAAAAGGTCAAACGTTTTGCGGTTAAGAACAAATGACTGATATGCCAGTGTATTTGTAAACTGTGTTTAATCATTGCTGTGGACAATCCATAATTTATCTGCTACTAAGGAAAAGGAACATGAAATTTTCTTCTCAGAATGAGCAATCTAGTGTGGGAGCTATTCATCAAAGTTTGAATGTCAGAAAGGTCATGGGAAGAGATTTGTAAAATTTTCATAATTCCAGAAATAACCCCTTCGGCATCCAAAAAGAAACTTGAGTATTTAGGAAAGAACCTAGTGTATCTGATACCATCCTGCAGCAGGGTGGGTCAGCTCTGTGTGATGGATGTTCTGTTCAGCAGTGCTGTATGTTTTCTCATACCTCTCCCACCCTGTGGGAAGGAAGGGGGAGATAATGCATACATTTTGTGACACAAACAGAATTCATTCCCTTTGCTGCTTATGTCTGTCTTGTTTTGATTTTTCTATTCTGTGTGAAAACCAACAGTGTACTTTAGAGACCCTATATTAAACTTGCTGCTAATTAAGTTCTTCAGATAAAAATCTCCCCGCAGGACATTTTTGAGTTGGGAGGATTTGAACTAGAGCTCTCTTACAAGGCCTCCTGCTGTAACATGCTGTGCTCTCTTGTGAAGGCTCTACATAACAAAAATGTCAGAATATGCCATGTATTTATTAGCCTGTTTGTTAATATTTTTTCTATTCAAATGTTTTCTACCTCTCTGAAGTTTTGTCATGTCTCTTTCGTGTCCTTATTTTTAAACACATTCTGTGTCAGAATGGTTTTCCTAGTATATTTTTTTTTCAAGTTCCAACTCTTAAACTTGTTAACATCTTGTATTTGCACGTAGGAAAAGGAAATGTATTTCAGAGATTTTTTTTTTCCCTGGATTAGGTATGTCAAGATGCAAAATATTTGGTTGCATATTGTAAATGTCTGTGAAGCACTCTTGGAAAATGCTTTTTTCAAAGAGATTAATATGAAGAATCAATATTATTTCTTTTTCCTTAGTTTATTCTTCACTCCTCCAGAGTTTAATAATCTCTGATCAGTATTGATGCAGGTAGTAGCAGAGAATATATTCTTTCCAAAGGAAAAGTAACAGGAATAACTTTATTTTTTAAAAAGCAAGTATATGGCTTTTAATACACAAAAATGTCACAAAATCGTTGAATTGTTTGGACTGGAAGAGGGCTTAAAGATCATCTGTTCCCAGCCCTGTTCCACTAGAGCAGATTGCTCAAAACAGCTCCACGCAGCCTGGCCAGGAAAAATTCGGGGATGGAGCATCAAACGTGGAGTAAAAAGTGTGCATTGTCAGATAAAGGAACACTTGCTATATAATTGGTAGGCTAATATAAATCTTGTAGGGAAGTATTTGATGGCAACAGGCAATATTGCCATAAATTAAAAAAAAATTCTCAAAAGAACATTTCCTCTAAAAAAATCCAGGCAAAGAGAAAAGGCCATTCAGGAACATCTTAGCTTCTTCCCTTACTGTTTTCACTGTTTGAGTAGAACCAGCATGTAACAAGGTTTTTGAAATGCTCTCTCATCCTTGATCTAAGGCTATTGATACAGGTCATACAAAAATGTGAAGCTTTCAGAAAAGAGTGTGGTTTTAACAGTAAAAAACTTAGTTTCAGGCATTTTGAGGACAATGATCACAATGAATATTTTCAATTTTTCAATGAACAATTTTTTTTTCAATGAACAATTTCATTTTTTATAGAGATTAAAGTGTAGCTTCTATTTGCTTTTTCAATAATGCCTAGTGTTGCATTAATGTTTTAAATTTTGCCTGTTTTGTCAACCACTTAATCTGTCTGCATCCAGTATCATCTTCTGTGTGATACTCTGTGCCATTTTTTCCTTTCTGTTTTTCATAATCTAGAGTGCAGCCTGGGAATTTTGTTCTTCCTGTATTGTACTGATACTTGTAGTAAAAGATTGGCAGAAATTTATTAAAGCCTTTTGTTGAAAATTGCTTTACAGAGGAGTTGTGAATTTACAGTCATATGCTACTGTGTAAGTGTATAGAGAAGACAGGTTTAATTGTAATGATGTTTTGAAGTGCCTTGACCCTACTGAAAGTGGCTCCAGAAAGGATGAAAGCTCCTGTTCTTTGTCTGAAAGGAATTAGCAGAGCTCAGGAGGTGCTGTGTAATGGTTTTGTTGATGATTCATAGCACATTTTTTAGCCAAGAAAAAAAAATTACTTCTCTACCTGGTGGTGTTTTGCAAAACGGTCAAAGAAATCGAGGAGGTTTCTTCTGGAATGCATCACTCCTGTTGCAAAGTCAAAATGGGTTTAAGTGCACCAATCAAAATTTATTTTTATATGTTTGCTTTTTAAAAATAATTCTATTCTAAATTTCATTTCATTCTTTTTTGAAGATGGACTTGCTTTTTGATGGAACATTTTCTTTTTGATGGATTTTTTTAGGCCAAAAAATAATATGACTGTTACGACTTGTGGAGTTGGTTTGTTGGTTTTACATCCTCTTACCTGTACCAGCCCAGCTATGCAACAGACTTGCTGGTTTTAAACCAATTGTTGAATTGGACTAGTTAGCTCTGATGAGAGAAAACAATGTCAGAAATACTTCTTCTGAGCTTGCTTTATCAGATGTCCTGGGAGAGAAGAGAATTTCCAGCTTTGCCCAGGCCAAATATATTTTTTATTCTTTACAGTACTATATAGATTATGATTAGTAGTACCATAGTGTGAAGATACAGCTGTAAAGCTCTCTTGTCAGAATGGACTCCCCCTGATGTTCAGACTTACAGCTAGCTAATGTTAGAAGTGGCAAGGTGTTTTATGTTGACTTTTAATATATTATTTTTTCAATGTATTGTCAAATTCCCCCTTTGTAGAGGTTTAGGTCAGCTTTTTACAGTTGGTTTAAAAAAAGCATGACTCTGGTACTGCTAATGCTAAGCCTTTGCTTTAAACCTTTTTTCATTTTCCTTCCTCAGATTTCTCAAATTCCCCTGCACTAGCTAATGCCTGTGTCACCTGTCTTTGTTCTTCAGAGATAAAGCTTCAAATTAGATTTTCGATTGCTCCATTGCTAAATACAGTTACACTGGAAGCACTTCAAAGCTCCGTGGGACCATGAGGGTCAGAACACAGATGTATGTGTGTGTGTGTGTGTGCACTCAGACATACATATGTATAAGGATGTATGCATGTGCACAGACTTGTATATGATATTAGATGCTTATTTTTGTTCAGGACATGCAAAGACAAAGAAGTCTAGGAAATTCCTGGGGGTTGTGAGATTTACACATACAGCTATTTCAAAAGAGTTTAGGTATTGCATAAATTGTGTGACTCTGCATGAGGGGATGGATTTTAGTGCAAAACCTCTTTAATTCCCTGTTTTGCCAAGGAAGCTTCCTATTATGGCGAGCAATCAAGATGCTTATAAATTCATGTACACAATTCAGGTATCTAATCTCAGTTGGAAGTCCTATAACCTTGGTCATCACCTTTGGAAGCTTTAATAGAAGACTAATCTTAAAGTTTCTGTAGCTAAAAAACTCTTCAAATTTGGATGATATTTAACATGATGTGTTGTGGAGTATTTAATGTATCCTGTTACTGTATCTGGTATGTGACTGCCAGCTTTTCCGATTGCTTTGATAGCAGCATGATGTAATGTTGTGCTGAGAGTGAAATTAGTGTTATTTATAATGAACATTTTTTCTAAGCTTTTAGTAGTTGTATTTAGCAATACCATGAGTAAAAATAACATTTTGAAGTGGTTTTGAGGAAGCAAAATGAAATATTGAGGCAAAATGATGACTTAATGGCTTGCTTCTTTACAATAGTGGCTGCTATTATAGCAGGATTTTTTCAAGTAGGAGTGAGACAGCAAATGTAGTACCAGGAAAAAAGACCTTAAATGCTGTTTGTGTTGGCTGTCTACTGGGGATGAATTTCATACTCAGCTAGAGAATATCAACATGAGTAGCTGTAAAAACCCTTGCAAAGCCTTGGCAAAGATTGAATATGAAAATAGGTGTAGAAAGAACAGTAAACTTCATAAGTTTTGGGGAAATACAAGTCTTTGTTTCAAAGAGTGAGGCAGCAGTTTCTTCAGCTGAGACAATCTGATGTTAGGTTACTGTTACCAGAAGAGAGGGATGATCTTTCTGATCCACTCCCGCAGCTGTGGGGATGGCACTTTTCTCTCCCGTGCTCGAGTTCGGATGCTCCATGGACTAGGCTGTGATTTCCTGCAGTTGCTGCAGCAGCTGGGAGTGCCCTTTCCCAGCCCTTTCCCAGCCCTTTTGCTGGAGAGGGAGCTGGGCAGGCTCCCAGGGAGGCTGGCACGGGGTGGGCAGTAAGACTGGACAGTGCAGGGGGTGTGGGCAGAGCAGGACTAGTTGATTCCTTCTGTCACGTGGATTCTTACCTTTGTCTGTAGTCTCTCTGCTTTTTCATGCTACAGAGCAGTCATTTTCCAAATACACCCTACATTAAAGTTCTAATTTTGTACATTTCAAAACCATATTGCTTGTCTGTCCTACCAAAGCTGCTCTGCAAGGGATCAGATTTCCTTGATCTCTGCCTCGTGGGGTTTTTTTTAGGACTTGCAGATTTTAGACCTCACCTTTTAAACGTATCTTTTCTCACTTGCACGTTTCAGTGACTTAAAATTCTTTTTACTGAAGTTGGACTTTCTAGCCTTCATATTTTGCATAATATCTTCTCAATATGCTCATTGTAACTTATAAATACTCTGAATTAGTTTCTTACAAACTGCACTAATCCTTTCTTGTGGAGCTTTCAGTACAAAATGTTAACATAATTTTCTGCCTCAGCTCCTGGTTGATCTTTTTTTTTAATCATATGCCTCTCTTAATCTAAGGATTAGTATTGGTTTCCTATAAATTAAACAATTTAGATGAGGATAATTCTTTTGGCTAAAAGTCTTTAAATGTGCAGCTTTAACATTATTATTAAAAGTTTCTTACAGACAGAATTTCACTTTTTTTATACCAGTTAATCATTATTAGGAAGATTATTATTTAAGTGAGCTTTTCCCAGGTTTTCAGGAGTTCATCAAGAATATATTTTTAGCTCTTAGCAAAAAAGTGTAAATTTGAATAACTGTAATCAAGTCTGGACTTTCCCTAAGTCACTTTATTTACTCTATATCAAAGATACAGACTTTTACAGTTGTTTGCTTGGGGGTAATTTGCAGGATCCATCACCTTCTGTAATTTATAGATTAATTTACTATTATGAGTGCCTTGATTTATCTTGTGTATGACTGAATTTATATTTTTTCTTCTTAATTTATATTTTTTTGTGAAAAATATGTGTTTTCTTGAAACAAAGTTGCTTCATAGCAGCACCTTTAATAATTTTGGTTTGTTTAGTGTAGTAGTAATCTAGGATCAGTAATCTGCTTTTAAAAAGTGTACTAATTTGAGAAAAAAATCATTGAAGCAGGCTGTCAAATAGAGGGTCAACCACTTCATGTTGTCTTTTTGATTTACATGTGGAAAATCTAAATTGCCAAAGCAACTATGGTAAAAATGTGATTGTATTGGCAAATGGAATGGGCTATGTTGTTCAGAAATTCTTCTCGATTCTTTGTCTTTTATGGGTTGTTCTGCTTTTGTGAGCTCCTGTTATGATTTAGATGAGGTAGAGGTTTTTGGCAGTCTGGAGCAGAATTAGGGTTTGGGACACTTGTGCAGGTATTTTTGTGCAGAGTATGGGACCTTGAATTAGGCAGTGTGTGTCTGCATAGGACAAGAGCAGGAATTTCTTTGTATTGTTAGTTCACCTCAGTTGATCAGTAAATATGGAAAGAATAATAGTGGGAGATAAGACTGTCGTACTTTGTTTACTTTCTTCAGCTTGGTCTTTCAAAGAGCGTTCTAAAGCACTTTTTATGGTCATTAAGGCAAAATCAGAGTTCTTGTCAGAATTGATTTCAAAATGCAATTATTTGTTGCTTACTATTCATTTGGCAACATATAACTACTTTCTTAGACTTGTTACAAAAACTTCCTACTCTAATTTCTGGTTTAATATGCTGCTTTATTGTTTTCTGGATTATGATTACCGTTATTTGTAATTTTTCACATTGTATCTTTCAGGCTTCCAATGCAAATGTCTGTTATTACTCTTCTAACCTCTCCTGAAAGAGTCATTCAGGTTGTTCTTTCATGAGCTTTCCTATAGTGACTACAGTTCCCATCCATATTGTCTCCTCTGCTCTCCTTGTAGCTGGAGAATGCTTTAACCCTATGCTGTGTCTGTGTATCCAACTTTCACATGGGTGTGGAAACCAAAACTCCATTATTACACTTTGGGATTCCAAGATCCAAAATCTGGGTACTGACCTCATGTGAAAACAAGTTTAAGTTAAAGCTTGTACGCACAGGGCGTTTCTGTATTTCCTTCCTAATGCCTCAGTTAGACCTTTTTGCTTTGGGAGTAGAATTACACATAAATTAACCTAAAATGGATTGAGTGATTTACCTATAAAGTGTAAAGCTGCTTCAGCTTGCTTGCAGTCCTGCCTTTAATTAAGATGATGCAACTCTGAGTGCAAATGAGACATGATTAAATTCAAAGTGCAGTTGATAGTGTCTTTCCATTCTGCTTTTTTAGACCAAGTGAAAGAAAAAGTGCCAGAAGAAGTGTTGCTGGTTAAGATAATATACAAATCTAATCTTAAGTGTCACCTGTATGACATACAAAAGTCTGAGTATATGAGGATTTTTATGAAGTGTATTTTTGTACTTTGTCAACAAGATGGCACTTGCTGGTCGTTGCCATTGTGTTGACCTAATTTACTCAATATCATGTCCCTTAACAAAACAGTAGTGGTGGTGTGCAGGTAGTTAGTACAAATACTTTGAAGAAAAAAACCTTGTTAACTAAGGATTGTCTGTCTTTTGGATGTTTGTATTTCTTCAGGGATCTTTCTTTGCTTTTCTGAAGCTCCAGGCCATACAAGGACATATATTTTTGTATGGCATTCATCATTCACTGCACTGTTGGGTTTTGGTGGGTTTCTTTTTTCCCATTTCGGACTTTGCCATTGATTGCACAGTCACAGAGTGAGCTGCAGGGCAGAGAGGGAAATGTACTTTCCTGTCACTCAAAATTTGCTTTTGTTGGAAAGGAAGCTGTGCTGAAAGGAACAAAAATGGAGCTATTCAGTCAGTGCTGCATTAAAAATGCCTTTCCCCCCAGAATGATTCTTTTTTATTATAGGTTTGTAACACTGGAATATAGCTCTTTCCTGCCAGTTTGAGATAATTGAAACCACTGAGTTACAACATCCTTCTGTATAAAGAGGCTCTCAGGTGTAGTCTCTGTAGTTGTTTCACTGCTGAGCAGAGGGAATTGTCCTCAGTCTGGAGTCTGCAGTGTTGGAACACTGAAGTATTTGTCAGGTGCAAAAATAGTCTTATTACCTAAGTAAGAATAAAAAAATTGGTTGCATTTTTATTTATAAGAACTGTTTATCAGGATGTATCCCTGGACAGCTGTCTTTTTAAAGTTTAATTTCACTGTGAACACAAGGTGCTGTTTTATGGCTGCTACCCAATTCTCATGGCTAATGTGCATGGTGGGTGGAAGGACAGCCAGCGCTCAGGACTCTTTAATACTGACCATGGGGATTCATCTGTTCTCAGGAAAGGGCTGTGAACTAAGGAAAGCTACTGGTTTTGAAGGAAGGTGTTTTGGTGCTTCCCAGCTCAAATGGCCGGTAAGAGTCACTGCTGAGTCCATTTGTAGTCCGGCTCCAGTGTTAATCCTTTCCCAATTTTGAGGTGTTTGTGTCATATTAGAGATGGCACTGAGCGTTTGGCTTTTGGATTAGGCTCATGTGATTCATTCTGTGTTTGCTGGAGTTGATTTAATCAACTCATACAGGCATTGGGAACAAATACAGATTTGCCCAGTTTCTTAAGCAGAGATTTCTAACAGTAAATGCTGGGGAGATTGATGTGGAGATGTGCTTTTCTTGTGAGCAGAAGGTGCAAAATGCCTGATGTCTGTATTCAGGATTTAAAGAAAGAAAGTGAAAAATAAGGGAAGTTTGACAATGTAGGAGGTTTTTTACCCATGGAATCATGGGATTATTTTATAATTTACTTAAGCCTAGAAATCATATAGTTATTGAAGTATTATCACTAATGATATGTTGTAGTATGGAGAATATATATCAACGTTAACAATTTAACTGTTGTTCTGTCCCAAGAAGATTGCAGTTCTATTAAGTAAAATCATACAGTAAATATTTTTGCCTGCCACAAGAGCAAGTTGCAAATTAAACGAATCCTTTATCAAGTAGCAGTAACTCTCATGTAATACCAATACTTTTTTCATTATCTAGGATTCAGAGAACTGCTATATAACAAAATCAACAACATTTTTGCTGACTTCTTGCACACTTACAAAAGACTGTTTTGAAGAGGCTGAGTGAAATTGGCATTTCTGTTTCAAAAAGTTTTGTCTGTAAAATTCTGTGGAGTTCAAGAGCAAAATGTTGAAATGGCTAAGGGTTTTTATGTGCTTTGGCTTATTTCTTTTATCATTCATCTCAATTATAATGGGCTGCAAGTATTGCTTAGTAGCATCTATTCACATTATCTGTGAATGTCTGTTGCTTTCCTTTAAAGTTCAGTGCCACTACATAGTACTTACTGTGCTGGAGTCAATCCTATGTGGTGCCTCAAATTAAATGGAAGTGTCTGATTTTTCCTTGAAAATATTTCAAAGCTTTTCTGTCTTGTAGCGGTGTTTACAGTTTAGCTGAATATTATTTCACATCTTTGGAAGTTGGTGATCATCTATTTATTAACAATCAACAATAAGTCACAGACTACTCTAAACAATGAAACCCAGCAATTTTAAAAACAACCAACCAACCGTCTCACTTCTCACCCTAGCACTTACTTCCTGAAACATTGTGTCAGCACAAGGCAGGAGAGGAAATGACTGAGCTGGCTGAGAGGAAGAGGACCTTTGTTTGGACTCTCAACAAAAAGTTACTCTCAGCATGTTGATGATGGAGGAAATTACTTTGGTCTATATGGACTACTGTTACTCCTCACAGTAGCAAATAGATATCTGATTGCTTCAAGGCTCAGATCCTAAAATTCAGACAGTCTAAGGGCTTTTTTTGAATGAAATTACTTTCTTGGAACATGTTTCTTTCTCAATATCATTCACTCCACAGAAAAAAAAATGAGACATCAGGTATCTCTAAAAACTTTTTACCCCATACAAGTTTGAAATAATTTCCTTGGAGTTGTTGTCTAAAATATTGACAAAGATGTGCTGCCCGTACTTGGAAAGAAACTTCCTAATGTGTCTGTCAGCATCAGGTTCCTATTAAGTATATTTGAAAACCAGTGAAGTTCTTGTTTGAAGCTGAATTGTATCATTTTATAAAACAAGATTAAAATGTATAAAGGACAAACACCTTATCTCTTTAGGAGAAACTGGAACACTTTTGGATTGATAAATTTTCTTAATTTTTTTTGTAACCATAGTATGTTTTAATGAGACAACTAATAATCAGCTTAGTAACATATGGAGTTTCTATTTTAAGTCCTCATCCTTTTTCTTCCCCTATTGTATTGTGTAAGCCAAGCAGTGTTTCCTGTTAGTAATTATTTGTATTTCAGTATTACCTACAGATTCCAGCTGATTTGCTCGCTGCTTAGACAGTGTTTTTGTACAGTAGTGTCCAAGACCATCATCAGGGTTCACTGGCAGCAAAAAACTCCCCCAATAAAAATAAATAACCAGGGGAATTTTTATAGTTGTATGGGATTTGGCACATAATGTTGTCTTGAATGTGTCCTGGATAGGTGTATGCTCCAAAAAAGGAGAGGGATCATAGTGTGGTGAATTGCCTTTGCACAAGGTCACGCAGCAGAATGCTGGCTGATCCAGGAAGCCAGCTTTACTGATTCCTGGTCTCCTGCCCCATCCACTGAACTGTTTCTGGCCTCTATTGTAATAGGCCTCTCTTAGGTTGATCTGTCTCCTTTTTGAAAGAAAATAAAATATTATTTCATCAACCAAAAATGAAGTCCAATGAACATGTTCAGTGTCCTTCAAAAGAAACAAAAGAAGCAAAGATGGATTTTGCATTTAGAAACAGTTGGAGGATACAGTATTGTTTGTGCAATACTCTTTAGGTCTCCAGAGATTGTTTCCTAAGGATAGAAAGGCTGAGGAAGCAAAGGCATTGGCATGGTGTCGAAGCAGCTGCGGAGGGTTGGCTAAGCTACAAGCATCTGACTGCAGAGTATTTCAGAAAATAAGGAATGTTTCTTTGCTGTTTTGAAACGCATATATAGTTTTAGCTAATTTTAGTATGAATATTGTAACGTCATATACAAAATAGAGATGATTGCCCTGTAGGGTTGTAATGTAGCGTATTAAAAACTGGGAGGTTTACACCATGTATTTCAAAAATATTTTCAGCACTTATATTGTAATCTAGCCACTTCCCTATACTAGTTTGACTTTAATAGACTGCTTCTGACCATTAATGCTACCAGGGCCTTTGTTTACTCTTTGCTTACTTTTGCTGATTTCCTTGGCATAGAGATTTAATATTTAATTTAGTTCTTCAGCACCATATGAGAAATACCTTGAGAGGTTTTTGTCAAGGGCGGTGTGCCTGCAGATGTTTTAATTATTTTTGTCAGTTGTATGTATGTTTCCATAAACAAGAGAGAAGAGGTTAATAAAGTATGAATTAATAAAACTCTCTAAAGGACTGGATTCATATTGGCACTAGGTTCTATTACAATCAGTGTTAATCGTGTTCCTAAATGCTGTCTTTTTCCTGGAACCTTACCCTAGGGACAGACTTTCAGAACAAGTGTTTACTTTTTTTTTTTTTTTTTTGGTTACAGAACAAAATACAGCTGAAGATGCTGTGAGTAATTATCACTGCTGTTGAGAAGCAGCAGAATGTGTTCTTGGTCAAAGAGGGATATTTGTGCTGTCCTGAGGGTGCTCACAGTGAGATGATCATACCCTTTGCGTAGTACATGAGCCTGAAACACAAGCCTGGCAGTCGTTCTGGCTTGGCAGATGTGGACTGTTACATTTTAGTGGCTCTTTACTGTTAGAACAGACTGAAAAATTGCAGAGAGCTCTTATCTTAATGTTTCTCTGTTTTGGTGAGGATTCAGACACCAGTAATAGGGCTCATATGAATTTGTGGCTATGAATTTTAATTCAAGAGTAGTTGCATTAAAAATCTTTTGGGAGAATGAATACAGCTGTACTGGTGACTTGGTATTTGCCATGCTGCTTGCTCTTTTAAGGTTTGTAGCTTTTCTAAATAGAATAATTGCACTCATAGCTCTTGCATGTTTACTTCCATTTCCCTCCAGCCCTAGTATTTTCTGCATGTTTTAAGCAATGTTGTTAGTATGTATTTGGGACATCGAAGTCATTAATGTTGCATTGCAGTTCAGGACAAAAATGTAATGTTTAGCATTTAAATTAATATAAATTTGAAATGTGTTTCTCTCTAGATTAGAGTGTGATATAGGATTATGTCTTGTTTTTATAAGATGTGTAGTCTTCACTCCTTTCCTTGTCCATTCCGCAAAATCTCATTAGAATCTTCTGTATCCTTGTAAGCTTTAACTTCATGGACAGAATAGAAATGTATCTGACAAACTGTCCAATATGAGAAAAGAATGGAAGTGGTCTAGGAAAAAGGAGTTTTGTATACCTGTGAAGAAACAGAAGCTTGTGCTGCTGGTCTGTCCTTTATTTGTAAATAGAAATTGCTTACTCTGCTGCAATGTTGGAGGTACACTTTGCTCTGTGATTTATTCCCTGTGAGCTTTAGTGTAATTTTTAGAACTAGGAGCAAGATGCACCAAGGTTGCTTGTTTCTGAACACTTGCAGACAGAAAATGCTATAAATCCCCATTATGTTGAACCTTTCCATAGAAAAACTATTCAGAAATTGAGCACAAACCTGAAAACTCCTGAACTTTGTTGTCCTGTAAGGGACACAGGAAGAAGGAGCAACACATTGGGCATTTATCCTTTCATATGGTGTAGCTATTTGAAGTTACATAATCACCATGCTTCTCAGTTCCATGTAGCTCATGTCTTTGGCTGTAGTATGTGCTGCCAACCTGAAAGGCAAGCTTTGCCATGCAGAAGATATGTAATCAGAAGACAGGTTAGAAGAAGTTGTAGAAGGTTACCAAACTCTGGATCTTCCTCCTGATTATGGTCTGTTTGTGTTACTGTGTATGAAGCCACTGATTAACCCAGGGTAGCAGCTTCTCTTTAAATTCAGTTGCGAATATCCTCAGATAAAGTAAGACAGTGGTGGGGTGTTGTAAAATCTGCAGCTCCCCTCTGATGCTGTAGCATGAGGAATATGTGCATTTAGATTTGGCAAAAGGGCCCGGGCAGCTTCTCAGCCAGGAGAGAGTCTGAGGGACTGGCCAAAGCAGCAAAACTGGTTAAAGACAGAAAACACCAGGGCAAAAGGTGGAGCTCATGGTAGCAATGCTTGAAGGACTCAGTGAAATAGGTTGCACGTTGCTGATGTACATTTAGAGATGGTGCACTACGAGATATAGACTGTAATGTGATGTTATTTTGTACAGCCAGTTTTAATCTTTGTTTTATTTTAGCTTCTGTGCAATTGTTTTAGATATCCAAAAGATTTCCATTTCTATTTAGCTTTGCGCCCCGCTGGTTTCCTGTTTATGTAAAAGTGCCAAAGTGAAGAGCAAGAGTTGGTGTGGTATTTCCATGGTTGAGAGTGTCTGTGGGAATTGTTTTTATGTCAGCATCTGAAACTGGAAGGTGGACAGCAGAACATGTTTGACATCGGAAAGATGGAGAATAAATCTTGTGTTGCAATTCCAGAGAGTGTGTTCTGGAAACAATGAAGTAACTGAGCTTTTCTCTGATTTTCATGGCTGGTTTGCCTTAGGGAAAGAGTTTACATCATTCCACTTGCAAAGCTGTCTACTGATGTCTGTATAAATACTGGCAAAAAAAGTATTCTTTCAGTGGGGATCTTGTCATATACAGGTGCTAACAAGTTGCATAATTGAAATGTTAGAAAAAGAAAAGAATTTGAAATTTCTAGTCACAGTGGATGTAACCAAGATCTTTTCTTTGCTTCACCTTCTTGTGACAATTTTTAGGAGTTTTGGCAGTCTGACAAAAATAGGTGTTAAATTGAAGAAATAAATTACACTTTCAAAGAAGGATAGCAGTAACACCCTGTGTTTGTTAATCTCCCATAGCTGAAATCCTGTTTCAGTTTACATTAAAATTAGGAGTCGTGATAATTATTGGACAAAATTGCATATTGGTTGGGAAAAGGCTTGAAAATCTCAATGAAACAGTAGATAAGGAAATTTGCATATGACAAAAAATTAAAACTGAGTGGGAAAGTTGAATAAAATATTTTTAAGAAAGTGTAAAAACTGGGCATTTCTTCATTCATTTTACATTCAGATCTGCTTTATGCATTAACAGTCAAAATATTTGGTTACTGTATGGCATGTAACTGTAAAGTAACTGTAGTTCTTAAGTGACTTCTGTGTGAAGAGCATAATTATTTTAAATGTTGATATGCTTGCTACAGAATCTTCGGTGATACCATCAACTTTAAACTATTCACAGGGATGATTTTCATCTTTAGTTTTTAATTTTTGAAGTTCTGTGATAACTTTAATTGTACTTTTGTGTGATATGTATTTCTTGATGCAGCTGGCTTAAGACAAAATATGCTGGAATATGTTTTTTCTTATTTAAACAGGTGATTTAATCACCTTTATTTAAACCAGAATTATTAATCACCTAATTTAATACAGAATTGATGTATGTAGAAACAACTTCTGGTGAATTATAGAAGTGTTCAGGAAGAGAATATGAAATTAATAATTTCAGTCAGTGGCCTTTCCCAAGAGGAAAGTGCCTCTCGGTGATGTGTTTGTGGAAAAGTATAATATGATAAAGCCACTGATTTTCAATTTGAACGTGCTTATCTAGGTTTGATAAGTATTTAATATAGAAGTCTATAAAGATCATTTAAAGGTCTTCCAAAAAAAGGAAATACCCAGAAAAAAGTGTTGCATTACTCAAACAGTGCAGTCTTTTCTGCACACATCCCTGAAGGTAATTAAATGCTATGACATTGCTAAACTCTGGTGATTCAGAAACAGTCTTTTATTGTTGTCTATTTCTTAAACTTTTCATGCCTGGACTTCTGTGACTTGCACCCAAATCTTAGTTCTAAGGCAAAACAGTAAAAGGCTATTCCCAGTTGTTTCAATTATATTGCTAATCCAAATATTTGTAGTGGTGATGCTCTCTGTGTAGATGAAGCACTGTGTATTTTATTTTTTCTGTGAAATAAATGATTTGCCTCAAGCTGGTCTTTGCAAGTTGATATATTTAAACTGACCCATTTTTAGATATGGAGATCTGGCACTGCTTTGAAATCATGAGTGCAAATTAGTTGTTGGGTTTTTTTTTTAATCAGAAGTAGCCTGCAGTATGCCAATCTGCCTCTCCAATGAGTGCTTAGTGTGGGACAGGAGAATGCACATGAGACTGTGAGGAGGCAGCAGGAGAAAGCAAAGGATGCCATTTCAGGTAAAACTCCTCCAGTACTTGTGGAGACCCATGGCTGTGAAGTTACTACAAACAAGCCTCTTGAGTCTTTTTATGATGGAGCTGCTGAATTGCTCAGCTCTGCTTCTTTTGGGGAAGAGGAGGTTAAGCTCTCTTGGTTTTATCCTCCTCCTCACTTTATGTTTCCATTTGCTGTATTTATAACCATATGATATGTACTTTTGATATGTAGGGTGGATTGCATTAGCAGTTCTCCATTTCTATAAGAAAAGGAGCCCTAGGAAGTGCTGTATCTGCTTTTCAATGAATATTGAAAGGCTTTTATTATAGTGGCTTTCACTGAGAAGTTAAGATGTAAATATTTTTTCCTGTATTTTAGATGGAAGTTCGTTTGTGTGTTCTACATAAAAGACTTGTGATACAGGGAACTGCAGAGGAAAGAAGAGTAAAAAAAAAAATCCAGGATAAATGAGCAGCTATGTGGTGTTTAGGTATCTTCCAGGTTAAATCATCCACTATTCCCAAGATCCACTGTGGATCCACTATTCCTAAGATTATGATTATGGTGGGATTTCCACATAGCAGCTGAGTGGGTCTAGAAATCACAGTTGAACTTCATCCTGCCTTCTGTGTGTTCCTACCTGTTTTCTGGCACTCATTAATTGCACAGTGAATTAAATTGTTTAAGAAATTGATCAAACAGAAAATGAATGTTTTTGGGAGTTTTTTGAGTTTGGTGAGTTTGGCCTTTTTTGAGTTTTTTGTTTGTTTTCAGAAAAGAGAACAGATGAAGAACAATTCTTCTGTTGTAACTCAGTGTTAGCCAGCTCATTTGTTAGCCAGCTATACAGGGTAAGTGACAGTGGAGTGTGGCCGGAGGTAGGGATTGCATTGACAGGCCTTTGCCCTTTAGCAAGAGCTAGGCTTTACTTCTAGCCTTTAGACCTTATAGATTTGGGGGAGGGGGGGTGGGGGTGGTGAAAACAAACTATGGCTCAGAGTCCAATAACTGGCTGCAGCGTATTTGTGTGTGCTTCAGTTTCCAGAGGCTCCTGTGAAAAATCATCTCAAAGCTCACACTGCTTTAGGGACTTAGTTGTGGTGTAAGGCATTTCCGCTTGTTTTGTCCCGGTTTTCATTTCAGTTCATTAGTACTTGGGATTAACCTGATGGTTTAGTTATAAAATCACATAACAGGAAATAATAAGTAGTAATAAGGAAGCAATATGAAGTACAACAGGAAAGAAAGTGTTCTATATGGGCTGTTTAAAAGAAATTACAAGTTTATGTGTTTAGTGGAATTCATTAATTGGTAGTCTTAACACTATGAAAAACAAACCTTGCACTGTATGCAAAACTGGAAAATCTAAGTACAAAAATATTTTTAGTTTTTCAAGTAAGTAATTATTCAGGGACCGGAAATAGCAATAAAGCAAGACTTCAATTTGCTGCATGTTTGGAAGCTATTTTTCTTTTCTAAGTTTATCTTTTGAAGATATGTTATACTTGCATTGACTTTTCCTAAGAGTCAGGTGTTCGATGTATCTCCCAGTTTGGTAGACACTCCCCATTTTCTTTCTACCTTGCTTGGAAATTTCTGGCCAACAGCTGATGGAATCGAAATTTTTAAAGTAGTATTTTATAAAACAATGTTCCTTATCTCTAGAACAAAGTAAAATATAATTGCCCTTGCAGGAGCTTCAGTTATCACATCTGTTTTGCAGATAGGTTCGTTTTGCATTATACATTTTATTTATTCCAGCTTTGAAGTTTGACAGCAGATCATTAGAGTTAATTCACATAGCAATAAAAATTGAGAGGTCATGCAAGGCTGTTACTTTGATTGTTGTATATCTGCTGCATTAAACCTTTGAGATCTTTACTTGTAGGAGAGGATATGTGGTTATCTTCTACAATGTCCTAATTAACAGTGCTTGCTTTGCTTCGTCTGAACTCTTACATTCAAATCCAACCAGTGTAAATCTTACTTCAATGGTAATGCATTACAATTTAATGGAGTCAGTGCTGTAAGGAGTCCCATTGAATGCTTACAGATTTGAGCCAGAGGAGAGAGGTCCCTGAAATCTCTCATTCTTAGTAATTGCTCATGGGTTTGAGCAGCTTTAAAGACCAAACTGCATCCAGTTTCTACATGAAACTTTGAAGACCAGTTGTTGAGCTTTTGCTGTTCAGGGAAATGTTAAGCTAATTTTATTTTGTAATAGGTTGGAGGAAACCTATAAAGCTGCCTTACCTTATTAGGTTTAAGGATCATGCTGGTTCAGTAATCTGTGGGGTTTCATAATATTAATCTTCTTTGTTTTAAGTGATCGTTTCTACATGCTGGTAGAGGCTAGGATACTTAGTTACACACTAGAATTCCTGTTAGGTTTTTGTGTGTTTCCACTTAAAAATTATTTTCAATTAGAATTAATTTTAATTGGAGTTAGCCCCAAGAAATATAGCAAGTATAGAAAAAATAAGATGTATATAATACTGTAAAATAGAGAATAAACTGAGAATGCCTCTCATCTGAATCCATTCAATAAATATGCCTTTCTGATTAAGACATAATATTTTAGATTAGTAAGATGATGAGGAGGTAGTATTCTGGCTATTGCTTCTGTTCCCTGTTGTCATTCTACCTTTTGTTTGACAACTGTTCTGTTTTCCATAGTCTTCATTTGCTTGCAACATTCCAGATTTCCTAAATTTGAAATGAAGCAAATTGTCAGAAGAGTGATTTTTGTCTTGTATTTTATCAAGTAAGTTTTTGAAACTGCTTTAGCATTGTAAAATGAGGGAGTGTATGATTTAGAAAGAATGTTCAAAACAGATAATAATGAAATAAATTATTTTTTTTAAAGTAAATTTCAAATCCTATTGAAATTAGTCTGTGTGTTAGTTAATATCCCTTAAAACAATTCAATAGGTATTTTAAAAGGTGTACAAAAGAATGAGGCAGATGTACGAAACTAATGCAAAACTTCCTTAGCTAATCATGTTAAGAATTTCATGTAACATTCTCAAATTATACCACATTTTTTGAGTGCCAGCAGCATGCTTCTGAAAAAAAACAAGTAAAAAGAAGGAACCCTCCAAACCCCATAACAGCGAAAGTGTTTCACTCTGATCGTTCTTTGTCCTGTTTATGTTTATAAATTCTTTATCGGGCAGCAGCCTCCAAGGTTTTTGCTGTGCCCTCACGTTTTGTCCATCTTTACGTCTTCCCTCTGCTTGTGTTGCTCTTCATTCATGTCCTTGGCTGCTTTCTTTGCACTGGCAACTTATCATTAGAAAAATAAGTTATAAGCTATTTTTGTTCTTCTAGCCCAGAGTCTTGCTTTGCCTTTAATCTGTCTATATATGGGTATTCTGTTGCCATCTCTAAACTGGAAGAGGTCAAGGTTAGAACATGGTTTCACAAGAGGCTGTGGTCTGAATGAAAACCTTACTGACAGCTGCTGAAACTGAGATCTCCTCCCACTGTCCAAATTTCCCTCTCCATGCAGTTTTGTGTGTGCTTCTTTCTCCCTTGCTTTGTGCCAATATCCTTTCCAAGTGCGCGTTTGGTTTGTTAGAGAGACAGAAGGAGGACTCAACAAAATGGTGTCATTTTCATGTCATTTACGTTTGAGTAAACTAACTTTGCTCACAAAAGAACCTGACGAAGATTTGTGCTGGCATAAGGGCAGAAGTTTGGGACAGTGGCTTGGAGCAGTGATGCAGTGGAGTTGAAAGGAAGGGTAAGCTGAGAAGAGCCATAAATGAGAGTGGAAGGAGAAACAACAAACCCCTTGGGCTAGTTTAGAGAAAGCAGCCCAGTCTCATTTGGAGGTTAACTTGTAAGATGTGAAACTGAACCCAAGGTGCGCAGTGCCAGTCTTCTGCCTTTTGTTGGACATCACCTGCATGCCAATAGCCACTGTTACATTACACAGGCAGTACATGCAGAAACAGAAATGAAGTTGGTGGTGTAGGAAAAGGAACAATAATTTTATTCCTTTATTTTACGTCGCTCAACTATATTTATATTTTTCCTACAGTACATGTATTTTATATCTGCTACAAAGAGTTGTACATTGATGAACAGCTTGACATAGAGTATCCTCTTAACAGTCTTGCAGGCCAAGCTTGTGGGGGTTTTTTTCTAATTCGTGTAATTAAGTGTGATAGCTATTTCATCTTTGGATGAAATTTGTACTTTTGTTGTTTTCTGCATGCCAACTGAGCAAAATTAATTTAAAACTTCAATATATAAAGCCTTAAAAAAAAAAAAAATACAGGCTCAGCCTCTCTCGAGATACCTGTACTGGATAGATTTGTCATTTACTGAGTCTCCCCATCAATGAATAACTTTCAGGAACGCTGTCATCTTTCCAGGAAAAGCCTTCGGGAGGCTTCTTGTCTTTCCTCCCCTTTTCTAAATGACAATTGAAAGTTGTAGGACTCTGACTGTGCGTGCTCCTCAGCACAGTTTCTATATGTATTTTTCTGCTGATCTTGTAGCCACAGGGAGTATGGTTACACGGTTACAAGGGCTGCTGGGTGGTAAGAGTTGCTTTTGTACTTCGCCTGCATCCTTTGTTCACAAGGGTGATGCTTGATAATTATCTCTTCTGTGCTAGGGTGTTTTTATTTTTATCGAGCTGTGACAGACTAGTCTTCCACCAGATTTTATTTCCCTCCTACACTCATGCAAACTTTCACATGATGCTTCAGAAAAGCAGCTGAGAAGCCAAGCAAAAAGCAGGGCTAAAATATCAAAGTTCTCAATTAATTCAAAACTTCAAGTTATGTTACAGTTTGCAGTATGCAAATCCAAACATTTTTGTCTGAAAAAGCTATTTTCACAGTAATGGAGTCTGTGGTCTAGTAATATTTTCTAAAACTGTGTTTTCTGGGATATTCCTAGTCAGTACTTGCTGTCCTTACAGATGCTGATTAAAACCAACTGTTTTATCCTGTCTAAGATGTAAACTGAGGATGTCAGTTCACATCTAGTCATTACCAAGTGCCAGTTGGAAAAGGTTTGTCACTGCTTGCTCTGCAATAGGACACACATCTGTCCTGGAGCTCTCTGCTGTTTATCAAAGTGTTACTGGCAGTGGGCAGATCTCTGCACAGGGAGTCCCTCTGCAGGGAAAATTCTGAAATTTGCTGTCAGGAAATACCCACTAATCTTTGCTTTAAAAACTCACTGAAAATACCCTCCAAAAAAGATACTTCTCATAATATCTGAGGAAAGCTGCTGCCTGAAGGGATACATCCTCAATTAAATTAATTAAGGAATCTGAGCAAACATGAGGGATAATATTTTTCTGTGTTCAGTATTTGACAGTTCTAAAAGTAGTAACACTTGAAGTGTTTAAAATAATATTGTCTTAATGTAGCAGTACAAATACATTTTTAATATAAGCATGCAAATACAAATTTTATAAATATGCAAGTGTGTTTCTACAGATTTATTCACAATTTTGAGCTAAGATCCATGTTAATTCAAAGTCGCATTTAATAGATTTTTTTTAATAACTGAGAAGTAAGATTTTTGCCCTTTTTTTAAACAAGTATGAAGGAAAAAAGGTCTTAAGAGTATCTGATGGTTTTTGCTTGGTTTGGGTTTTTTTAGATTTATCTCACAAGTATTTCAAAAATTGATTGGATGTTTTTAAGTGGGAGATGTCATTGAGCTCTCTGTGAGCCCATGTAATATTTTATGGTCTGTACGTAAATCAGACTGTATTAAATGGTCCTGCCCAGACTTACTGTCTGAATCTCTGTAAGGAGCTGCAAGGACTGGTTTCTCAGCTTGAAATAATTTTTTAATTGGTGGAATATTACTTGGTTATTATTCCCAAAGATGCCATCTTCAGTCTTTTCTGCGTTGTTGCTGAATTAATTTCAAGTCAAAGATGCTAAAATACACGTTGTTAAGCCTTGAAAACAACTTTAGGCAAAGCAGATTACCTCACACTTTCTTGTTGTGAAGACTGTACAGGGCTTTGAGGGTGGGAAATTTTTTCACTGTAGGTGGACGTGGTTCAGCAAGGCAGAGACAGATTTTTCCATGCTTTTTTACTATACTATAAACATCACTTTTCAGCAATGTTGGGCTTTCTTAGTATTTCAGCACATCAATTTTTTCTTTCTACCAATTTTGTATGAAATTACTATTAAAAGGAAACATGTTAGAGTCACGATGGCCCTTAGTTTCCATCCTGTATGTATCAGTGATAATTGGTGTATATTAAACCTTTGCTGGGTTTGTGTTGGCAAGTGTTGAAATTGTACTGTGCCTACTGTGCTACCCTGAGATTATCTCATGTTACCTTTCGCACACATACAGCTCTTGTTTGGTCAACAGGCTTCAGCACAATTGCAATTTCTTGGGTATGTGTAATGAATAATGCAATAGAAGAGTGAGAGAACTATGCTATATTTAGTGTTCATTAATGTACATGTTCCCTCTAATCCTTTTAAAAGTATGTTTTTGCAGCCTATTTGTACTCTTCTCTGAGCACATTACAGTAGTTTTGATTTCAGTAGTGCTTTGTGGCAATAAATAAATTGAGCAGTAGGACATTCATGCAGTATAAAAGCTTCTCTTTGGCTGTTTGTTCTGACTGGCTTCTCCTGACATGAGAGGAGCAAGGCTTGTAACTTCCAAGGCTTACATCTTGCTGCTGCTTCCATTAGTTAGCACTGATTTCATAAATCTGGATCTTAGAAGATTTTCCTAAAAGTATACGTTTGAAGGGTATTTCTTAGTATTTCAACTGTCTGTTTGTTATGTGAAACCCCAGTATCTCTTGGTCCTTATCTTTTTAATCTTTCATAATTTGTTGCACCTGTAGTATTGCATTAATGTAGGGAGAGATGATTTCTACTCATTATGCTATGCACCATGTAATGCATATGGATTCACTGCATCCGTGAAACCCTCTAGGTTTGGTGAAAAAGCCAAGTATTTTTAATAGGGTTATGCAGGGAGATAAATGCTTTGTACATGGCAGCTGGTATGAAAAGTGTTTCCATTTTGTCCCCATCCTGTTG
Organism: Irena cyanogastra; assembly: GCA_013397155.1. NCBI lineage: Eukaryota > Metazoa > Chordata > Aves > Passeriformes > Irenidae > Irena > Irena cyanogastra. The sequence continues at coordinate 11,313 of VWZV01002809.1, read as the reverse complement.
CAGAAGTGATGGACAGTGGAGCTGACATTGTCATCGCTTCCTTAGAGTTAACATTCCACTGAGGTCAACTGACTTGCAGTGCAAAAGCTTGCACGGCTGAATCATCATTTAAGGCAGTCAGCAGAAATAGGGAAGACAATGTTAATTAAACTTCATCCATACCTAGAAAGTTTAGATGAAGCCTAAGGCCTAGAACTTGTTGATTTTTTTACTTCCATTTTTAGGCTTGTTTTTATGACGACTTATGCAGACATCAGAAGTGCATGAAGCCATCTTGGTATCCTACCCACACCTACTTAATATAAGACTATGAAGAGTCTTCAGCATGTGTGTTTTCTAAGATGGTGCTGCAGTGCTTCTGTAATGTCCAAGTGTTCATATCCCTTCTTTTTGCAGAGCTGTAAAGAGATACTTATATTTGTGTATTGGTTGGATTCCAGTGTTTCTGTCCATTTTGTTTTAACCATATGTGAAGCACAGGGGAAAATTTGCTGAAACTGTAATCCAGTCTTAAGCCCTGTATGTATATTGTAAATCTGGTAAACATAGAGCCATTTTTGCCTTGGTCAAGGGCTGTTGATGTTGCCATAGACATGCCCCTGGATTGTTTGCTCTCAGGTGTGTTGAACACATTTGCATTCTTCTTACTTTGTAAATGAGTGAACAAGTTTACTGAGTTACAAGAAATGGGTTAAGAAAGAAAATCAGTAGAGATGTTACAATATTGATATACACCAAGACTGTTAAAGGAATGTGTTGCATGTTCTTGAGCATCATCCTTCTGGTGATAAATCCATTTTATAGACTTAATTATGTATTTCAGTGTGGCTTATTTCTTCATGTTATGGGCTTCCTCAGCTTATTTCCCCTTTCCTCTCTCTGCCCAATTTACTTTTATGTAGTTGGGCAGCAGGTGAAGAAATATATAAGCTTATTATCCTGTGATAAAAATATTTTATCTTCTTATGTAAATGAGTATTGAGTATAGTTAGGTCATTATTATGCTACTTGTGCCTTTATTATATTGAACATATTGTGAAAAATTCCAGAAGTGTCATGAACACATAAACAGAAATTTTAGCTTCAATAAACATTCCAAGGCAAGTAAAATATCAAGAGAAGAAAGTGAGTTCTTCATATGCATTTTTAGAGGTAAACAGTTTTTGAGAGCAAGTTGCATTATGTGTTGTTGATTGTTGAATCTTTTTCTTTTTCCAGTTGCCCATATTTGTCAGAGAAGATTACGCCTGCTATACCTGCAATTGGTGGGATTCTTTTCTTTTTCGTGATGGGGACCCTGCTGCGTACTAGTTTCAGTGATCCTGGTGTCCTCCCCCGCGCAACACCAGATGAGGCAGCAGATCTAGAGAGACAAATAGGTAACACTGAAGGTCTGTTGTCTCCTCGCTTTCCTCCCGAGGGTGCATGTACTGTGTGAAGGCAGTGTGCTGCTCTGCTCGTGGGAGGAGTTACTCCTACCTTGCCACAGTGATTGTTCTGCAACTGTAATGTCTGACGTTGCAGTGGTTCCTGTGGAAAGGTGATTGATCAGTTCTTCAACAAGAAAGTGAACGAAATCCTGGCCTTTTACAGTGATACATATTACTGTAAATACTTCTCAGCAAGTCTGGTAGAAATCTGTGGTACATAAGAGAATACTTTTTGAAGTGTTTTTGATAAGAAAGCTGATATTGCAAAAGATCTACGATTGTGCATTTTTAAAACAGTGTGTTCTCAGAATTTAACTGTTCATTTAATTATGTTATTTATATTGCAAAAGAGTCAGATAAGTGTGTTAATATACAGTAAAAATGTTACTTTTTTTTTTTTTGTAAAGCCAGCATAATTAAAGTAGAGAGCTAGATTTTAACCTTTCTCACTTAGCAGGAGTCCTTAACTAAATTCTGTAAGTGGGAATTCTACTGGTACAAATATGCTGAATAGCTAAAATGTGCCACCTGGATAGGAAAACACAGGATGAGTTTGCAGAGCTGCTTCATAAATAGTGGGTTTGTGTGCTTAGTAAGCTACTCAACCTTGCTAAACGCTACTGTATCTGCTTTGATATGATAGTCAGTGGAAGTCTCATTTTTCTGAAGCAGTGTCAGAGAAATGCTGGCTCATGTAATTGAAAAGACAGGTAACAGGTCTGTGCAAGCACAAGAGAAATACTTGCAGCATCCTTGATGTTTAATACTGTAGTGCAGGCTTAGGCTTTTTTATGATAGAAATATTAAAACATTTGCTATTCATCTGAATTTCAGAAGTGCATAAAAATATGGAAAAATATAATGAACATTTAACACCTTTTCGTAACCTGTGTTATGGTTTACTTCGATTGATCTCCTTCAGGGAATTCTTTACCTAGAATAAGGTATCACCTTTAGTTCAAAACACAGGTACAGGTTCCTGTTCAAGGAATTGCTTATTTGCCCTGTGTTCACAGAAATATTGATCTATGTCAAGACATAAATTATTTCAAATAAGCAGCTCACAACAATAATTTTATGTTGTCATCTGTCAGAGTTTTGGTGAAATACAAAACTAAAAATACAAATTGAATGTACTAGAGAGGACAGTCAAAATATTTGTGTGTGCAACAATTTCAGAACTTGTGTTTACAAATTATAATTCTTTTAAAATGATATTGCATACTTGTTCACAGGTTGAGGCTGCTGAGCTGATCAAAGCCATTGTCTTTTCTTCAGCAGTAGCAAAAGCAGTACTCTTCCAAGAAAAGCCAGTGGAGTATTGAAGCAAGGAATTACAGTGCCAGCAAAAGTGGAGGTCCCAAGCATGAGGGCTTATGGCAAGTCTAATAGAGGAACAAGCTAGGTAGCTATAAGAAATCATTCTGCCCTAAAGTTGTGATTCTAGATTCAACAATGGAAACGGAAAGAAACATTTTTTTACTGTTATGTGTTTTTTATGTGCCCGTAAAAGGTGTATCATAGTGGAGTGGTATCTGTGCAGCAGGAAAAACTGAATGGCTCCTGCAGTTGGAAAAGAAGACTAGATTTTCCAAAGCTATCATTCAGGCTGGATTGCCTTGTAACTTGCTGTACCTTTCAACATGAGGTGCCTTCTAAAGATGGGGTGCAAGGTTAACAGTAATTTATTTTAGACAAGGAGGTTCTTCAGATAACTCACCTAAAAATAAAGCCTTTACCAAATAATTTATTTTCTAAAATGTGTTTATGTAACCTGTCCTATCTGTAGCTTTTACTTTATTAAAATCGTTCTTAGATGCTTGAGTCTTACCCTGCCCTACTGGTCTCTTTGGGAAGCAGCCAACCAGAAATTATTACAGATGCACTGAGAAACAGTTGTGTCCCAAGACAAGGAATTGTGTTTTCAGAATGCTATTTTGAAGTTCTTTTGAAACGTATCAAACTTTATTTTTTTACGTTAGAAAGCATAGAATAGGATGAGCTGATTAGGAAGAATGGTTCTCTAAATAAAACCTTCTAAAGCTGACAGTACTTTGTCCTTTCAGGTGACTTTCTGGAAACAGGGCGGTCATATTAAGAGCAAAAAATGTTTCTCCCTAGGCTATCAGCCTTCTTCAGGTGAAGAATGGGGGACTAACAGAGCTGTGATGCTGCTATTTCCACCCCCTGTGTGCAGGAATGGAAAGCAGTTATTTCTTGAGAATTTGCTGTGATCACAGATAAACAAAAAGTGAAAAGAACTGGAAAAAAAAAAAGGGGGGAAATTGTCCAAAAAATGAAAGGATTGTCTGTTATTCAAAAGTACTATATTTAATGCAGATTGTCAAGCTATCCTCATACAGAGGAAGGGTTGGGAAGTGTAATAAGAGGCCATTTTGACTGTATTTGATTGTAGTCAGAAAGATACTAGTGTCAGAAGTGGAGATATTTCCTAAAGGTCAATATAAAAAGAAGGCACAAGCATATTGGGAAAGGCAAAAGGAGAATAAAGTCAGTTACAATCAGCAAGGAGCTGTAAAAGACAACAGGACAGGTTCTGTTAGAGGTCAGAGGAAGAAAGAAAAGCTGAAGGCATGCTGTATAATTGGGAAATGAGAAATAGGGGACAGTTTGTAGGATTCAACACTGCTTTGATCTCAGAAGATAACTTATATGCTTCTTGATAGCTGATAGAGCAGGTCAGAAAAAAGAAAGTAGTTGTAGTTTAAAAGTCTGTTAATCTACTATACTGTATCTTCATTGATTTATCTAGTGTTCTGCTTTAATACAAATCCGTCAATTCTATCACTAGAAACTGTTCTCTGTCTGGAAAGACATGCTGCATGTTCAAATTATAAGAATTGGGACTGCCAGAGGGTTGGGGCTTGTGACTATTTAAGTCTCAAAACAAGCAACAAAGAATTTCAAGAGAAAATCAGCTATAACCAATCTGATATCCTTCATTGAAAGAGTATCTGTCTTGGTGGGAAAGCAGAAGATGTGCTTATTTTTTCACTGTAATTAAGCTCTTGATGGTGTCCTGCATAGGATTCTTTCTAGATATAAGTTTCGGAAATAAGTTCTAGATGAAATTGCCACAAAGTCAGTAAGTACATTTTCAAAAAGACACTCCAGCACCAAATGCTAAGTGCTCGAATAGGACCTTTCAGAGACTGATTGTGGGCTCTTGAGGAATATGCTTAACTCTGAAGCTGGTGCTGACATGGAGAAATTTGCAATCACTGAGTTTGATTTTTTTTTTTTTATGTATTTTAAATAGTTTGAGCAACATTAGGGAAAAACCACAAAATGCATGAATACAAGTGGAAATCAAATACTAATGGAAAGGGGTCTAAGTGGTGAATGGTGCAGGAAGAGGAGACTTGAGTGTTATTTCCAAACAGATTGAGTTAGCACTGAGATATGACAAAAAGGGGAAATCCTTTTTGGGGCATGTTAGAAGAAGAGTGGCTACATGAGCCAGAAGAAGTGACATTCTGGGATACCCGGTGGTGACAAGGGCTCAGTTCACTGTCTGGTTTTCCACAACATACGTAGAAACTCAAGAGGAAGGCAACTAAACAGAGAAGTCTGGAAAACAGGACCTGTAATAATATTTAATACATACATGCATTTGGTCTAGAGAGGAGAAGCAAAACTCTTAGAATACTCTAGTTTGTTGGGGTTTTCATATAACTTAAAAAGCAACTAGATGTATGAGGCTTATATAATGTAAAAATCATTGAGGGTGACTTTATAAAAGTGCTGTAATTTCACTGAAATGCAGCAGGATTTTTTTCTTTCTTTAAATGCAACATAAAATGTACTGATGTAGTATTTTTACTTCAATTATGATGTTCATTAAAATTGAAAAGTGATTTTTTTCCAGGGGTACCCTAACTGTAATTACCTTATTGTCATGATCCATGTAAGCATGGCTTCTGCAATCACACGAAATATTTTATTGAGAGGGGCTTTTTCTTCTATGGAAACACAAATACTAAGAGCAGCTGTGTTTTGTAGCCTCTTTGCCGTTATATGTGTCTCTTGTAGTTAGGTCAGTGTTAAGTCACTTCAAGTGGAAAAAATGTAAACTTCTGAATATGAAGGCTTAGAAGGATAACTCAATCTAGGATTTGGGTTATCTAGGAATTGAGTCCTTTTCTAGGCAGGAAAGCATTTGTCCAACTGATGTATACAAGTTTAACAAATCTTCCACAGTATCAATCTTGTCTGCATTGGATAGGTGATGCAGATAAATGAAAAGATGGTCATGGTAACTTATCCTTCCAGCCTTAAAATGCTTTGCATTTTTCTTCAGTCTTATGTTATGTGTATCTTCCTCATTTAATCCATACAACTAGCCCAGGCCAGTTTACATAACAGCTTCTGCTTGCTTGCTTTTGTGTTTTCCAAGCCCTGAACTCAGTGTATGAGCTACAGCAGCACACTATCTCTGCAAATTGTTTATGTCTTGGCTGTCTAATTTACACTGATGATCAAGACCACATTTGAGACTCCTTCAGAATTCCTTGCCTGTCTTTCATTTGTTTTGAAATGCACAATTTGATTTCATTATAGCCGTATAAAATTAAATCCATGCCACAGCACGGGCATTTCATAGAACTGGCAATAGCCTGAACAAATACATACCATTTGTGATTATCACATTTTGCTTTCTTTACAAAGGTGGGATACCAGCTTCCTAGGCTTATAGTTGTACCTGCACTCTTAAACAGCATTTTTAAAATAAATACAGTGAAATTACTTTGTGTGTCAGGTAAGTCTTAGTGTCTATGTTTCTTTGTGTCTATGCTTCTTTCCCTCAGCAAATCACTGAAGATTACATTTCTTCCTGGGAATGAGCATGCCATTCACATGAAGTTTTAGGCTTCATGAAGATCATGCAACTCTACTTTTAAGAAAATAATACATTGTTTCAGAAAAATCTAAGGCAGCAAGTCCTTAAAGTCAGGAGCAATATGTGGTCAGTATCTCTTGATGGCTATCAGATGAAGAACTATGTGAAGAATGCAGTTAGCAGCTGCTGGTTTCAGTCTAAACCAGGTTCCCAGTATTGTTTGTCCCAAAGATTAGTGTCTGGAAACAAGAGCATTTTATTAAAGTTCCCTTCCCTCCAAGAAATAAATTACTCTTTTGTCTTGTACCTCACTGTTGTTAAACAGGTACCTTAAATTTAAATGGTTAAACACAGAGGAAGACATTTCTTAGAGATTTGCATTGTTGGCAGGCTTTGTTTTGTTTTGGTTGGGATTGTTTTTTATTGTTTTTCAGATGTTACATGTTATACATAAAGATTCTTTTCATTACCTTTTCATTTAGTCCTCAGGAAACATTAGAATTGTTTCAGTTTACTGACTTCTCAAATAATATTGTTTCAAGATTGAAATTATGTCCTTTTAAAGTTGTCAACAAACATTGCATGATATGGTTATGAAGCTTGTGTAGAGACAATGTAGGGTTGCCTTCTAGAGGCTGTTTGGCTCAAGTTCTTAGGAACCTTGAGCAGGAGAGTCCTAGTGATATGTGTACAAACTTGTAGCTTCTTTCGTCAGCGCCGCTTATTTGTTTGTAGCATAATAAATTGAGAAATCTAAGTGGAGTTTGTTGTCCCATTAGAAGGTTGCTAGGTTGTGCTGTATATCTCCGTTAAATACTTGGAGTATCTTTCTTGGAGCAGTTCAGATGTCTTGGTCCTGCAAGGACATGAATTGCATGCATGGGGGTTTTGTAATTATGGTACTAAAATGCTGGAGCCTCATCTAGTATATGAACAGTTAATTCTGCTAGAGAAGTTACAAAATGTGTCAGCACAGAGAGGATGGATGACAATCCCATTAGTGGGTAAATTTTAGCCTTTTTGTGGAAGAACTTGCATTACTACATCAGTAATAAGTTGGATGGGTGAAATGTAGTAGTGGTCAAACACAGTTTATTTGGGGAAGGTGATTCTATAAAGGTTAATCTTTCTGTTCCTCAAGGAGACATCATATATTGAAAATTTAACTGTGTTAGACCCCAAGTAAAAATTGAATTGAAGGCACATTACAGTCTGAAAATTCACAGTGAGTCCAGGACATGTTCAGCACCTCTAGGTTTGATAAATCGTATTAAATCCAAGCGCATTTGACCTTGCTCTGCAACTTGTTTCCAGGAAAAAGATGTTAGTAAACAGAAAGACTAGAACATTCAGGTTTGATTATGCAATTTAGGATTTTGAGACAAATTCTCAGTCCTTGGACAATCAGCAAGATT
>VWZV01002807.1:405195-515759 GCA_013397155.1 Irena cyanogastra | reverse complement strand
AGTCAGAAAATTTTCCTGGAACAACCTCGTTTTCATTTTCATCATCCCCTCTCCCTTCAAAGTCTTCACTGACAAAGTCTTCATCACTAGTCTCTGATATAATTCACTATAAGTCATGTTTCTACAGAGGAGTCTAATATTACTCTGTAATTCCAGGTACTCAATTTGAAAGAGGGTTTACACTTAGTTATTATTACATGTGCATCATATCCAAGTGCCATCTCATTTTTTTGTGTTATATTTAGCTTGTCACATTTTCTGCTAGCTGAAATGCTCTTGATCAGTAAATAAACTGTTGGTTTTATTCATGCACCACTAGTGAAAATTTCTTCAAAGTGTGTTAAACTGACCATGACTTGAAAATTCCAATCCCTGATGGTCTGAAACTGATCTCTCCAGAGACTAAAACCCATTTTTCTAAATCTTTTTTGCAGAAATGACTGACTCCTCTAAAGTGCTTTGCTTTTGCCTAACATTGATAAGACATAAATTAATTCAAAGGACTCCTGCTACCTAGATAGGAAAATGTTATCTCTGTTTTTCAGATGGAGAAACTGAAAAGGTGGAGAGGCTTCCTAAGGCCACAGGGTAAGGTAAGGATGGAGCTGGTGCTTCAACTCACCAGTGTCTGGCTTCTAGTCTAGAATTATAAATGTAAAGTATCCTGCATAGTTAGCACATAGTTAATAGTGAGGATAAGAGCAGATACATTTTGCTCACAGAGAAATAATAAAAGAAATACAAAATTTTATACTAGTTGGTCACTAGTTGGTCAACATTTTAAGCAGATATGCAAAGTGTGGGAGCAGCAGCAGAAGGGTAATTTTCATCTTCCTGACAGTAAATAGTAAACCTTTTTTCACTGACTGCAGGCTTAGTTCCATTATAGAGTCCAGCTTTGAAGGAAGTTTTCTTCTTGACTTCTTCTCATTCATATTCAAAGATTTTCATTCTCATGGTTCTCAAGTGTGAACTTATATGTTATTAAGAAGTATCTGACTAACAACTATGGAAAATAAAGTTTCATATTTATATCTAGGCTAGATACTGTTCAGCTTTTTCAAAAGGTGGTTGATTACAGATGTAAAAATGAGCCAGATTGAGAAGCGAAGTGGTTGTGAAAAGACTGACTGTGTCTTGCACATCCCAAGAGTACAGTCAGCAAATATTCAGACTTCCTTCTCAGTGTCAAAGTATCATAGCAAGGATTATTTCCCACTACTATAATATGGTAACCTGAGCACTATTGTTTGTTTAGATCCAATTAGTTCCAACATTCTGAGAATGAAACAAAGGCAATAAACACGACCCATAGAAAAAGAGTACTTTCAAAATGAGTGCAAAGTGGCAACACTTGCCATCACTGGAACCAGACAGAAACTGGAGGACTGTATTTTAAGAAGAATGTTAAAGCCAACTATAAGAATAGAGGAAAGAACTTGGAGAAATTAATTTGCTCCTGTTCAGCTTCTGATTAGTGCAAAATGAACACCTGGTTGTTACACTTTTTGAAAAAGTGGGAGTTGAATTTTGGTATATTCAGGAAAAACAGACAATGGAAAAACTCATCATTCATAGATGCAGATTATTAAAAGACCATATTGAAAGAGAGAAAAACAATTCCATGCTCATGCTTTGACAGAAATATTGTAAATATTGAAGCGCTGCATACATTTTAACAAGTATTGAAACAGAGGCTGGAGGATTTGTTTTCCTTTCTATTGGCCTCCCTGAGAAGAGTTTGTCATTTGAAGAATGTAAAAGAACTGACTTTACAGAAAAGCATGTTTTAACTGGGGAGTCTAAAAACCCAGGATTTTTCTTGTAACTGGCACAAAATATGCCAATGTTGGTGTTTGTAGAGTACTACACAAGCTCTCTGCGTTCACACCACTTCACAAATGCAGGCTAACATATCTCCAGAGCCTCTTTCCTCTAAAAAAAAATCCTCAGGATTAAATCGTTATGGCCAAAGTCAAGCCACTGAACTGCTCCAACAATTTCCAGAGAGGCAAGTCAGAGACAGAAGAGTCTGCTGCTTTAGTGGCCCCACTGCAGCCTCATTGTGCCCTGGGCTGGCAGTGCAGGCTGCCCAGGTGGGCTCTGTGCCCTGGCTTGCTGGGTGCTTGTAGGGATGCATGAGGGCTGACACACTGGACCACTCCTCAGCATCCAGAGATGTTGTGCAAGAGTTTGGAAGACTCCAAAATCAAGGCTAGTAATGAAAGGGTAGATACAGTGCAATGTGCAGGAGATAATAATTCAGATTTCAAAAACTGCACCACAGGAAATTGTCTCCGTTGCTGAGTTATAGCCATATTTTTATGAGTTTCTCATTATGGAATTCCCTGTGACCATGAGTGAGACTTGATCCTGTCTAGTCTGTGGTAGTTAATGAGATACTCATTCATTGCACCAGTCTATTAAGAAAGAAAAATAAAGTGCTGAAAGTCTAAACCGCAGTGACCTATAGAAAGAAACCCAGGCACCTACAGTCAGAGTGGTTTTATGGCCTCTGATAACACTGACAACACTGCGTGGTTTTCAACACATGGCATGTTATTCCTGAATATAACATACAATCATTTACAGTCTTACTGTCCATGCCCTATTAGTGTACTAAGTATTTTTTTTCCATTATTGATTAAACACATTTGTTTTGTCTTTTTCCAAGCCACAGCATATGTGTACATTCACATCCTGTATTTAAGGACACTTCCTCTTCCTGATGAAAATTACTATTGTGTTCTTGCAGCACTATTCTCAACCGATAGAAATAGCAATTCAGTCACCCTTAAAAGATGTCATTTAAAAGAGAATTTAGCATGAGCAGAATTGCTTTTGTTTTCAGCAGAGGCTGTTACATGGAGCACATGGTTTTCTCCATAGGGTATTCCACATAGTTTTTGCAGGATATTAGAAAACAAACTGACAGTGATTAATGCTAATAAAAAGAGCTGCAAAATTACCTGCTTGCAGTCACTGGATATCTTTTTGCTAAACCTGACGTGCTGTCAGCACAACATTTCTCTTCAGGCTGCTGACACTGGAAGGCTTTTGCACACCATGAACATTTAGTTGGTGCTATCTAGGTCAGTTTCAAAGCAATATTTGATCTTTGATAAAGATATAAATTGTGAAAGATACAATTCATATCAAGGCAAATTAGAATCTTTTCAGTACACAGTACATAACATGTTCTAGTGACATTAGCATTTAATCTACTTCACCAGAGGCATGAAACTCAGAATTAATTATTGTGCTTAACTGTGTAAAGGACCTTAAGATCAGAGAATACAGCAAAAATCAGAATTATACTTTATATCAAAAACAAATGTCAGGCTGTATTTGATGCATATCTTTTGGGGTTTCAGTATTTCAATTCCAAATTATTTTGATATTACAACAGATGGATAATTAGTCTTCTCTGTCATTGAATTTGATACCTAAGAAGTCAAGAAACAATAAAAAAAAGAAAGAAAACTGTATAATTATGTCAATGGGAAAAAAATTATTATTATTATTATTATTATTATTATTATTATTATTATACCAACATGATAAAGGATTAATTTTTATGTATTGTCTCATTTAACTGGTGTGAAAAACTGTTGAATTATTGTGTTAACACTACTACAACTTCACCAATTCTAAAATTTTGTATTATGTAAGTAAATGGTCCTGTCACCTGAAAGATCTGTTTTAGGTAACATATTCATATGTTGTGTAGACTAGAGACGTGTTGGGTTAACTTTTGCATCCTTTGCTACTGCAATGACTTTGAAGAAGCACAACAGCTTATTCAACATCTCATAACCTCCAAGAATGACTTACTTTAATAATTTTAATTTTAAAATTTCATAATAGTTGGTACTCTTTGACTAGATTTCCCTTTTTATTTAAAAGTAGTGTTACTGCTTTCCCGGTTTGGTTTTACATTAGTTTCTAAAAAATCTCCCTGTGTTTGCTTCCTTTGTTTTTCCTTATTTTCAAGGTGACACTGAGCTTTTTTAAAGAAAACTGTAAGAGACCATCATAAATATTTTTCTTCTGATATAATGCCAACAAACACAGAATCTCATTGGCGATTCATCAAATATCTTCAAATAAACTGGAACATTACAAATGTCAAGATGCTTTGCTTTTGGCCATGCAGCTGAAATGTTTGGGGTTTATTCACTATTTTAAAAGAATAAAATACCTCTAGTAGACATGGGCTAATATGTCCTGTCACTATGTTGTAAGCTGTGCTATAGAGATAAGCTCTAGGAAAGACCAAAAAAAAAACTTCAGCCCAAATAGTTTTTGCTCTACATACTGCATTGTCACTCTCTGAATGTCAACACAATTGCTACTTACCTTATCAGTAATTAACTTATACTCTGGTCATCTTTGTTATCTGCTCTCATCCTTATTTTCCATTTACTAGAAATTCATTAGTATCATTTTAGTGGTAAATGAATCATTAATTGGTAAGTTCAGCTAAGAAAATCTTCCTTTCTTAAAATAATACTTGAAAGTGCCTCAGAACAATTTACTGTTATAGTAGTCCCACAGAATAAACATTATCAAATCATCTTCATGATCATCAAACTTTGACTAGACAGTAATCCTTAATCCCCTCTAGACATTCAGAGGATGTCTGCTGAACTAAAGGGTTTTCTGTAGTCATTTCACATGAGTACATAACATGTGGATTTTGCAGCATACTGAGGATGTGAACTTATTCTTCAGTCATCGTGACCCAGCCCAGGGGCAATTATATGCTGAGTTAGAGTTTTCTCATGACTTGAGCATGTCCTGTGATTAGGGGGTTTGTTATGTAAACATTGACTGCTCATCCTGGTTTGATGCTACAGGAGCTACATTCATTAGAAACAGAAGGCTGTAGTAAATCAGAAATGGAACAGAAGAAAAAATTTCCTTGAACCTTAGATTTTCAGGCCCAGAATTAAGCATCTGTCAAAGGATTTCATCAGCGGACATTTTCTGCTTGAAGCACTGCAGAATTGATGACAAGAAACCTGTATTCGTTCCTACAAAAAGAAAGGCGGAAACTACCGAAATCACATTTGTCTTGCCACAGGGCTGTTTCCTCACTTCTGCAGAAGCAGTCAGCTGGGCAAAAAAACATATACTAGTATTTTTTCTTTCAACTGAATCTTATCTGAAGAAATGGAATAGTAAAGGCCAGTACAGAGAAAATGCAGATCGGGGTAATTCAACCTGGGGAAGACAACCTCATGTCAATTTTAATTAAAGCCCTTGAGATCAGTTATGCCAGGTTTCCAATGTATTTATTAAATGTATTTACCTCCAAACCAACAACTTTCATGATATTCTTGTATCCAGGTGAACCACTCAGTATAAAAATTAGATAAGGAAGATCCTCAAGAAGATCAGACAAAAAAAGTTAGCAGATTCCATGTCTTTCTAGTCTTATGTTATACATTATTGTCTATGAAAGACTAAGCTGTGGTGTGGAAATACTCTTTCTTTCCTTTGCTACTTTCCAGACTATTTACTCTGAACAGCCAGTGCCAAAAGTATAATTAGCCTCACTTGAAAAGTGGAAGCTAAAATGGCAGTTGTCCACACGTACAATTGAAATGCTCTTTAGGGGAAAATAAAAGACTGATAAAATAGTCCAAAAGTGTTTTAGGAAAATAATAGAGTTCTTATATCTTATATACTACCAGTAAACTCAAAGAATGAAAAATGTGGGTTTAGGACTTTGAGGAATTGCATACTGTTAAGTTTATAAACATAAAATACCATTATCTTGTGGTCATTGAATTTAGGATTTCTATTATTTCAGAGTTTCTAAGATTTACTTCAACAGAGATCTCAGATCAATAGTCAATTCAGTTCTTTTAATATATTTGCTTTTGTACTTAACATATGGTTTTAACTATTTTATTGTCTAAGGATTTTTTAAACTCTCAAATTATATTACATAGTGTGTAGTATAAAAATAATGAACATTTTTGCAATATTTTGATACTGATTCATCAAATTCCAGTTCAAATTTAAAAAAACCCAAAAAACAAAAAAACAACCCAACCTGTAGATTTTCATTATTAGAACACCAAATTGCACAGACTCATATCACTTACTTCTAAGAGGTTTTGTTTAGTCTCCCTTCTCTGTCCCAAATGTATGACTAGCAATATAATTGGATACATATTAAACATGTTTGCAGGAGGCAGAGTGGTTAACTAGCCAAATTAGAACTGTGAGTTAACTAAAATGTTCACAGAATAATTCAGAATTACTGTGAAAAAATGTATACAACCTACATATTGGGTTGAAGTGGAACAAGATATGGTCAAAAGTAGTTCTAAAACGTAGAAATGTACAACATTTGCTCATTTGACATTCAGTGCAAATGACACAGTTTGGCAGTGCAATAAAGCAGATTATGGGACTCCTTCTGCCAAATCAAATACATTGCAGTCACAGCAGCTGGTGCTGGTTCCAAGTCACTCAAGGGCCAGCAGATCAGTTCTTAGGACCAAGCTTTTTGAAATGTCAATAACATTTGTCCACAACAATGAAACTTCATTAGATCAGGTTTCATATGTCTTCCTACTACCATATAAAACCATAAAAAATTTTGATTTCTGTCATTTAGTATACACCAGTCAGTCACATGTCCACCACTGGTTTGGATCTTGTTGGCTCAATGGTATCTGTGACTACCCATGGGCCATTTTACATTTGTGGCACATCAGGGTTTGATAATTTAGAAAATTAACCCACTGCAATCAAAAAGACAAAAAATGATGCTAGTTTTCCAGTATTGTTCCCTGATTTCACAGTCAGTCCTTTCAGTGTGTTATTTCTTTGACTTGTATAAATCCTGTACACTAGAATGCAACACCAGTTCAAGATCTGAATAAAGGCATTCTCTGCAGTTGTATTTCACCATTCTGAACCGGAATTTTGTCCAAAAAGTTGTATAATCAATGCATAATGAGTAACCAGTATTGTTTGAAGATTAATTTTTATAGAGAAAAAAATAAAGCAGTAGAAGGAAGTAAAAGATCCTGCACTTCTTGGTCTTGTAATTATAAATGCCCAACTAAGCATTCCTACAGACTTATCACTTGTCCTTGAACCTATAGGATAGACAAAAAATTGAACCATTCTAATCTATTCTTTCAGTTCAACCATGTATTTGAACTGATGGAGAGAGAAAAAAATGTATTTCAGATTGGAAACTCAGTAATTGTGGAAATGGTTAACAGATACCTTGAAACATTGAAGGATCAGTGGCATGACATCCACCTTTTGGGTCCAGTGATGGACAGACTAAGGTGGCTGCTCTCCTAATCTACGTTCTTTTCTCTCAGAATAATCTTGGCAAATCTACCAGAGGAAATATTATATGCACCTTTAATAATGATAGAAATATCCACATCTGAATGTTTAAAAAGCAGATCACAAAGCAAATTGCACAATGTGCCATAGTTGCCCTTCATTTACTGGTGTCACTTCTGTATGTGATCAGGATACCAACTGTGCTACCAAAAATTGATATGCACTAAATTAGCACTGACGTACCATGGTAACCACTATGCTCGGTCTACTGTTTCCCTGGTCACAGAGTCTAACAGTCCTACAAATACTATTTTTCTCTTGTACCCCATTATACTTTTGCCCTTGCAAATTAATTAATTTCATAAGTGTTTTTTTTATTCTGGAGACAATATTTTCCCCACTTGAGTATAAGATTATATAATCAGCAGAAATATTATTGGTTTACTGTGTGCTGTGTTTATACTAAGTCCACTTCAGGGCCAATTTAATAATTTTAATTTTCCCCTTCAGTATGGACTTTAGTTCCTTTAAAAACCTTAAAAGAAAGAAAAAAAAAACCCTCAGTGTTTCAGCTATAAGCCATCTTGTATCAGCAATATAATGTTAGTAGTCTGTTTTAATGAGAAATTTCAGAAGAAAAAGAGGAGTTGAAGTTTCCCGACGCATAACAAGTTGTACTTGTACCTATACAAAGGATGAAAAGTTAGACGAAAAAGGATGTAAATAATCCCCAAAAAGCAAGATTTAGACTAAGTCTTGATCCTCTTTACTGTTTCATACTGCATGTCTTTTCCCATTAGCTCTTCTGTTCTTTCCTTTTCCTGGGAAACAGTGTTTTCGTCATTTAGACAGGCTTAATGAAAGAAATCCACAGACAAGGCTACAGAGACAGAAAAGAGGTGACAAAATTGATTGCCTAAATGGAATATAAGTAAACAACCTTTGTTTCCCAAGTTCTTGGGGTTTTTTTCTACTTATCTCTTTTTTTCAGGCTTTGTATAGAGCAAATACCACTCTGAATTCTGGCTAAGTCATAGTAGAATGGCAGAGATAAGGAATCATGGGGATAGACAAAGTTGAAGGATGCCTCTAAATAACAGGATAATTATAGCTAATGCAGACCAGAAAGAGAAACGTGTTATGAAGCATAAAACCAGGAAATGCAGAAGAAGATATAAAGCCCAACATTTTTTACCTGCTGAGATGAGAACATTGTGCTAGTGAAAAATCAGTCTTGTATTAGAAATCGAACCTTGATCTCCTGTGGCCACACGCGTTACTCTGCTCTTTCCAATCTGATCTTGCCATCATCCCAATGATACAGATGAACAAAAATTAGCTAAATGTTACCTGCACACAGAACCACAGAATTATTTATTTTGGAAAACATCTCTGAGATTGAGTTAAACATTTGACCAAATACCACATTGTCAACTAGACCATGTGACTAAGGGCCGCATCCAGTCTTACCTTAACCATCTCCAGCAATGATGCCTCCACCACCTCCCTGGGCAGCTGTTCCAATGTCTAATCACCTAATCTGTGAAAAATTTCTTTTTAAGGTCTAACCTGAAGCTCTCCTAGCACAGCTTGTGACTGTGTCCTCTTGTCCTGTCGCTGGTTGCCTGGGAGAAGAGACTGATCCCCACCGGGCTGCACCCTCCCTTCAGGGAGCTGTAGAGAGTGATAGTGTCTCCCCCAAGACTCCTCCAGATTAAACACCCCCAGCTCCCTCAGCTGCTTCTCATAAGCCTTGTTTCCAGACCCTTCCACAGCTCTGCTGTCCTTCTCTGGACACACTCCAGCACCTCAATGTCCTTCCTGAATTGAGAGGCCTAGAACTGGGTACTTGAGATGAGGCCTCAGCAGTGCCAAGTACAGTGGAAGAGCCACACCCTTGGTCCTGCTGGCCACACTATTGCTGATCCAGGCCAGGATGCCATTGGCCTTCTTGGTCACCTGGGCACAGCTGGCTCATGTTCAGCCCCTGCCAACCAGCACCTCCAGGTCCTTTTCCACCAGTCCACTTTCCAACCACTCTGCCCAAGTCTGTAGCACTGCCTGGGGCTGTTGTGGCCAAAGTTCAGGACCCAATACTTGGTTTTATTGAACCTCATGCCATGGTAATAGAGAGACATTCTTCAAGACTGTGTTGGGACTAATATACTATCAGAAGTTTTTCTTTCTCCTGAAAATGAAGCCAAACAAGAAATTTTAATCAGTACCTTCAGCCTACATCAATTTAAATCCTACACCATAAAGTACTTAAGGGAAGCAAAACAATTCAGGTGAAAAGTTTCCTATTTAATCACAGGCATTTGAAAAACAAATAGCTTGTAATTACCTTAGTAGACACTAAATCAGCTTAGCAACAAATGATGAATTGTAAACTATTCTTACCCAGCCTTTTACTAAATCAGGCAGAGGGACACAAGGACAACTCTGATAATATCAAACATTACAAATGCAGCATAATAACACTTCAAGTATTTATTCCTATTTTTTTTCTGAGGTGCTTCTCTTTAACACAATCACATCATTTCCATGCCCAATGAAGGTTGCTGAGAGAAATGTTCTCTGCTGAGTTAACAGCATTCTTCTGAAGGCAAGAATTACTTTGTTCTCTGCAAAAAACAATCTGTGTCTAACAGAACTGTTCTGCCTCATTTCCACCAGTGTAAATTTCCAGAAACAAGTCACCAACAAACATAGATAGTTAATCACATAAATATTAATTCCACACAACTGGATCCGTAATCTTCCTTACACTTCAGTGGGTAAATCCATGGTTCTGTGAAGACCCTTAACAAACTGTTCCTTTTCCAAGCTCTCAGACACAGTCCTACAGGCTGCATGATTGTTTCCATTGAACTTCTACTTCAGCAAGTGCAAGGCTTTTCTGAAACCTCCTTTTTCAATCATTAGAAATATTCTTGCCAGTTTGTTTCAGGACCCACTGGATTTTTGTGTCTGTGTTGTCTCTCAGTTCTTGTCTTCCTCCTTTGGTGCTTTCCCGTTCAGAGTGACTCTTAGTATCCTTTTCATCAGGTTACTCAGGCCATATTATTTGTCTTTTTTGTCCCCTGAACACAGATTAGTAAATCTTCTCTGCACCAGTTTCCATTCAAATTATTTTATGTCAACATGGCTAATTAGCACTGTAAAGAGTGTTTATGGTTATATTTTCCCAACAGCCTACATGACAGTAAATATTTTTCATTACAGTTTTAGTGTGAGCAGCCATAAAGATGGCCTGATTATAAAGGGAAAATTACTGAACAGAAGGAAATGGCTCCTGGAAAATACTATCAGAGAAATTGCCTGCCAAACTGGATGGCTGGATGGCTGAGAACTCGACCTGTGAACCAGAAATATGCAGCCGGCAACTTTGAAGTATAGATGAAATATCAAGAATCCAGAGACATCCTGAGATATCATGAATAAACCCAAGAAACTCTAATGGCAGTTTATTTTAAAGTAGAAACAGCCTGGGAAAATAAAATTAGTCTGGAAGAAGTGTAAGCACAATTTAATAATTTAATTATTGGCTGTTACAAATGAAAAATTGAAATTAGCAACATCTTGACTTCTTGAAGTGGTGCTGTCTCTAGGCTATAAAAAGAACTGATTTTTTAGCAAAAATAGAGTTTTTTTCTCTGAGTTTTCTCTGGTTTTCTGTGTCACACATACTTTTATTTTTCTAAGCCAGCTGAATTTCGCATGACTTTTCTGCCAGAACTTAGACTCTGAGAGTGCCCAGATGACTCTGGACTCTGTGACATAGACCCTCTTTGGAGAGACACTGTCTGTTATCTCATTGGGTCCCCTTTGGTCCCATTCTGTCGTCAGTTTAATCTGTCTTCATACCTCTGGGATGGTTGGATCAAGCTTTGGGACTGATTTGTCCCCCTCCTTGGGATGGTTTCACTCCCGATATCTAATTCACTTGATACCCATACTATATATATCCATATAAGTAACCTACCATAAGCATATCTCCTCTTATATTGTTATTATAAAATGCCAACATTGGTCTTTGCACTGTTGTTATGATAAGTTGCTTATCTAATAGGTTTATTGTAACCTGTAATACACCTCCTTGGTTTCTGTAATTATATTGGTTGTTAATCTAGGATTGGTCGCTGCTGTTATTGACCACTGCCATGCTATTGATTGATATTGATTAATCATTAATTGCTGATAGTATTTTGTAATAGCTTGATATATTTAGATGTATTTGCTTTATTCATCTGAGATATAATGTCTAGTGATAACTTTGTGATAACTTGAAACAAAGTAGAGAAATTTAGAGGAGAAAAGCTTCCAAGTCTTTGTGTGTTATGAAATTCAATGAACCCAAGGTTGCAATCTCTACACAGCCACAGTTCTGGGTAACATTTTTGGTCACAACAGGTCCACATCATATATCCATACATACTGTATGGCTTTTTTTCTCTGTGTATTGAGTCTTTCTCTGCTCTTGGTAAAAAGAGAAAGAAACATTTCAATAGAAACTCACAAATATATGTGGTGAAGCTACATCAGTGAAGCTCTTCTTTAAACTCCAGATTTGAATTTTGCAGCCTAAAACTTTGATTCAACCTGTAATTGGCAAACTGTGCACTTCAGAGCCAGAGTTTGATAAGTCTCTCTATTCTGTTTGCTCTTGCAAACAGTAATTAAGTGTAATTATGTGGAAAAAATGTTGATTGAAAAATGTGGATTTGCAAACCTGAGTTTGAATGGACCTACATTGCATTTAAAATATAGATTCTTCAATCCCAATTTTTTCCGAACCTGCCATAAAATTGCGGTGCATACTATTTCGTACAGTGTAACAAACCCCAGGGTACCTGTAAGAAAGAAACGTTCTGCTCTCCTCTGCAGTCACATTCATCTTTGAAGCACATTTTTAATAGGGGGTTTGAAAATGACTGCATTCATTGCATAGAGAAATTGGCATGCAGGTTGAAGGGATAAAATGATGCAACTATGAAGTTATAATTTTCCATGTGGATTCTTTGTCTCACCTTAGTTATTCTGTTTCAGAAGTCACTTATTCAGAATTTTTTCTGTGTCAGAGGGACAAAATTTGTTCTACAGCGTATTTCTCTGCATAGAAAATTACTTATGCTTTATCTTTTCAGTAGCAATATAAACTTTCAGTATGGACTTAAGTAAGTATCTATTTCACTATCTTACAAAAAAAAATACAAGCAGCCTCCTATCTAAACCATATAATATTTAAGAAAACATCTTATGTATGGTGTTTACAAAGTTTATGTTTTTCTGCTACAGCAGAAATAACCCAGAAGGTAAAATGACAGTAATCTCACGTTAAGATGAAATAGGAAATCCATACACAACTGAAAACTAAAGGGTTTTGTCTACTCCCTTGATGTGACCTTTGAGATCTTGATAAAGTAGCTATGGACAAAAGTGCAAATATTCAGAACTGATTTCTTTGTAGCTTCTCTGTACTTTTCTGCCCTTTTGAAGTATTGAAAAATAAAAAGAAAGCTTCCATAAAACTTTTCTGTTCTATACCAAAAATGTGAAATAACCATGAACCATCTCTTTCCATTGTGAAATTAAATCCATTTCAAGAAGGAAATAATAAGTTCTGTTTTCCTCTAGGGGAGTATTTTTTTTAATATTTCTAGCTCAGATGTTTGTTTCATGGATTTAAAAAGACAGTTTACTATGTTTGAGGAAAGAAAAACTTATCGCAACTGAACTGAAACATCTTACAGATTCTAAATATAATCCTACTTATAATGAATAAGGTAGCTTTACATGTAATAAATGAAATTAATTCTGATTAAAGATATGACAGTACAGGAAAAAACCCCAAAACACTGGCAAATTAATAGCAGTAGCTTATTTATTCATGTTTGTATAACATTTCAACAAGCTATTGTTTGTTGCTGTAAGCTATCTCTTCTGTGCCAATAGAATTGGCTATAGAACTCAGCCCAACACTGTTAAAAATTTCAGTTAAAAATAGCTTGTGATCAGAGTTTCCAAACACCTCTAGTTTCTTCTGTTTTCACAGAGAAAAGGTTTCTGGTTTTCATTTAGCTCATACCATGATGCTTTCTTGACTCTATTACCCTTCTTCAGTTGCAAATAATCCAATATAGGGAAAAAAACCATCATTTAAATAGCATATTCCTAAATCTGAAAAGTGTTAAACTAAAGACAGTATCTCTGTGAACCACTACAAATTGTCTCATTTATCAATTTTAATCTACAAATGAGGAAATGCTGCCCATTACTATTCTGCACTTGGTTCCCTGTTTTCAAAGCATAGTATGTTGGCCACAAATACAAAATAAGAGTCCATGAGTTATGTTATATATGAAAAATGATTTTTGAAGATTATTAGAAGACTGTATATATGGTGAGAAAAGGTAAATTTTTATGCGCATTTTTCTGTCTTGAAGCACAGCCTTGATATCGGAAAAAAAAGAAATCTCTGCAAAAGCATGTGGACACTCATGTCTGGGCAAAGAAAATCATGTATGGAGATCTTTAAATGCCAAACTACCTACAGTGAATATTAACTACCAACAATAAAGAAGGATCAGTTAGAGAACACTGAAGAAATGGGCGTGGAACCCAGTGCGTCCATGTCGAATTTGATCAATGTCTCTGGAAGGTTGCTCTCTATGTTTTTGTTTTTTTTTTTTTAAAAAGGCCACGTAAACCAGAGAAGAGTCATGAAGACTGAGAAAAGACAAACATCAGGCCCAGTTTCCAACAGTAATTTGGAATTAATTCTAATTTTTAAGATGACCTTGCCCTGACTTTGGAGATTGGACTTTGTGATTCCCAGAGATTCCTTCTGACCTGAAGCATTCCAGTATTTTGATAAATCTTATAGTCAGATTTTGAGACAATAATTCATATGGGCATGTGGCTTGAGACAGGGGGAATTTGAAGCAGCACTTGTATAAAACAAGAGAGCATGTATAATATTAGAATATTGTCAAAGAAATTGTCTGCATTACGGATGAAAGGGTGAATCAGTATTAGAATGATTTGTGTGTGGGACTGTGGTTAGCGATAAAGTGATTTCCTCGCTTGCTTTGTAATAGTTACAGATCTATATCTTTTTGTGTTAAAATAGAAGTTTATCTACATGCCCTAAAGTAACTCTGAATGCTGGATTTGCACTTTGTTGACATGATTTATAAGTGTTTGATTATAGCTGCAGCTAGTTTGATGGAGAGAAGCATTTCCTGAGTAAAATGTCATCACTTCACCTTTGTGCTTTGAGGTAAGAAATAGGCTCAATCTATTTAAGTTCTCTGACAGTAAACACTATCATATGTTTTTCCCTGAGGGGCTCATTATCTCAAGTGGCAGATTTTGCCACTAACAGCACACTCAAAAAGGGTTTGAGAAGCCAAGGTAAGGTAAAATCTGCTTTGTGTAACAAGCAATCTTGCAGGATATGAACAAGATAGTTTTTAGACCTGTGTGCATGAATACCTGTGAGTCAACCATGAACTACAGTGGTAGCAAAAAGAAAGGTGAAAGCAATTAATTTTTACCAGTTCTTGTAGATCAGCTTTTTCTATGCTGTTAATCATCACGCTATCTGAAGCATACTGACATGTCAGAGGCAGAAATTGCTCATGGAATGAGAACTAGTCTGGCATGGAACAGCCAGACTAGTTAACGTCACAAACCTAGTTAAGGTCAGAAACCAGCGTAAAGAACCTGAGAGAAAAGGAGAGGTGGCTTACTAAGAAGTGTGGGGAGAGCTCATCGCTGAAGACTGATCTTTGAGTGATATAGGTTTACTTATCCATGTTATAGGAGCAGCCCATGTGCACCAAAAAGCATTCACAGAATTCTAGTCGTGCACCACAAAAAGACAGACTATGAACGGCTGGTATGCGAGAAACAGACACAAACATGTTCAGATGTGGGGGAGGAGTTACAACTCACTTTGTATTTAGGGAGAGTGGTGTCATTGTTTTTCTATTCCTTCTTCTTTCAAGTCACAAAAGCGTTGCCTGTCCAATGGTAAACTCAGGGCTGCTATTCTGTTCTCCTGAGATAAATATATCTGCAGATATCATCCTTTCTCTTTTTGTAAAGGTTTCAGCCACTTTGACTAAATTCTCTGTAAGAAATAAAAACCATTTAGGATGTAAGCAAAACATTTATATATGCATTTCACATTTTATTTTGTTTCTTAAGGAAAAATCTGTTTTGTTCTTAAGGAAAAGTCTGTTTTAGAAAAACAGATTGCTTGCTGAGTAACTTGCTAAAAGAGAAGCTGTGAGAGCATTTCTCAGCTCAGAATATTATACATTCAGTTTAATTTGTCAATATTGGATAAACACTATAATGTTCTGTTTGATGCTACTGCTACTGCAAAATGCAGCAGCATAGTAATTACATTCTCTGCTATGCTATATTCTGCCAGTTAACAAGGAATTAAAGAACAGCAATGAAACAGTCAACTATATCATGTCTACTGCAAGAAATTATTACCTAGATTGGACAGTGAGCTATCCTAAACTCTTAGAAAGAATGATTCTGGAGAATTTATTGAAATCTATATATGATAGCTGCCTTAACTGGAACATATGTTGAAATCAGGATAACGTGAATGATACATATTAATATGACTATCACTATAAAAAGAGATGGAGAGACAGTGTATTTTATACCCAAAACGATGACAAAACTTCTTCTTTCCTTCCATAATCAGAATTACATTATCTACAATGCAAATGAGGTGAGCATTACAAAATTATTTTGAGCCTTACTCTATAGAATCCAGCTTAAGCAATCAGCTGAATCTATTTCAAGCCCTTTGAACCCTTTTGATTAGGGTAAGTGAAACATAATCAAGTAGCACTGCTGTCGAAGTAACTGTAGAAATCTGGCAAGCAAACAATGCAACAAGTTGGTTGGACTGATTTAGGCCACATTTTATAAATAGCATCAAGCTGCAAAAATATCTGAAGGCTTTGGTTAACAGAATGAAAATTTGCCAACAAATATTCAGGCCCTTGGAAATGACTATATTCCAGCAGCAGTTTGATATATTATCCATAAATATTACTTAGGGCTCAGCTGAGTTTGACTTGTTCTGTCTGAGATTGCTGGGAACTGGAAAGAGTCAGGAACTTCTTATGTAATCTAGAGAAGAAAAATCTCTTCCATTACGGTGAAGTACTTGTGATGAGATGGGTACTGATTACTCCATTTAATGTGACAGAGAAAGGCAATTGAATGCTGCAGTTAAGAGGGTGATACAAGACCAACAGAGATTTTAAAAGAAACCTGTGCTCCTCTTCAAAGTCAAAGTTCAGAATTTACAGCTCAGGTAAGCTACCTGCATAAAAAGAGCTTTCAATCTGAGATTCAACTCCTTCAAAGAGAAACTGTAAAGAAATAAGATGATACTAACTAACTTGTCTTATGTAGTTCAAACAGAAAAGTAACGCTAACTCTAACACAATATTTAGTGTACAGAAATCCCTAAACCTTTTTCATCACAATAAGTTTCAGAGGTCCTTAGACAAGTGTATTCAGTCTCAGAATAAATTGAAATAATCTGACAGACCATTACTTATTCAGAATAAAGTCATTTTCCCATGAACAAAACTGCAGCTGTCAAACTTTTTCACGTTTCAAGGTAGGCTGTAACAGTGTATGGTAGAAAATGCAGAAAGCAAGGACAGATTTATTGACAGAAGATGGTCCTGAAGGTTTGTTTGGGGTTTTTATAGTGTAAAAGTATAATTCTTTGAAAATCCATATTCTTCTTAAAAAGTGTTTGAGTGACCACAATGACAAGGACAGGAGTTTAGACCATGAGGGCACCACCAGCCTTGACTGTCCCTGCCCTTCCCCTCAGGACTCCTGCTGGAAAACCACTGGCCTTGTCAGTTCTCTGACAGCTCATTCTGTCAGACCCAGTAGACATGAATTTCCCTTCTTCTCAAAGAAAGACAGGACTGGTAAAAACCTGCCCACAGAAGATGTTCAGAGATCTGAAGCAAAGTGACACTCTGGAAACCACATTCCTGTGCTGTGCACTTCTGAAATGATTCAAAGAGGAAATCCAGTCAGAATTTTATGTTAGGAAATCATAAACTAATAAAAGAGTAGAAATTCTTGGGGTTTTGTAACAATTTCTTCTAACTTGTCTCAATAAATTGTGATTTGACTAGATACTGGTAAAAAAAATTATTTTTTGTCTGAAGGTCTTGAAAAGCCTGAGCACTTTGAAGGTATGTTTTATAGCCTAAAACTATTTCAGGCATTTTCTTATGTCTCTAGTTTCTTCTGTTTTCATAGAGAAAGTGTTTCTGATTTTCATTCAGCTTATATCATGCTTCTTTTTTGACTCTATTACCCTTCTTCAGTTGCACGAACAAGAGCAAGGCCATCCTTACAGTATCCCAAAAGAGGAAATCAATAACATGGGGGTATTTGACTAGTGAAGAAGTATTTCCATTCCTCACCTTGCTTAGTGAGCAATGTTGCTGCCTGCACAGCATCTTTAAAGATATCACAAGAAGGACCTGGGATATTTTTCCAACAATAAGAAGTCACCGCAGTAACCATCTGTAATGAAAGGTGTTTGTCAGAAAATGCAGAATTGTCTACATTTTTTTGACCTGAAATAACAAAAATATAAGCTTTGATGTACATGTTTCTAAACGAAAGTGTCTGCAAATCCTAGCTTGGGATTCAGGCGATTATCTTGCTAAAGGACATTTGAAAACTGTGTGCGTGAGGATCCAAATATCAATACTTTAGGTTCTCTGACATTATCACATCTCATTAAAACATGTCCATCTATGAAAGATGGTATTTGAATAACAAATCAGATACCCAAACAGATGTCTAGAGACATCTGAAAAACAAGTGAGAAATTTCAGTGTTTAAAACTACATTGGACATGCACATTATCAGTTTTGATGTAGTTGATGCAATGTATTAGGCATTATGTTAATGTAGCTAGTAAAACTGAAGTGTAGTAAGATGGAATGGAATATAAATATTACTTAATACTTCCTTGAAATACTAAGATTCAGTTCTCTTTCCATCAGTATGAAATATATTTTGCTCAGTACATGATCATTCTAAGTTTTTTTCAGTAGATAACCTTCCTTATAATAAATGGTAATGAATGTCTCCTGTTTAAATTTCAAGATGCAATAGTTTTAAAAATGGCATTTGGGCATATTATGAAAAGGATGTAAGTGTATTTTTTTTAAAGTTCAGGAGGCCTAAAATTATAACTTTCAGTTTAAACTACAGAATTATTGATTTTTGCCCATAAAAGAAAGACAGTTTGCCCTTCGTGTTCTAATTAAAATGGAAATTTACTGTCCAAACCTTTCAACAATAATAAACTGATTTAAAACCTAATTTAAAGAAAAATCTCGGGGACAAACATCATATTTTCTTGACAATATACAAGATCAAGACAGTATTTTCATTATTGCCACTAAAATATGTTATTGAAAATAAACTCAGTTGAACATGTATATAAAGAATGCTTTACAGACCAATACTACTACTACTAGTACTACTACTAATCTTCAAAGTGTTAACCACATAAAGATTATAATTTACACTCCCAATCTTACATCATTATATTCTCATTGAAAATAATTTATTGGCAAAAAACCCCCAAACAACTAGGGAGTAAAAAAATGGCAAAGTTTGGATTCTTACCTTCTGAATTAAGGTCTTAACACGAATTCTGTAAGATGACAGAGAAACCCTTGAGAACAGAGTTAGCAGGAAGGGTAACCCAGGACTTTTGTGAGTTATTTCTCTTTCTTAAATTCTTTACTTAAGCGACTACAACTGGGTTGTAGGAAAACAAGACTGAAGAACTAAGAAACAAAGACGTGTGCTCTTCCTTTGAACAGAATAGTCCATTCAGGAAAGCAGAACTATTTGTTTGAGGAACCATGAAACTTCTGGAAAATCGATCTGCAAGACTCTCTCCTTGCTAGTCAGCATTTTCCAGAAAGACATTAGGTGTAATTGTCATACATTATTCCAGGTGTAAGAGGTCTTTAAAAGTAAAAAATTTGAAATAGTTGTGATCTTGATTCTAAATTTCACTTGCAATTTCTTTATACTTTTCTAGTTTTGTGTGTTTACTTACAACCAGTCCTCATCAAGTCATACATGCTGGAAAGAGCGATAATTTTTAAATGAAAATAAATCAGTGGGCTATTTCTGTGTCTTTTGTATCTGACTCTTGATTAATGAATCCTCTTCTCACTCACTTAAATACCAAAAAAGCTGTTATTTTAATTTTCGCTTTCTCTGACAGCCCAGAAACTATTAGTAAGCTTTTATTTTATGCAAATCACCATTTTACCATGAATATTTGGACCATTTCTGTCAAAGGCAGGATCAAAAGATAGAAAGGAACATAAGATGCTTCTTAAAAACTAGGACACTGCTAAAAAAATTGAAGGATCAATTAATTAATGATGGCAATTATTTTTCTGAGGACTCACTCAAGAAAAGTAGAGCATACATTCTCTTACTGTGAAGCAGAAAGTTATCTCTTCAATGTTATCTTAACTTTAATGCATTTCAAAGAGAAGTATTAAATGTTTAAGAGCCCCAACTAATCCATAGACAAAGAAATCAGCTGAGTCCTCAGAAAATGTTGAATCCAGCTGAGTCCTCAGAAAATTTTAATTTATTCTAATCTTGTCAATTACTATTATATCTTAAGTTTACTATATAATCCTACTTCTATAAGAATGTCAGTTTACTGGATGTGTTCAAACGTCAAGCAAAATCTCATTTCAGAGAAATTCATATATTAGGTGCCATATTTTTTTCCATTTTGGATGTTTCTATTGGATGAATATTAAATATATTTCCATTTTAAAAAAAAAAGCAATTTCGAGACATGGTTTACTGGGAACATTTCATTTTTATGCAAGACAGGTAGAATTAATCATTCAGAATCCTTCAAAAAGCATACAGAAAAGGTATATAGAAATGGGACATAATGACTGCACACGAATGTCTTTGCAGTTACACAGTGTTCTTCCAGGTACAGTGATCAGCAGACATTCAGGCAAGAGGAGAAAAAATTAAACTGAAATCAAAGACAAAAAAAATCCCTCAGTTTTTTCTTTGCTTCAGAATTTTATTAAAAATAGAAAATATAGTTGTTATTATGAATATAATTGAATAATTTGGTATTAATTCCTTCAAATGCATTTTGAAAAAGGCAGTGCAAGAAGAAAGTATTTGGCTCTTAAAAGCTAGACTATTGTACATGTGTTTGTCAGAATTTTGTGTCTCTAAACAAACATTGTATGTCTAGTGTTCTTTTGCCCCCTTGGCTGTTTCTAAAGAACATTTACACATTTTTATTTTGTACATAGGCTGAAGAAGTCAGACATTCTTACATTTTCTCTTCTGCAGTTGTACTCTTCAAGATTACTGTTTATCAGCTAAAAGCTAGACTTAGCTTTCTCTCTTCCTTTCATTTGAATAACTATTTTTATAATTTCTGACTTCTGGTGTCCCAGGCGGCACCCAAAGTGGCTACTCTCCCAGTAAATCTAGCTCAGCTCCCTGAAGGTTGGCCATGGCTGCAAGGCTGCATCCCAGAGCAGCAGCACAGCCTGGGAAGCAGTGGAGCTCAGATATGCGGAGAGGAGGGTTTGCTCTGCCACCACAGGCAAACACTTGAGCTGCAACGCAGAGCCAGCCCTCCCTGAACAACCACCACTCTTCCCAAAAATATGTGGTTCCTCTTCCTTGCATGGTAGCCAGAGGTTTCCTGGGTTCTGCTGCAGGAGTAGTACACTGTGGTTGGTAGCTATTTTGCTGTAATGCCATGGTGAGATTCCCCTTGGAAGCTGTGAATTTTAGCGACCTCTGGAACTTATCCCTCTTCCTACCACATACATAAAAGCAGTATTGACACTGTTACTAAATTCTCAGAACAATGCAGAGCTTCTCAGAAATGGGTACAGCATTCAAAACCGTTCTGATATTGGACTAAACTTTAAGGTAGAAATACTTTTCAGTACTTCAAACACTTTTAAGATACAACCCTTAATCTAGTCCAGCCACAGATGATAACCACAAGTCTGACATGACAGAATAGTGTCTAAAGAATAAAAGTCTTCTTTAAAATAAATAAGCACTAAAACATATTTTCCTTTTGAAAGTAGCTGGTTCAGCCACAGCATTTTGGAATTAAAAATTAATAATGAACAGAATTACTTATCTACCCACGAGATTAAGAAAGAACGAAGTCATAGTACAAAATCACCTAAGCAGTCTTTATATCTCATCTCAGTTTCACAGAAGAAATTAGAAGTAAATGTTTGGGGAATGTGGTCTTCCATTTTAATTTAATTTATAACAGAGAACAATAGAAGAACTAGGTTCAGTTACCTCAGGCCTGTGTTTACAGGCAGTTTACAGTGCAGAACATTGCACTATTGATGGGTTAAGGATATCAGTCCATTATAGTTCATTAAGTCAATAAAACCAAAAGCAGACAAATCCCAAAGAGATACAGTCTTGGGTTCTCAAAACTTTATCTTTTTTCCCAGTTCACGTTACTTCATGAAGCAGAAGATATTGCTTCATCCAGAAAGCCTTGTGCCCTTGGAGTATGACAAGGATGCTTTAGGATCACTGTGGTGACCCTAAACTTGTGAGCTTGTACATTTGAGTCCCTTGGAGTGAGCACAGCACAGAGCCACAAAGATGATCCGAGGGCTGAAGCACATTTCTTCCTATGAAGATAGGCTGAGAGAGTTGGGATTGCTCAGCCTGGAGAAGAGAAGGTTTCAGTGAGACCTTATTGCACCTTCCAGTACCTAAATGAGGCTACGAGAGAGCTGGAGAGGGACCTTTTACAGGACTTTTTACAAGGTCATGCAGTGCTATGACAAGGAGCAATGGCTTTAAACTGAAAGAAGGTAGATTTAGATAAAAATTGGGAAGAAATTCTTTACAGTGGGGATGGTGAAGCACTGGAACAGGTTGCCCAGAGAACTTATGAATGCCCTATCCCTGGAAGTGTTCAAGGCCGGGTTGGATAGAGCTTTGAGCAACCTGTTATAGTGGAAGATTCCCATACTTTGTCAGGGGGTTGGAACTGGAAGATTTTTAAAGCCCCCTACAACCCAAACTATTCTATTGTTCTATGATTTTCTTGGCATGGAAGGACCTAAAACTGAGGGTAGCTCAGTCTCCCACTGTTATGAGGGAAGCTGTCTCTGAGAAAAGCCGGGGAGTATCACATGCTAAAATTCGTCTCAGGCTTACCCCTTCCAGCATTTGTTGCTGTCTTTTCCTCACTGAGAATAACAGAATCATCATAGAAAAGGTGTAATGGAATGTGGAGAGGGAACAAACATCACCGTTGTCTTTTGAAACACTTTGTACATTTCCAAAGAATGTAGGCTAGAAGAAGGTAAAAGAGGCTGAAAGAGGCCCCTTGGATCTAGCATCCAGATCATGCAGGAACACAAAGAAAATGGGATTTATTATTAATATCCAACTCTAAAATAATAGGGTTTTGGGCCACAGTTCATACCTACTGTGTGTATTGTACCATTTGCACCTATGTGCAAATGTATGCATACTTCAGGGAAGCTCTTTGCTTTCACACAGAGGACCGTGGTGTGTCACTGACATAGACACCACCTTCCATTGAGGTGTTCACACATATATATTTTGCTTCAAGTTTTGCTCATTTGTATGGGACCAATGTACCCTGCTGCCCAGAAACCCTCTTGGCCTTAACAAAGGCACTGTAGAGCATACAGAAACTGGAGATTTCATTGTATAGCTGCAGCAGCAACTGTGAGATATTGTCTCTGGCGAGCTGAATACAGCCATTCTATAGAATGTCAGAGAAAGTGCACATAATCAAGGATTTCTTAAAGTCCTTGTTACCTTGACTGCTCCAGATATTGCCAGCTAGAAATCCTGGGATGGAGAGATGATGTCTTAGTGGTGGGACCAATTCACCTTAACTATGAGGGAGCCAGCAGTGTGGGAAAGTCTTTTGGATGTTGAATAGAATGAACAGGACCATCTGTCATGGGTTAGTTACATCGGTTTAACTCCTGTTGGGTGAAATTGGAGAAGTCTATACTTTTGTGCAAGAGTATGCTCATTGTCCTATGAATCCTTTTAACTCCCAGCTCCCGACAGTCAGTGGCTAATAAATTTGGAATGGAGAAGTCCATGATGGGAAAAGTCATGGCCAAGGTCTCCAGAACCATTTTCCAAGTATGATTTAAAAACCTGTTGCAGGCTCTTTTGGAAAATAGAAATGGACGGGATCAATAAACTTATGCAATGTTTCACCCTCCAGTGTTTCCCAAAATGTTTAAAGATAAATGACAGTGTACATATTTTCATGCTGTAACCATCCAATTGCTGCATTTTGGGCATTATAAATCTTATGGTAAGGCTAAGAATTCCTCCTTTGAAAATAATCAAATACATTAAAAGAAGAAAATGTTAGTGCTATGCTAGGATTACTATCTATTGCCTGGGAAAAAGAGGCTGAAATGGATAATAAAATAGAAAGGACATATTGTAGAAAAGCTTTGCTCCACAGACAGCTATCCATGAAGATAGAGAATCCATCTTTTGAACTGCCAACTTTTATTTCTATTCAAATTCATTTGACTTCAGACTCCAACTATATGTTCCTTGACAGAATGAACTGCCTTTAAGGACTTTATAATTTCTCCCCGTGAAGAAAGAAAAACTGTAATTGTGTTTCATTAGTCTTCTCATTGGCGACCTAAATAAAACTCATTAATATTCTGTGTAACAAATTTTTAAGCTATTTCTTCTGTTCTTCAGTTCAATGCCCCTTTAAAAATGTGGACAACCATGCTGAATGCACCATTGTAGAAGTAATCTCATCAGCACATAAAGCACAAGTCATGCATATTTTCAAAACTTTCCCCTTTTTGTAGAAAATAATCACTTTTTTATTCATATGGAGCTTAAGTGGCTTATCTTTTATGAACCCAGAATCCTCATCAGAATCACTATTTTCCAGTTTCTCTTTTTTTTTTCATTGTTTTGATTTATGTTTCTTGTTCCTAACTTTGCATTTTGTGGAACTAAACCAGTCACAGGTTTCCAAGTGAAAGATGGTAAAATTATCTGTGTAAATTACTTATCATAGTCATAATTCCTGTTCTGGCAATTTTGTGTCACTAATAATAGCATTTCTGCAGGAATTCCATACAAATACTTCTCTTCATCCTGCTAGTATGACTATTCTTTACAATCCAAGAACACAATTCTTTCACTCTACTCTTTATGACTTCTAGGTTAATCTTCATTTTTTTTTTCTCATGTCCTTATTTCTACTCTTGACTTCTTTAGAGTGGGGAACTGTGAATCACAGAAAAATGAAGTTCTGAAAGATGGGGGAAAGAACAATGTTTAATGAAAACAAGATTAAGACAGTGCTCATCCTCGTAAATAGGGTGGGGGTTGGCATTGAATGGCAGGCATTTGAGTTTATTGCAAGAGTAGATAGTACCAAAAGGAAGCTTAAAAGTAAGAGATTACTTTTGAAGCGACTAAAGGAAACTCTTGGAGATGAGAGGCTAGTAAATGGAATTTGATGGTTCAGGAATTCACTGAGAGAATATAACCCTTCACTTCATAAACCAGCCCAATTGTATGTTTGTTCTAGTCATCAGTGTGGTCAGCCATGTAGATACACAGTCATTAAGTCTTATTGGAGAGGCATTTGGCACGGCTCTTTGTTAGTGTGAGGAGTTCTGATTACGCCCACACTGCGACTGCAACACCATTTCCAGCCACCTGTGCCCTTTCTGCAGGCTCATCACACAAAATGGACCTCATGCAGTGGAGCAAAAGGTAAAAAAGTAATAAAGCAACCGTGGGGCTAATTTCATTTACAAATTCTTTGTTTTTCTTCGTCTTTTCATTGTTTTTAAACCTTCAGCTCACTGCAAGGCAATTCCTAGTTTTCCAGAAATCTCATTACTTTGTGTTCAGTGCTGATAACTCTTTAAAACTGAAAACAGATCTCAATTCTGAAGAAATACAGGAGTTTTAGATCATCAACTGAATCAAGTATTTTGGACCAAAAAAAAGTAGCTACTAGTTTACTGACAAAATGAAATAGATGTGTAATGAAATAGAAAGAGGGTTGAAACCCTCTACACTTCCCCTGTATATTCTATTTGTATTTTATGTAAGACCAAACTGAGAAAGCAGGAGACATGGCTCCCTTCAGTTCCACTCTTTGACAGGGAGACATCCACCTGTAGTACCAAACTGTGGTACAAAAAGAAACAAAAATTTTGGCAATCCAGTTTGACTGGATTGGCTTCCAATGCGCAGACAGAATAAAGTAGATATCATCTCTTATTTTGAAATCTTGCCTAGTGATAATGTCTCTCAATTACCTGACTAACCCAGAGGAACTCAGAGAAGTGACATTTGCCCAGTGGACATCCGTAGCAAAGTTTACTCAAGCACATGAACTATGTGTTCCTTCTAATTTAAGGCATGTGTTTTCTGGTGCACTATGGACACTGGGGTCCTGAATGACAGTATCAGATGTCAGCAAGCATCCTGATGTGTCTCTCAGAGTGAGTGCATTTCAGAATGCTCTAATAAGTATTTAAAACACTAAGAGATGGTGTGATTTCGCACTGTTGCACCTGTTGAAATTTAATTTTTAACAGTTTTGCTCTCATTACAGTAATTCAGACACAGCAGTTCGAATCACAGAGGCATAGCTTCAGATACACTCTCCTCTGAACTGTCTGTGTCCCTGAATGCAAATAACTGAAGCAGCATAGGGAGCATTCCCTCTATTATAGTCTCTCTAGTTACAGGAATCAGACAGTAACTAGGGAGCAGCAATAAGCCTCTGTCTCTCCTATAAATAAAGTATTGGCAGCCAGACATCAGGTTTCAGGGAGATCAGACCAAAACAGAGTTATATCAAAGTTTCTAAGGGGTAATTTGTGTAGGAAGGCCTATACCCTGGCAATCAGATCACTCAATAAAATAACATCTAATTCAAGTGTGTAAAAAAAAAAAACCTGAACCTGAACCTTCAACATGAGATGTGATACCTAGCAAAATTCTCTAGGTCTAATTACTCAGTTCATAGATGTAGGGAGATACTGTCAATTTACTGAAGTAACAACTTTACCTGGGCTGATCTGGTGTCAGTCTTTTGGTTTTCCTGAAGCTGTGTTCCTTGCCTTGATGCCTCTTTTCTTTCTTTTTTTTTTCTGCAAAAGACAAGCCAGTTCTTGCAGCAAGCAGTCAGAGAGAATATCCACAAATCAGAGGAATTTTGAAGCAAGGAACAGAACATGAAGATGAGGTCAAGTACTCCAAGCAACTATTCCAAAAAAATTAAATGATGGCTATAGAACAGTTATTACAGAAGACACTGATTCACTAAGTCAATCATGTTTTGTGGGTGCTGATAATCATTCCTACACACACGAAACCACAGAAGTACACTCAGACAAGTTGGAACACATCCTTAGAAAGCAATACTAACTTAGAGGTAGAGTTTGATATGCCATAGGAGATATCTGCCATTTAGAAAAGGCACCTGGGACAAAAAAAATCCCCTGAAGCAGAACAGGCAGGGCATTTGCCAAACAGAAAACAATTTTGCAGAAAAGCACGTAAGATACTGATGAAACTAAGGATGAGTCAGAAGTGTAGCCTTGCAATGAAGAATGTTAACTTCATATTGGACTCATTAAAGAAATTTTAGGCAGCAGCTCAAGGGAAGTTATTAGTCTATTCCATCCAGTATCTGTACAACTTCATCTGGAATCTTGTGTCCAGTTTTGGCCTTCCTCGTACTAGAGCAAGTCTAAAGGAAGGCCACCAAGATGGGATGCGTATGGTGTACAAGGAGACACAGAGACCACTCTGGTTTACACTTTCAAGAGAAACCTAAGAGGGGATCTTCTTACCATTTGGTTTTGGGCTACAGACAAGTTTCAGAGAAATTTTTTTGACAATGATGGCGAAAGTATGAGAGGCATTGGACAAAACCTGGAACAATGGAAAATCAGTAGATATGTTTTCATACCTTGAAGATGGCCCTAGCCTTGAAATTGGTCCTTCATTGGATCAAATTGTTCCCAGATCTCCAAACCATTCTATTCTACCAATATTTCTCCCAAAATTATTCCATTATTTTCTTCTGTTAAAAAGAAGTATTTCTTGTTTTGGATGGTATTCCTGGTCCTACAATAAAAAAACACACAGTTTTTTTATATTTTTATCCTTCATTATGCATAGGTGCTTTATCATAGCAGAGATGTATCTTTATTGAGATCAAATAAGCTCTGATTAATGACATTGAAAAGTTTTCAAAACACAGAAAAGCAAAAGACATTTGCCCAAAGCACATGGCTAGAAAAGTTTATTTTAGGAAGTTGGTACATGGGAGAGTGAATATTTCCTAGAATAGGTAACAATTGATTTTTTTTCTGAAAACTAGAATAAAAGTTCCCAAAAAATGGAATTACCAAATGGCTTCTTGGAAAATATTACCAGAATATGACTGGGTAATTTGTAGAGTACACAGTCAGAGCTCGTTCAGAGTGAATATAATGTTTAGAATGGTGTACCTTTTTCTAGCCAACAGTTCAGCCAATTATGGAACTCTAAATGGCTGCCTCAAAGCACCTTTTGTCCAGAGGTAAAAGACTTATAACCTAAGTTTTAGGTTCTGCTCAGGAAATAGTAGATCAGGACTTAACACTAGAGCCCTGGCATCCCCTAAGAGTCGTGTGAATACAAAACACAGGTAATAGTCAAAACAAAAGTAATAATATCTCTTGATTATCTTTACTCATGTTAAAGTCAGACTGGCAAATAATTGCTTTCAATCTTTTCTCACAGGTAATAAATTAACAGCAGGAAAATATCTTCCCTTTCTACCCTTTTTGCCCCCTCTAAGCCTTAGAAAAAGTTTTATGTCTATCATGCTGTGCATAAAAAAATTCAGGGTTTTTTCTTCATATATTCAAGTCGTTTTTAAAATAAATAGAAAAAAATATGTACTCCGGTCAAGGTACATTTCAGCAACTTTTACAAATGTTATGCAGTTGGAAAATCCCTTCATGGCAAAACAGATCTTCCTTTGTGACATCTGTAGGATTTAAAGCAGGAATATTTACAGAAGGAAGCATATCTGCTATTCTGAGAATTTTTCGGTTAACTATTCTGCCCATTTTATTCCCTAATGCATGAGTATTAGTACTTTGTTTCTATAAAATCAAACTTTAGGACAGAAGCAAAAAAAGTGACGTTAATATATAATGAATTCCCAAATCAAGGACTGTATTTCCATGGTATTCAGAAACACAGGACATGCATTCTGTTATCTGCTTATTTTTGGCCTCTACATTGGTGAGATCAAGCCATTTGATCTTCACACAGTCAAACTCTCACTCCAGCTCTTGAGACCCTTCCAAAATGTGACACACAAACAGATGTGGCATAAGTGTCCTTCAGAATTTTTTTATTTCATAAACATATTTCCTATGAAACCACCTGAACCAATTCCCAGGTCTGTCCAGATACCACTCTGGGTTCATCCAGGGTGCTGGATAGTCCTGAAAGATAGGCAGCAGATCAGATCAGCAGGAAACATCTCAGCACCTATGGCTACCACTCCATGCTCTTTTTCCCCAGCTCATGATCCAGCTGTGTCTGAGGTGGTGTTAGTGCAAACTCTGCCTACGTGCCTTCTGCTGCTGCTGGGCTTCTTTTTAACAGCCTGGGGACTGAAGTAGTGCCTGTCTGGCCCCGCTAATGCCATATTTTTTCCCCTGTCTCTCCTATCCTGAAGCCGAGTGCCCATCGACCCATACTGTACTGATTATCTCTCCTGTGCCACAAATTGCCAGGAACCCATTTTACCATTAACTCTGTGCATTATTAGGCTCATTTCAGACCTTCTGGACCCTCAACATACTGGAAGCTGGTGGCAAAGTTGCCAATGTAGCAAGCAAATTCAAAAGGATTTGAATTCTATTGTCTCAGAGCAAGCACATTGCTGAGAGGAATTAACTGGAATTGATCTGTCAGAACAGTGGCTTCCCCTCTCTTTGTACATCCCAGTCTGTATGTGAACCTGTGCATACTAAGCTTAGATCAACTGCTGTAGCATGTGCCTAAAATATGAGAGATGTTGCATCTATTTAATCTGTTTCTGTTTTGTGCTCTCTGGACTTTATTGATTCGGAAGAATTGCGGTAGGAGGCCTTGTTCCTGTGTTCCTCATTCTCATTCCTGTTGCCTTTGAAATGAAGCAAATCAATAAAGGTTTTAGTTCCCTTACATCCCACCAGGACCAGGATTTACCATGAAGTTGTAAAAGTGTAATTGACCAGTTCAAATTTTAATAGCTTTGCAGCAGTAACAATAAGATTTCATATAATCCCAAATAACCTTCTTAGAATGAAGGCTGGAATTTCTTATGAAATTTGGAAAAAGTACTTATTTTATGTTTAAATTCATTGACATCCCCCTCCTTGTCATAGCCATAAACATTCAGGTCAATCAAAGTATTTCATTCAGAGAGGTTTTTTATTTTCCTGTTGGTTTCTGAATAGTTTTGCTAAAATCTTCATTTTAATTACTTGTTTACTGTAATCCTAAAGTTATTACTAAAGTAAAAACTTTATAGATTGTTTTTCAAAAAAGAATTAGAAAATAACACCACTCCAAGAAAAAAAATCAGTTTGAATAGTTCCTACCCAGCTTTTTCTTTCAATATCTTGCTTTTATTTCCCTGCTTGTTTAGCATGGTAAAAATAAGCCATTTTCTTCCAAGTATAGATAAATGCTCTGATGCAAGCTTAAAAATTACAATCTGATATAATTTCTGTCCTCAAAATCCTGACATAATAAATATTTTAATGACATAATACATTCTGCTCTTTATATGATTATCATCTATTTACAGAATTATTGATTTCCAATTTTATTTTTAATCAACTATTTTAGCAGGTAATACATGAGAAGCACATAGAGGGAAAAATATAACTTCTCAAGAAACAAATATTTCCAGCTTTGCTTCCTCACCTTGGTTTTTACAGCTGGCAATCTTTTAAGTGTCTACATTTTTCGTAGCAAAATTAGAGGCACTTTTATTTTTTAGGAAAAGTGACTGAAA
The DNA here is from genome assembly GCA_013397155.1 of Irena cyanogastra. Taxonomy (NCBI): domain Eukaryota; kingdom Metazoa; phylum Chordata; class Aves; order Passeriformes; family Irenidae; genus Irena; species Irena cyanogastra. Next base: position 485,209 of record VWZV01002807.1, on the reverse strand, counting down.
AATTAACAGAATTAACAAAGTAAGAGAACATTTGAGCAGAAAGTGTTTCTTTGAAAACAAAGACGTCTTCTTGCTAAATTACTTTTCTCTTGTATACATTTTCAAATATTTAGTTAATTTTATTTGAAAGTTTTCTGACCACTTTTTCCTTCTGCTCTTTCAGTTTTGTTGGTCTGAAAGCAAAGCTGGCTGCCTCCATTCATGTTCTCAGACCTAAAGGTTTTCTGCAGTGATGTTGTTACAAGCCCATAAGTCTGCCCCTCTGGATGAGCCTGGCTTACAGGTACTGCCTATCTCACACACCATGGCTGAACTGGCTTCTTTAATAGGGATCTATTAAAGCTGATGCCTCTAGGGTCAAAGACATTCAATTATTGTGACAATAACTTCATAAAGTGGCATTTTGAGATCCCCAAAGGGATGGCTTACAGTAAATACAATATATTTGCAAACATAAAATTAATTAATTGCCACACAATAAAATGGGGAATGTAATACAAGAGATGGTTGAGTTTTGCTTGGCCATTTCAGAAAATTAATATTTTGTAGTCACTAATTTTTGCATGCTATTCTGAGTAGAAACTGCCTCATTACTTTATTCTGATAGTGTGCTAAACTGTGCATTACAGAGGTAGAATAACACCATTTTGTGAGGAGTCACTGAAATATTTTCAGACAAACTTTCAGATCACACAGCTATAAGTAGACATTTATCAATTGACATTGATAAGCCAAGTAACAATTTCCAAAGGAATCAGCAATTCAATTTCAGATTGCCATTAGCAGAATATTAACAGATGAAATTTTGGTGCATAGTCTGACGTGTCATGTTTTTTAAAGGTACCCTTCATCTTTAGCAATTCCATCATATCAAAGCCCAGAGAAATCTATCCTAAAGGGAAGCAACAGATTTTAAGCAATTGTGTTATAGCACAAAATTACTGTTAAACATAATGAAGACCTGGAAGAGCCCAGAAGCAGCTGAGGCCACTTGGTCTGTTCAGCCAGATAAAGAGGAGACTGAGGGGAGACCTCAGCGCTGTTTAGAACTTCCTTGTGAGGGAAGGGGAGGGCCAGGAACTGATCTCTTCTCTGTGGTGACCAGTGACATGACCTCAGGGAACGACCTGGAGTTGTGTCAGGGAGATTTAGATTGGTCTTAGAAAAAGGTTCTTGACCCAGAAGATGGTTGAGCACTGGAATAATCTCTCCCTGGGGAAGTGATTACAGCACCAGTCTGACATAGCTCAAGGAATGTTTGAATAATGCTCTGAGGCACATGGTGTGACTCTTTGGGGTGGTGCTGTGCAGGGCCAGGAGCTGGACTTGATGATCCTGATGGGTCTTTTTCAACCAAGGATATTCTACAATTGCATGGTCCTATGAGCATGTGAGAGGTGGGAAGATAATTTCCTAAGGTGTATTTCCGCATGGCAAAACTTAGAGTGTATAAAAAAAGTCCAGTTAGAAAAAGCCCAAACAAAATAGACTTATTTAAAACAAGAAAGCACAGCATTTCTATGTAATTTTGCGAATGATTAAATTCAGAGACTAATTATGTTACTTCTTTGCAATTCCAGTTGCATCCCTCATTAATGTCTGGATTATGTCTAACTGTTAATTGAACAGGAACGAGATGAAAGACCTCTAGATGTCCCTTTCATTAATTCAGGCAGACGTAGTTGTGTTGTTTCTCCCATGAAGTGCCTGTGCTTTGCAGAGACTGTCTGTTTCTCAATGAGCTCTTGCAACCTTGAAGAGCTAACAAACTGCAGCTCCAAATTGTTCAGACTATTAGTTTTCTCTCGGTTTGTTAAAAGTCAAGGAGCAATAAACTGTGCCCCAGTAAAAAGTGGCAGTGTCATCAGTGCCATCATGCCAAACTTTAGTTCTACTCAGAACTAAAAACCTGACCTGTCACTGAGATCATGGGACTCGTACAAACAGCTCAGTTGGGATTGTTTTCTGTGCTAATTCATGCCTTGGTCTCTCTGATTCACATACATGTAACTTAGTGAATAAATCAGTGTTTAATAGTTGCCCTAGATGGGTGCTCTGTAGTATACAGGTTATCACAGAATCACAGAATTGTATGTGATGGAAAAGAAATTTAAATTTTCTTCTTGTTCCATATCCCTTGCCATGATAGGGGACAATTTTCACTAGACCTGGTTGTTAAAATCCCCGTTCAGCTGGAACTTGAATGCCAATGTCTTCCCTGCCTTTTCCTACCTGTTTCTCTTTATCTCCCTCTCCACTGGGAGGGGACAGGAGCAAATAATAGGTTGTGTACTTCTTACTTTATAAAATCTTTGATCTTTTGGGAAAGGGGGAATACTTCTGCAAGTTCTTGAGAGCTATGGAAAAAGCACAGTCTACCACAGTGATATGAACTTTCAGGAGTTTCACACTTTTAACACACTAGTATCCCCTGATTTGCCAGTGGCACATTCCCCTATTCTATCTCCTTGGAAAAGGTAATTTCTACTTGAAAAAAAATTATTTTTCTGAAACTATTCCCATTTATAGATTTTATCTTTCTCAGTTAAAAGCAACTGCACAAATCCTTTCCATTCTCCATGTCATTTGTTTGGCAATCAGGAGACCAGATATCGAAGTATTTATGAAATACAAAAAGATTTCCAGAATTATTTGTAAATTATATGATTTCTAACATTTAAAAACACAGAGAAGCTGCCATCATTCTGGCTTCTTATAATTTCGTGCATTGATACACTACAAGATAAAGCTTTCTGCCTTTATTTCAGTGTCTACTCTTCTGGCTAGGAATTATTCTAGATAGTCATGCCATAATTGATAACCTATATGCACTTTCTCCCCCCAGAAACATTCTAGAAGCTGGTGAGAAGAAAAATATTTCTTTGAACCCTAGGAATCATGAAGAAAAAAATCACATACCTTTTGGTAAGCACTATAGAAGATTGTATTGGGGAAATTGGTTCGGAAGAACCCTGCCTGGGATTTAACAGAACCTGGCTCCTCAGCACAGGTATCCTTGCCCCTGGTGAGGAGCAGACCCATAACCACATCTTCAGCATCCACCTGTGTAAATGATATGGGGCTGGCTCCTCTCAACACTGAATTTCCCAACCTGTTCTAGTACCCCTGGCAGGAAAGAACTGAGGAAAGAGTCGGAAGACAGTATACAAGCAAATACACCTGGGCCCTGAGTTTGTATTCAACCACCAGGAAACAGATTTCTAAATAATAGAAAAATTAAACGCAGGAGCATTTAACAAGGCGTGTGACTTAGCCTATTTCATTCTTCATTTTATAAAAAGAGATTCAGTGCCTTGCAAACCTGAGTCACTTGTTTCAAACTGTTGGTTTGTATTTCATTTGTTCAGTATTAAGTTACAAGAGTATCCCCTTCTTTTTCAAAGAAAGCAAAGGTTTTTGTATCTTTAACAATTTATTAAATTTGTGTTTATTTTAATTTCAACTGATGTCAGTGTCACTGATGATAAGCTGGTTTATAACAGAGAAAATTTTAGTTAATTTCAAGCTATTTCACCAGTCTTTCTTGCCCATGTCATGTAATCAGTAAATGCAGTAGCTCAGAATACGTCGGCCAAGGAAAGTCAGACTTACTGTTTTTCAACCGTGAATACATAGGATCATACCTTTCCCCATTTCTCTTGTGTAGAATCCTATTAGAATAACAGTGGCAACAGAAAAATGGAAAAAAATATGTGGGAGGCATGCAGCACATCATCATGCCAATTAAGATCAATTTTGATCATTAAGTCCTTGTAATGCTTAGTAACATAAACAGGCCTGGAAAAAATAGTAATATATAGCAATATATAATCCTAATAGAGATTTTTTAGACTCTGACTTAGAACTAAATTTATATTAATAGGAATACCATCAAGCAAAATGGATGCAAATATTAGATTTGTTTATCAAACATGGAAAAGCTGTCATCTGTTGTGGAATATCTAACAGGATTTCACACATGTTTATAACCTAAATTCTATAAAATATATTTAAAATTACTGAAAGAAGATATAAGTAAGATTGCAGATTATGTGGCTTGATGGAACATCTAAGACAGCTAAAATGTCCATAAATACATTTTAACCATTAATAATAATATAAATCCAACGTGAAATAGCCAATGCAAATCATTAATGTAAAGATTGAAAAAATATAGTTTGTATCTATTATATAAGAAACCGTCCTTGAATGGAAGAAGTGAATCTAAGTCCTGTTCATCTGAGATGGTGAGAATTAACTACAGTGAAAGTAATTTTGACAACCCTGATTTTTTCCAGACTGAATTGTAGAGGGTAAGTGCTGATTAAGGTTCACTGCAACAGAGAATACAGTGAATTTATACTCTGAGAGCCACATTATTTTGTTCCTGAGATACAGATGAAAAGAAGAAAGTGTGCTTTCAGGCTTCTGCACAAACACAAGCATCTCCTAAGCCTTCTTGTTTAATTATGACTTTTATTTTAGTACTCAGACACATTATTTTTGTCTTGCCATGAAAAACAACATGGGCATGTCTTAACAAGTGAGGAGCAAATAAGCCTGAGCAGAAGAAGTAATCTGTCTACAATAGCAAATCAATACTGATTTAGTCTCATTTCGGAGCTGTGCACTCTTCCTTCCAGAGTTTTAATTCTATTAGTAAATTTCTGTGTACCCAGATAAATTCCAGTATGGTTTGGTTGTCTCTATACTGTAGTACAGTGATCAGCATAACCACACTAAAAAAACGCTAATTGAAGAAGCAGTGGTTACTGTTTTAACTAGGATCCCATTTCATGCTTCACCCACATGTTTCTGGGTGAATGTGATGGTTTCAGACATCTCACTATCAGTAGCCTGTGCAGACCATTGTCTTTCATTATTCTGAAACAGGGCTCCTGGTTTATCAAAAAGTCACCAAATGTCTGAAACAATTGGATGGGATATGTTTTGAGGGTATGTAGACTTAAGTAAGCATAAATTTATACAATTATTTTTGTCTCATTAAGCAGTAACGGTGGGGCCATTAAATGGTGTAAAGACTCATTCAGGAACCTCCTAAAACTCCCAAATCTTAAAAATACTAAAAGCATAGTATCAGCATAGTGACTGTGGTGCCCAAAGCAACTGGCCCACTTGAAACACTTTAAGCTTGGTTTTGAAGACAAGCTACCTAGATCTGTACTTAGTAACCTATAGACAGAAAAGCAGCAAAAAGGACTTATCAGTAGTTCTTTGACCTCAGAAATGCTTTTCAACACACCCAACATTGCTGAAGCTGATGTTTCCTAGCAACAAACACAGTAAAAGAAGATAGACATAGTTTTTAATAAGGGATCTGGGCTGAAATTTCACAGAATGATTTATAAGAGAATAAGTTTTCTACATTAAAATAAAATTTCATAGCTAATATAGCATTAGATGGAAATGCTGAGAAGGCACAGAATTTTATCTGCATCACAGCGAGTAAATGAAAATCTTATAACAGTTTGTGTCAAATTTCAGTATATCACTGTTCAGAGTATGTCTTGACCAGGATAAGCAGAAGTGATATTGAATGAGCAAAAAATTAAAGAGTTTCTATAATTCACTTTGTTTTCATAAAAATATGCAAGATTGAGTTCCAGGAAAAAAGAGAACGAAAACGACAAAAGAAATATTTATTTGCTTTTGAGTATATTTTTAATAAAAGCACATTGACTTTTCATTTTGAAATTACTTTGCTTATAGGTTTCATTTTGGTTTGTTTCTTTGAAAACACTTGGAATCAAAGGAACATATGATTTATGATCAAGGAAAACATATTATTTTGTTAGACCTGTCATATAGAAAGCTGCCCTTAGGATGAGATAGCTGGATCTATTTTCAGTAGCTTTATGTAAGGAGTCATAGCTGAAAAAAGAGAAGATTTTCCTCTTCTTATATATTTTGTCTTTTATTTTTAATTTTTCTCTCTTATATTTTTAATTCATTGTCCTTCTTGAATGGAAGTATAGCACAACAAAAATGAGACTAATCAGTGGCTCTGACAAGCAATGTGTGAAACAAAAATAAATGTCTAGAACTCTGTCAAATGCTTTGAAAAGGAAATATTTAGCCCTCACTTGCTCAGAATATTAGAAGAGTTAAAGATGTGTGTGGATTAACTACCTTGATCTTCAGATACTAAATACCTGTCATAAATTATGAAATCAGACTAATTTTATCTGTCTCTAATTCTCTGATATTATCAAGATTAGGTCTGCAAGGCTTTATCCTGAACACTGCAATTGCTCAGATAAAGCAGAGAATTGCTGGAGTGCAAACTTCTCCCATGATCTTGCCTCTGGCAGTGTCCAGCAATGACAAATTAAGGGCTGGTATCTCAGCTGTGCAAGCTGTAAGCTGATTTCCCAATAGCAAGGCAATTCTCTACTGCATATCTCCAGTCTATTTCAGTTCATTTTATACAATTCAGTTTTATCTAAGAAACTGGTGACTACAATTTATAACTTCATATATTCCATTGTAATGTCTGTAGAGCAGCTTTTTGGGTTGGGGATGGACCAGGATTTTTTTCTCACAGTTGTCTTAGATGAATAATCTGTCCTTTGTATTGCAGATCTTGATTATTTTCAATACTGTTCTTTCCCAACAGTATAAATAAGAAATAATTAATTCATGTTTATTGAGAAGGGGAGGTGCAAGCCCTGTGGCAGAGATCACAAGGTGATGAACGCAGCAGGTTCTTTCCTGATCTGCAAGACTTTTGCTTCCTTTAGAAGAGATAAAGACACTGTTATCTTTCAGCCCCTCTAAAAGTGAACTGAAAAAATTCTCAGGGCTACCATACTATAAGTTCCCACATGTAAGATAAGATCAACAATTTCCGTGCTTCCAGGAGAATAGCTGGTGAAGTCTTATATTCTCTGGTGAGATATTATCATTTTAATCATATTTTGTGAGAATAAGTAAAGGAATCCAAGATTTCCTCCTGACAGAGAGAAAAATGGGCAACACAAGCTCTAATGCATCACCAAACTCTTGAAATGGGAGTCGCAAACTGCATAGGATCACTTTTTGAAGTGATCCTAAGCAGGGATTAATCTCTGACAAAGTTCAAGGCAAGTAAGATCATGTCTTTTGCAAACAGATTAATTGTGCACTTTGACTTGCTTTCAAAGGCCACTTCTACCTAGGAAGTTTACATAGACTTTATTTCATGCCAGTGTCACGCTTTTCTCAACAGAATTGATGCTGCCAACCTACCAAGGCAATTGTAATTCCCAGTCACCAAGAACCATCAAGAAGCTGTTGAGCTAAACACAGAAAAATCCCAGTACTGCTGTAACTGCAGTGCCACTCCTATGGATCTGAAATTGCTTTCCTACACTGGGGCCAGTCACTGCTTGGTCCTGTAGCATGGACCAGACTGGACAAACTGTCCACCAGTCATTCTGGCACTTAGGGAATTTTGCAGCCCTAAAGAAGACTGCAGAATGTTCTAAGCCCTATAACACCTTTATATTGTTGGTATCTGAATTGCCTATTAAATAAATGTGAACTATCCTGCAGTGGACATCCTTATCCAATTCCAGGTCTTTCTCATTCTAGAAAAGGTATAATCTATGTCTATCCCAGATTAAGTTTTTTTCTATTCTTTCAATAAATGATTGATCATGCTAAGTGCTACTTCAGGTATTTCCATGTTGTGAATGTTCTAAAAACAATGTTTGTTTTCTGGACCCTATTTTTTCCTCAGTTTCTGGACACTGTCACACTATGTTCTTATATAAAGTGTCTGGCAAATTGTCATTCATCGTAGGGTCCAAGAACTAAATTTTCATTTTGTAGGAGTCTGTTTCATCCCTAAAACTGAATATGAGAATCCACATCAAACTTTCCTGCCCAGTTAACAGATGCATGCAGAGAGACTGTTGTCACTTAGGGAGATGATCCCTATTTGTGCCAAAACAGAGACAATTTTTTGACAATTCTTTTACTGACAATTTATTATCCAGTGGGCCTGAGATTTTATTCATTCCCAATAAAAATGTAGAAGAATCACTGAATTGTTGGGGTTGAAAGGGATCTCTGGAGTTCATCTAGTTCAACCTCCCTGCTCAAGCAGGTTCACCCGTACCAGGTTGCACAGAATTGGGTTTTGAATATCTCCAGTGCTTGGTCACCCTCAAAGTAAAAGCCTTTTACCTCATATTCAGATGGAACTTCCTGTGTTTCTGTTTGTACCTGTTGTCCCTTGCCCTATTGCTGTGAGCCACTGAAAAGAAATTTTCAGCATCCTTTTGACACCTCCCCTTAAGACATTTGTCTGCATTGCTAAGATCCCTCTCAGTCATCTCTTCTCCAGGCTGAACAGCCCCAGCTGTCTCAGACTTTCCTAAGAAGAGAGATGGTCCAGTCCCTTAATCACCTTCGTTCCCTCTGCTGGACCAACCACAGGAACTCCATGTCTCTCATATGCTGAGAACCCCAGCACTGGACACAGCTCTCCAGATAAGGCCTCTCCAGGACTAAGGAGAGGGGCAGGATCACCTCTCTCAACTTGCTGGCAATGTTCTTCCTAAAGCACCCCAGGATGCCATTGGCCTTCTTGGCCACCAGAGCACACTACTGACTCAGGAACAGCTTGTTGTCCACCAGGCCTACAGGTCCTTCTCTGCAGAGCTGCTTCCCAGCAGGTCAGACCCCAGCCTGTGCTGGTACCTGGGGTTATTGTGATTATGGTCGCTTTTGTTGAACTTTATTAGGTTCCTCTCTGCCAGAGTCTCCAGCCCATCCAGGTCTCCCCCTGGCAGAATGGCAGCACAGCCTTCTGTATATCAGCCACTGCCCCCAGTCTTGTATTATCAGCAAACTTGAGGAGAGTATGCTCTTGTACATTCATCCATGCCATTCATTAATCATTTGAGCAACACTGGACCTTGCACTGAGCCCTGGGGACTGGGATAGACCTGCAGTTAGATTCAGCACTGATTGCTGATCAGAACCCTGTGAGCTCTGCCATTGAGCCAGCCCTCGATCTCCACCTCTGTCAACTCATTTAACTCAGACGATGTGGAAACTCAGCAGGCAGTGCTGCCTTATACCTCAATGAAAGAAGGTTTTTGACAGAGGCTGAGAGTAACCATTAGGTCTGGCAGAGTCCTGTCTTCATGAAAATCCTTCTTGAAAAGTACCTGAAAATCTACGTGCAACCTTACTTGCCTGAGGTGACTGAAAGGATGCAAGTCATAGTGACTGAATGCCCATGTGAAAGTGGTTCAGCTGATCAACAACAGAAGCAATGCCATATGAGCATGTTCTTTTGGTATCACTCTGAATTATGTTAAAATAAAGTGAGCATAACTAGAAGCATGATTGTACTGAATAAAAGACAAAATGGGTAACATAATTCCTGAAGGAGTATTAAATTTAGAAAAGATGGGAAATATTGTAAAAATCTAATTAATAATGACTAGATAAGAGTATAATGTTTACAGGTACCTAAGGTATTGTCTAGATACTCAAAGTGAACACATACAATGTGTGAAAAGGTCTACAAAATAAGCTAAGGGCAGTTGTTAAAACAAGAAATTATATTTTTCAGAAAGTAGAGACTGTATCCACTTAAGGGAAATAGAGGAGGATTAGTAATCTTTTTCAGGTTATTTGCATAATATCAGTAAAACAGGCCAATAGAGATTGCAATGATCAATTTTATAAACTCATAAAAAGTACTAATAAGATATTTTTAAATTCTTATGTGCCTGGAATCCTGGCTTTAATTGAGAGAGGTAAATTTTTAATTTTGACATAAAGAGACCATTCAGTGGTGATAAGCAAAAGCAGAAAACCAACATTAGCTCTTTGGATCAGTATTTCCTGTTGAAGAACTGAAGGATCTTTCCAGACCAAAGCCAGTTCTTATTCAGAATGAATCAAAAGTACCAGCTCAAATTTAAGTGTCATTAGAAAAGCCTTTAGAACACACTGGCAAAGAGAATAGCAACAAACTGCCAAGACGAAATCATACTGCCTAAAAGGTCCAATAAAATCTAATCCAAAATTACCATCTTATGATCTGTGCTATGTAACCTCTTTGTCATGTGAGCAACAGAAGTCAGAAAATATAATGTCATATTCTTTAAAGGACCCCATAAGAAACTGCTCTTGTGTAAGTTTGATTTATAGACCACTCAGACTTCTTTAAATGATGGAAAAGAAGATAATTAGTGAATGAAACAATGAAAATATAGCGGAGGGAGATGGTTTTCTTATTTCTCATTTGTTTCTCTATTATAAAATCATTTGGAATTTGCAGACATGTAGGAAACAATGATCCATTCAACACCGTAGACTTCCAAAATCCTTTTCCAAAACATTTTAAGGAAACAAGGTTGGCAAAGGATAAGAGAAACTATCTAAATTAATTAAAAGCAATCTATTTTCTCTTCTCTCTTTCTCTTTAAAGAAGATTTTGTAAGATTAAGAAAGGCACGAAGAAATGGACAGAACGTAACTTGGTATCTACAAAAGAAGAGGTCTCTAGAGGTTTCTGGGAAAGCAACAACTGTGAGATATGGTAGTTCTGTATGAAGTCCTGAATGAATGGAAAGTGAGTAATGTATATTAAGTGAAAGCATTTGACGAGTTTAAACAAGACGAGTACTTCTTTGCATAATGCATTAACAGGGGATATTAGAAATAGCAGGTGTCAAAATGATAGATGAGATTAAAAAGGAACCAGTAAATCAATTAAAGAAAAGAGATTTTTAATACTGTAAATTCTGGCTTCTAGTCAATGGATTGTCAGACACTAGGAAAACAGATTAAAAAATAGCTTCATCCCTTCAGCATCTCCTAGAAGCATGCAAGTACCAAAGACAAGATATTATGCAAGACAGATCGGTGGTGAGAGGCAGTGGAGACATTTTGATATCTAATTCTACAATGAACTCACAAAACAGGGCAAGAAAATTAATAGTCTTTTGTGGGTCAGGTAATTTTGAGAGTTCTTTCTGTAGACAAAATAATCTTGGTACTCAAAGACACGCTATCAGGGTAACAACTTCTCTATTCTTCATTTCCTATTTTGACACAGGAAAAGCAACATAACTAGTGGCAAATATTGCTAGAACTGGGAGAATAATGAAAAACTCATCTCTGAAGTTACTCAGTGAACCAAACTTTCAATTACTTAGCATCTCCATTTACAGACCTGTAAACCTTCAGATAAGTACTTTTCAGAAATCAGTTTTGAAGTAACCTTTTTTTCAGAGCAAATATGGGCAGCTGTACTCAAAATACTATGAAATTACTAAAAACACTGAGAAAGCTACACAAAATACTTGGCAATGAACCTGACATATTACAGTCATGTAATAAAAATCTCTAAAATGTTCAACCGCCAATCCCTGTTACTGTCAGCTGAGGGAAATGCAGCTATACTTAGGATACTTATGATGTTCTAGATCTATATTAAATACAGGAAAATAATATAGGATCTTCAAGTGGTCTGTTGACTTTTGTGTTCCTATGCTTTTTGACTGTTCCCTTGCAGTGTCTGTAAGGGGATCCAATTTCAAGAAGAAATTCTAGGCTTTGGCTTTGAATCCTGGCTCTAAACTCAGCAGCTTTTGAAAATTATGCTTCTCATTTTTATTGTAAAAGATGGGAAAAGAGATAAGATTTCCTCAGCTTGTTACCATGATTTATGCTATAATTCTAAAAAAGTTCACACTTCTCCAACTTTAGCAAATGCTATCCTGCTGGAACTGCTTAGAATTTTACCAAAACACACACCTATTGAACAGACTACACACTAAAAAGACTAAATAATAAATCCTGAATGCCAAAAACAAGGAACTCTTTCTAATCAATTGTATGAAATTAATTCATAAATGCATTTCACGAAGAAATTAATGAATAAAGTATATTCAGGAGGACTGTACTCAACAGTTCTACATTTCCAACATGACTTTATTTCATGATAAGTCCTCTTGAGGGCAGTTTGAGGGCTAAGACATGACTAATACTAGTCACAGTATCAGTGTAGTCAGGTTTTATGAGTAGATGAATAGAATATGATTAGAACAACATGAACAATTTACAGGTCAAATACATTATTTGTTCTCAGCAGGTTGCAAAGTACCCAAGCAACAGTTTTCAGTTACAGAACAGCTGTTATAAAAAAGGGCTAATCAGTAAGTGCTGCTGGCCTTCCTTTAGGTATTTCTTAGCTTTTTGCTTTAAAAAGGAGCCCTCAAACCAGAAATTCTGTGTCTAGCTTTTTCTTGATTTTTGTTTAAGCATAATTCAGATAATATTTAGACAGCAGGCACTTTCCACAAGCAATGCTCTGGTCAAAAACAATTTCCCAAGAAATAGTATGATGTAATCCTTTAGCTGGCCAGACTTATAGAACTTTCCCTTGAAGGTCTCAGGCAAAATTAGATTCCCAAATGTCATACAGAGTAGGAACATCAGTGTCCATTTCCCACTTTGCAAAATAGGCAAAATAAAATTCTCAGGAAAAGGAACTCAGAGCCTCTGGTATAACATATCTGCCAAGGACGTCTGCCAAAAAAGCCAGATGCCCTGGCTGGGAAACAGATATAATTAACAGTACTTGCCAGTATTTTCTGCTTTATTTTTTTTCCACCTAACAGTGAAGAGTGAGATTTTAAATATTTGCTTGTGTTAGAACAGAAACTTTTTAAATGGTTATAAAAATATTTAGAACACAATGTTTTCCTAATAGAAAAATCTTAGCAGAAATGTATTTTAAAATTCATGTGAATGGAAAAATACTCAGATGAAAATATTTTGTTAGCAACACTACACATTTCCAGCTAATTCACTCTCCTGTACAGTTAAAATTTTGGAGTATGGTGTCAAGGATGTCTGTATTAACAATTAGCAAATCCTTTCTTACTTATATAGACAGCTGCCATAAGGACAAAGATGTTTGTGTTTTCAAAAGAGTGACCTTCTGACCAAACCTCTTGCAAAACTTCAAAAAGTACACTTGAGTTTCATCCACCAAAACTGACTCACAAAACGTCGTGATTAAATGTAGCACAGGGTCTGCTATGTTCAAATTTTCCTCATTCAAAATTTTCTCTGACACAAGTCCTGCGTAAACATATACTATGTACATTTCTATCCTAGGGAGAATTTGTTTTACAGGAAAATGTGTCTGCATAGAGAACACAGAAACCATTAATATCAACAGTGTATATATTTCCTTTGATACCAGTTTCTTGCATTGCAAATCAAATGCTATTCAAATTAAGAGCCAAAATAATTATGGTAGGCATGCAAATAGAAATTGATCAGTATGTCCAATGTGATAAATTCATACCACTGCTTTAGCAGGAAATAGTTTTGTAGGCAACCCAGTGAATGTTACCATAACAACACAATAGAATAACGTGCTATAAAATGTAATAAAATGTAATAAATTAGAAACAAATCCTTCAAGTTTTTAGAAATCCTGTATATACTATGTTTGGCGTACTTTCTCCCCATATGCAGTCAAAACACTTCAGTATTTTCCCTGTTAAACCCAGTAAAGATATTTCTCCTTAAAGAAAGACAGTGCAATTTCTAATCCAGAAAAAAATGCCAGAAATTATTTTGTGCTTAGTATATTCTTTAACATTGTCAATAAATAAATAAATGTCCATACTCGGTGGAAAAAAAAAGCTATCTCACATAAATTGCTTCTTGTCCTTGGAAAAGTATAGGTTCTTTCTTACTTTAGAAAGCCTGAGAAACAGGAGTGGTTAATTAAGGAGAAGTAAAACCAGTTCCAGAGAAACTGCCACGAACAAAATAATCTTTTAGTCCAAAGTATGTGCAGGCCATGTTTTCTTAAGCCAATCATGTAAATTACTGGAACATTCCTGATGCCTGTGTATGTGAACTTGCTGGATATATTGAAATTCTCCCTTAAAATCTCACATCCTTCATAAACATTTCATGGAAGGGGAGAGTGCAGCTGTAATGGGGCTGTCTCATCACCTTGCTGTCTACAAGGAAGCACAGCCCCTGGCTTCCTCAAAATCACTGTGCAACACAACACCATATGCTGTTATACTTCTGCCTTTAATCTGGCTAATTTCTTTCTTGCAAACAGCAATTAATAAGTAGCACCTATTCCAGGAGCCTTCAGCACCGCACCAAGGGTGTGCTGGCTTTCACCCCACAGACTTTCAAAGAGGTTTTCCTCCAATTTGAAGCCAGCAGGCTCAGCATGCAGTGCCTGTTTGTCTTGCTGGGCAGGAGGACCCCTGGCAGAAGGGTTCCAGACCCTAAACAATGTTGGCACAAGTGCACCTCACCAATCTGGGTGTAAGGCATTTGGGGAAGTCTCTCTTATATGTGCCTGGGGGCTTAAGGTACATGACAGCCTCTGTGCTCAATCTGCTTGTGCCTGAGTAGTGACAGCTGCTTTCACTGATTTCTTTATCAGCACCCCTTCATCCTTACACAAAGCACAAACACCTTGCACTGCTCTTCTGTTATGTAACAACAGCCCTAAAGACAACAGCAGCAGTGGTCTTACAGGGGATGGTTAAAGCAGTGACCAAGGAAGAAGAGGAGAAAGAACTTGCAATGAAATAGGTGATAACTATCCCTAAATGATTAAAATTTTGCACTCAGCTGGAGACTTGGCTTGAAAAAATCCCTCAGGTATCCTTTTAAGAACAGCAGTAACCAAGATGCAACCTCTTGCAAGTTTTTTTTCTTGTTTCTTTTTTAATTTCAGTAATTATAGACATTTTTCTTAATCATAAAGTGATTACTAAATTAATAAACTCTTTGAAGGAAACACGGTGTTATGAGCAATAGTACAACTGAGCATTTATGAAGAGCTGATCTTGTGAAAGTAAAGCAATATGATAATCAGTAAAAACACCTGTTACCAATCAGCTATGGATGAATTCTGAATTTATTTGAGAACGGATATATTCTTTGAAACTGAAAGACATCCACACAAGACACAGACTGTACACAAAAGCAAACTACCCAGGAATTTAATAAGAAAGTCTTACTGCTAAATTCTGCAGATTTACAAGTAAAGAATGCTCAAGTTCCTGGGCAAAGGACTGCAGGATAACTGTTATTGCTGAGAGAAAAACAACGCCATGGCAAGAAGATTACACTAGAAAAGCTACATTTAAATGTGAAAAATAAAAAATGAATAAATCTAAGTTGTGATTTACACAGTTCTATAAAGCATTATTGTATTGTAATTGAAGAAACATCATAACACTCTACTGTTTATTTCTAATTTCTGTCTTTTTTTTTGATAGAGAGCTACCTAGCAGAAATTTTCCAACTGTTATTCCAAAGTGTTGTTCTCTCAGTTCATGTTTCAAGCACTGAAAAATGTACTGCCCATTTTAAAGAAACAAAAGACTTCACAAATATCTCAGATTACAGCCTCAAATACTCTCTCTGATTTCTAAGTTAAACTTTTGGCAGTAGTCATAAAGGAATTGTCTGTTAGAGGTGTCTCTAAACTAACAGTGCCCAGCAATGTCACTCTGCCATTGAGGTTAAAGCATGTACCTAGTTCCTGTGACTTACTCAAAGAAGACCTTCAAACCAACTTGAGGCAGTTTTACTTTTAGATGGGCCTCATATAGTTCTAATTTCAATAGAAAAGGTCTAGTTGAAATAAATCAAAGTAATAGCGTGGACTATTATAGCAATTTTACCTTACAAGACATTGACTTCCTGCAACAGAAGACTTTCCTTGATATGGTTGGTTTTTCTGGCCTGGATGAAGCCCATCAGTCTTTGACCCACAGCTTCACTTTCCCATCTGTTCTGTTTCTTTTAAATTGGACAAAGTGAAGAGGTTTAATAGGGCAAGACATTGTGTTTAAGCAACTTTAAATTCTTTCTCCCAACAGTCATACTTACTTTGAGGAGGTTCTCTGATTTATACAGAGGGAAGGTCATGGCTTTTAGCATCTACTTGTTTCTACCAATGTTTCTTCATCGTTTGTTGGTCACTGGTAGAATAGTGTGGAAATCCTTTAGTCTATGTGCTGCATGTTTTGTGCTTTACAACTAATCATCTCCCTGACAAAGACACTATCTCTTCTGCAAACTGGAATGAGTAGATAAAAGACAATCACAATTTTGATGCATTTTAGGGGTAATCTGCTCACTAAGGGAGTTGGCGCGCTTCAGAACATTCACTGCATTCAGTCCCTTTGCCACTAACAGTTTAATCTTCCAGTGTAGTGCATCCCTAACAGATTCTGGACTCTTAGGAGAGAGCAGCAAAAACTCAAATGTTTCAAGTGTCCTGACAGACTCAGGGTATCCACATTCCTTTTCTATCTGAAGGGAAAGATCAAAGGTAAGATTTGAACTGCTAAACCAAAATGTCTTCTGGAAGAAACCTTAGTGTCCACTTAAGAAGAAACTGCCATTTAATTTCAGCGTTGAATTTGAAATCAAGATTTTCTTACTGGGTCATTAAACTCCACATTTTTAATTTTGCTAGTTTTATGCTACCTGATTTTTTCCCCTCAGTGTCCCAAAGTTTATGATGTTACTTCAAGAGAAAACTAACTTTTTCAAAAAGCATTAATGCCCACGTACAAAACAATACTAGTTTGCTTCTTTTGTTTTCCTTTTTGAGTTTATGGAATCATAGAATCCTTTAGGTTGGAATAGACCTGTAAGATCATCGAGTCCAGCCATTAACCCAGCAGCTCTGCATTCATCACTAAATTCCTGGGGTTCAGCAAGGGAACTGGGTGCTGCACAGGGTTCGGCAGGCAGAGAGGCCCACCAGAAAAAGTGCTGAAGCAGAACTGCGTAGGAATATTTTTTACATACTTAATGACATATTGCTGAGAGATTTTTAATAGAACAGCTTTTAATGTTGGTAAGTATTTAGGTTCTTCATAACTTTCCTCATCAAAAATAGGATAAATTATAAGAATAAATTGAAATCCCAATAATTTATTTCAAGTGTGTACTTGCTTTCAAATGTATGCTGGATGAACTGATGAATTTTTGATCAAATAAATTCCACCATCTAAATTATATTCAGCATAATTTTTACTGGAAGGTTCCCTTTGAGTATAAGAAGTTTCTGTTAATTGTCTTCATTAGCAGAACATAATTTCAACTGCAAAACTTTTACTTCTCATCAAGAGCTTTAAATAGCTGCTTGCAGTTTCAATGGAACTAGGGTAATTAATCATGTCTAATAATCAATATTTCATATCAGCAGAAATTTTAAAAAAATCTATGTATTTCATGATGTGTCAATAATGTAAAGAAATTAATTAATGGCTATCTGTATCAAATTGTACTACGAACTCAAGTATTCCTTAAAATGTTTTATTGATATGATTATAGCAACTGTGTAAACATTAAAAACCAAAGGGTTTTTAGAGTATAGCATGAGTGTTAAGGGTTGTCTGAACTTGTTTTTGGTGTTCAGCTTACTGTAAAAAGATTGCTGTCATAAGGACCAGGATTCAATAATACCAGCTGCTAATATGGCAAAGAGCAGGGTAAAAAGTCAATCTCGTGTTGCCTGTGACTGCAAAGCTTCTTTGTCAAGAAAAATATCTGCTGTTTTCCAGCTGGTAGAATCCAACAGATATTCCTTTGCCCTGAACTGTTGATTTATGAGACAATAATTGAATGACATAGCAGCCTTATATTCTGCAACAGCACTGCCTGCTGTTTCACTTCATTCTGTGCAGAATGGAAGTCAAAGAGCTGTAATGAACCAAGCTTCAGAATTAGAGGCTATATTTTATTTTCTATCAGAAAAAACAAATGTAGTTTTCATTATTCCTGACAGCAGCACAATGGTTTTACAGCTATATACTGTGAGTAATAACTCTAGTGAATATTTGAAATATATCTACTGCTTAGGGATTTGAAAACTAACCCATATAAGATCTTGAGATTCAGCTGCTGTGTTTTGTGCCTTGCATGTCTCTTGCATTCATTTGGTGAACATAAATAGGGCATTTAAAAAGTTGAGGCCTGATCCTTTGAAGGTACAACCATACAATTGCCTTTGAAGCTCTCAGGCACATGAGAATATCTATTCTATGTCTAAAGCGTGACTATAGACACCTTTTAGGCTAAAAGTTTTGTACACATTTTAAAACCATGCTCTTTTACTCGTAATGCATTAAGAAGAGCCCACGCGAGTGGAGTAACTTTAGATTAGCCTAGAGAAAAATATTTTGCCTTATAACTACTATCCCTAGAAACAGACTCTTTGATGAAAGCCAGAAATATGTAAATATATAAATTTGATTCTAAAGGCATTTTTCTTTTCAAGCAGAAAAGTATCTGAATACTAGTTATCAACACCTGGACAATCTTTTCAGAAGATTTCAGCGTGTTAATGTTCACAGAAAGATTGTTTACCTACACCTTATCTTGATATTTTTCAAACTGCATATAGCACTTCCATGGAACTATTGTTTATTTTATAAATCTTATTAAAAACAAAACAAAACAAAACAAACAAACAAAACCAAAAAAAAAACCACCAAAAAAACAGATTATATAACAAACTTGTTACTTTTCTCCTAAGTTCTTGTTTTGATTTGTAGAGAGATATTTTGACACAGTCTACTTTTGAGAACTCATTGTAGAGGGCTTTGTTTAATTCCAGTGCAGAATGACAATAGCATATTGCATGGTGTCAGGAAATGAGCTATTCAACCTCTAGTCAAGCTTCTGTCGTTCCACTTTGACCTGTTTCATTCAGATTAAATTATTTTAAATACAGACTTACAGGAGAGAAGAAAAATATAGCAACTACTTCACAATGTATGGTGTCTTGTACAACATCATTATACTGTGTACTGCTTCCTCTTCTCATTGTTAATTATATATGGTTTATTTCTTCATGGTATGACTTAAACTAAAATGCAATATTAGACCTAAGAATCACATTACATCTGGTGACAGCATCTAGGATCTCTGATCTACCCAAATATTTTCTCAAAGCATGGAAAAGGGGCATTTCTTGGTGCATCACAATGCTGAGGTCTTAATGTGACCTAATTACAGAAGTTCACGTGTGCCAGACAACATGCACTATTATTTCATTATGTTTATATTCATTTCCTTGATGCTTTAAAGGTTTGTCCATTGTCTAGCCCTAACAGCCATCCATCTGATTCTCTTAAAATTCTTCCTTGCCTCTAACATTTTTCATGACTTTTGTACAATAATGTCTTTGTTTCAGTCTTAAGGACTAAAATATCTACTTAATGTAATGAGTTAAAACTTATATTACTTGGAAAGAGTATAGGCTTCCACATTTTTTGACACTGCATAAATAATGTCACTGCCTCAGTAAAATAGCCGCAGGAGGGAGTTTTTCCTGAGACTTTGGAAGTATCATATGTCACCTAACACCTATAAACACCTATAAAATAACCCCATCATGTTAAAAAGATAATTTAGCATTCAAAAGTATAAGTTTTACCTGTGTTGTGCTACTTTTTTTAGCTTTGCTTATTTTCTTAAGTTTTTGTCTTCTGAAGTTGCATAACTGTCATATCTTTAGTTGTGTGTTGGAATAAAAAACTTGCAACATCAGAAAATCTGGTGTAATCCTTTTAAAATTTTATGTTCTGGTGAGCAGTTTAGTTACATAAATCAGATTTGGTTTCAACAGGCTTCTAATAGGTGTTACTACTTGTTTATTACAGTTTGGTGTATGAAATTTCATTTCCTTCTTACACACATTCTTGTCTCTCTTTAACTACCTGCAAGTTTTCCAGAGACACCGAGACAGATATGATGTTTTCTCACATTTTTCTTGATTATAAGAGCCTGCAGAAAGAAATAATTTAGGAACAAATTTTCGTATGTTTTTATGGTTACTGAGGGTTTGACTCCAGTAGGTATTTCCTTTGGTTGTTTACACTTAGAGGCTTTTTCTAAAGTTCTAGTGTGGATAATACTTCTCAGAACTGGTCTCTCTTCTGTAATCCTCATGCTAAGGGGGTTTTATTTTAACCACAATACAACAAGGGTTCACAGACATGTTTGAAATTATTCTTATTCTTAGAATTATCCTTCTTAAAAAACTGCATTTTATAACGTCCTCCTAGTGTTGGATAGCGTGATTACTGTCAGATTTGGAAGACAATTGGCTGAGATTTATTCTTTATATTATGAGTACTCACTATTCAACAATTTAATGAAGCCTAAGTGATTTCTTTTGTTAACAGTATTCCCTGAACAGGGAAAAAAATCAGTTATAGTTAATACAGGAAAATGCATTTGAATAAACCAAACAAGTTATAAACTCACTAAATTTATTAATTACTCAAAGTCAAAAAAATTTAATATTTTATTAATTTAGGAAAAGATGAATAGTGGAAATGATATGATGTCATTTTTGGGAACAGCTTTGAAAATGCATCTCACTAATATGCATCTTCATTACTAACTACATGTATACAGTATATCAAATACATGACTCACAGTAAACTCAACCTACTGTAGCCCATTGCTTGCTCTAACTTCATTAACATAGAAGAATTGAATCCTGTGTACTTTAGCTTAATGCCAACGAGTCTTTCTCTTCATGTAAATGAAGCATATATTTGGAACTCCCGTCTGAACTACAACTTTGCTGTATCTCATCCATGAAAACATACATCAACTCATTTGACTTGCAGCCTTACACCCTACAGCCTTTGTTTTCTAGGATTTCTTACCCCATTTTTAGTTAGTAGAGGTAATTCACCTTTCCTATTTATTAATCATAAAAGTTTAATTTTTGTTTTCCTGAATAAACAGCAGTTTGTCACTGCCTCCATTTTCATCAAATCTTGTAGAGAACAGCAACCAAATGATTCTTTCACAAACAATACTTTATCATGGAGCTCAATTTATAGTGACAGACACATGCTGCATCACCCTGAGTGACAATTACAATAAAAAAGAAAGGTCCCTGGAGAAAAAATGTTGACATTTTGTCTTTCCATGTGCCAATATGTGCTCTTTTCATCATAGAATAAGTTTAAAGACATTTACTTTGTTACATCATCATTGTATTGAATCCTAAGTGAAGACACTCATATTTTCAAAGGAATTTACATCATTAGAGTCACCTATTTCAGTAGGGAAAATTTTCTCATCTACTTTAAAAATGACATTTCAGTGACATTTAGAGTTACTGAGTCAATGGAACAGACTTTTTTTTTTCTTTTCCTGATAATGTAAGTTCAAAATGAGCTATCTGAAGAAAAAAGAAAAAGTTTAAAAAAAAAAGAAAAGGAAGAATTAACTTTCTCCAGTCCAGTTGCAAAAATTATGCTAATTTTAGTATGGAAAATGCCTAAGCTTTTTCAATCTTCATAAAAATTTAGCTGATAAGACTTCTGTCAGAATTCCAATCTGACCAACAGGGTAGTACTGTCACACTAACACCAACAAATTCGAATTGTAGCACTCCAAAGCAGTTTTAGTTTGATCTTCCCAGATTATCTGACATAATACCCAATACATTTTTTAATGAGACTGAGAGAGGAACTGTTTGCTAACTGGTAGTGGGACATAAGTGGCACAAAACTTCCACAAACACCACTCTAAAAGGTCAGGTTTTAGCATTTGTGATCATCTGTTGAATTAAATTCTAGCTAGCTGCCTTCTGGGTGCTCAGGTCCATACTTGAAAAGCTTCTACTTAACATTCCAAGCATTTAACCTATTATTTGAACAATAACAGCTTTTTGCACATACTCAAGGCTCTGACAATCTAAGCACTAGGTTGGCTCTGCTCAATAGGGAAGAGCCATCCACTGCCTTCTTTCTGGGATGGCAATTCCACTGGGACTCTTAAGCACACCCGGCTAGGTGAAATCTCATGGAGCATGGCTCTCCTTTCTGGATCTTCTGTCTCCATCAGACCTATGACACTGGAAGTCTACCTCATCCCCTCTCCTGAGAAGGACAAAAAGCTGTAGATCCAGCTTTCTCAGGAGAGTTTCAACCGCAGGCTGTCCTGGCATTGTTTTGCACCTTTTCTTTTAGCCAAATTATTTGAATCTGTTCTTGAAGTACAAATCTTCGGCCCAGTGGTCAGGGCATACTTTGAAGAGAAAAAGCCTTGTTCCTGTTAAAAAGCTCAAGGAATGTAACAGCAATATCAGAGCTGTCTTAGTCTTCTTTGAGAGGAAATAACAAAGGAAACATGTACAGAGCACTAAATTAGGATCTCATTGCATACAGAATGAACACAAGTATTTTTAAACAAAAAAGAAACTGTAAGGTCCACCAGATAACAGGATTATAAAGTATATGTTTTCACTTTAAAACATTTTATTTCAGTTTTGCACTATTTGATATTTGTAAAAGGCAGAAAAGTCAAAATACCAAATCTACTTACAATCCCACCATATTTTCAAGCTGCAAACTAGCAATTAGGGACAAAAGGCTGTAGACCATGGACAAGACTGAATGACTTATTCATTGACAGGCAATGTTCTCATTAAAAGACATGTCAAGAAATCAAAATTATATTCAAAAACTGTGATCTCCTTTTTTAAATTTCTTTCCCCAGGGATGGGTAAAAATCAGTGACAGAGAAGAGGAAGAATGTGGCAGGCCTGAAGAGATTGAAAGTGCCGCTGAAGTCTGTCGTATTCTGGCCTAAGTGAGAAAAACGAGCAAGATAAGAACCAAACCTGATTCTAACGCCAAAGACAATGCAGGAGCCTTGTTGGGTAATAAATCTTTCACAGAATTGGTAATCACAGAATTGTTAGGGCTGGAAAGGAACTCTGGGGATCATCCAGTACAACCCTCTGCCAAGGCAGAGTCACCTAGAGCAGGTGACACAAGAATGTATCCAAGCAGGTTTTGAATGCCTCCAGAGAGGGAGACTCCACGACCTTCCTGGGCAGCCTATTCCAATGCTCTGCCATCTCCAATGCAAAGACATTTTTCCTTATGTTTAGGTAGAATTTCTTGTAGTTTAGTTTACGGCCATTGCTTCTTGTCAGTGGGCATCATTGAAAATAGTCTGGCACTACACTCTTGACACCCACCTTTGGGATATTTGTATGCATTAACTTTCCAGACTTCATCAAAAGAGTAATATATTTTGCCACCAAGGATCATCATTGATAGATGAGGATGCCAGATGGTGCATTAAACAACAAACAAACAAACAAACAAAAAAATAATGTCATTTTTACCAAAAATTGGTAAAAATAGAAATTTTATCTGGCAACACCATTGGTATTACATAAACATTGGGCAATGGAAATTTATTTTTTTAGGGCATTTGGGAACAGCTACGGCTCTCTCCAACTATAATGCCATCGGTATGTCTAAGTCCATGGTAGAATTAGCTTCTTGCCACATAACTGATTTCTGAAGGACAAAAGACTCTGTACAGAACATGAAGTTATAATCCTAATGAAATGAATATTTATTTTTCCTGAGTTTTCCATAAAGAAATTACAGTGGAGAAAAGAAGGAAGCTTTGTTGGGTTGAGTAATGAGAAATTAATGCACTTCCATGTGAGATACAAGCAGAACAGAGCTCTAGAAATTAAGTTAACTAAATAACCTCTACCTCAAAGTATTAATCAAAAAATTTTAATAGCTTCTATCCAACAGGGCATAGGAGTAGATGACCACAATCATCCAAAGATAACCTTTAATCATTGCTTATAGCTAGTTACTTAGAAAGACTCCTAATCTCAAATCTAAACCTCTTATTTTTGCAAAGCCTTCTAGAGTCCTCTCATTGTTACATATCATTAGACATCCTCTGTTTTCTCTACAACAAAAATTTGGATATTAGAAAAATATATTTCCTTCTCTGGACTAACTCCTTTGACTTTTCTTCTTATGTCACACTTTTAAAATTTGCATTTTAGTTTTATCTTCAAATATCTTCTTTAGACAGATTATGGAATTTACCACTGTGATGTCTAGTGGGCAATTAGTGACAATGAAAAAAACAAAAGTTCTGAAGAAGCAGGAAACTCTAAGCACAGAAACAGATGATTAAGGGTTGAGTGGAAGTCCCTGGACCTTGTTCAAAACAAAAAGTCATTTTTAAGTCTATCAACAAACACAGACTGATGACCTAACTCTGAAGCATCTTGATAAATGACAGCAAAAAAAAAAAAAAAAAACCAAACCAAAAAAACCCAAAAAAACAACAGGATGAGGCTACTACCTAGAGATGTCATTTTGTCTAGAAAAAGGAATTTGAGACAAAGTCAACACCGAGGACTTTTATCTTGTAAGAGTTAGCTGACTTGCAACTAGATGAAAAAATTATACAAAATGTAACAGCACAAAGTATAGGATCATGTCTATAAGAACTAATAACAAGGTAAGTTCTGGTCTTGCTTGCTGGAATTAGATGAATATAAAGTCCTGGGTGACTTAACAGCCATCAAAAAGAAAT
The DNA here is from genome assembly GCA_013397155.1 of Irena cyanogastra. Classification (NCBI taxonomy): domain Eukaryota; kingdom Metazoa; phylum Chordata; class Aves; order Passeriformes; family Irenidae; genus Irena; species Irena cyanogastra. Next base: position 460,771 of record VWZV01002807.1, on the reverse strand, counting down.
GTGATCCTGGGATGTCTCATTGAAATACATCTAGAAGCAACTGGTAAATATTAATGCCATTGTATAAAGATATTGTAACCCTGCAGCTGCCTGGGTTTATAGAGCACAGCAGCACAGTCCCTGTGGGCGGGCAGTTCCTCAGGTATATCAGTCAAGTGCAGAACTAATCCTTCCTACTGTAGTATGCTGTAGTTCCTCCACATCTTATGCACCATTGTCAAGCAGTCTCCTAACTTCCTGAGCACATTGCCCTTTTTAAATACTGGGGTTTTTACTGCTAAGGGGCAGATATTTTCATTTGTTTCTCCAGCTGCCAGAACTCTCCTTCCCAACAGTAGGGGACCAGTCAGGGATGAACAGCTACATTTGCATATTGGAAATATTGGCTTCATTCAAAATTCAATATGTAGGAGAATATGCTGTGACTGAAAGCATTGGGAAGGTATGTTCAGGTGTAGGATTGTCTCCTTATCCTGAACAACCAAATTACAGCCTGTATTTACCTCTAAGGAGATGTGGGGAAGTTAATCTGTAAGTAAATTTTAATATGTTTGTTAACCTCCTTACTATAAAGGTAAATAGCATCCTTTGTTTCCTTTGTTACTTGATTTGAAATGAAAAAAGTATTAGATATGTGATCTGCAAATGCAGTCTTTTTACATAAAATATAGGGTGGTTTTATGCAGTAATGATAAAGTAATTAAGAAATATGGAAAAACTTGGTCATAAACTCAGTTTCTTTGAGTCGGATGAATAAAACAATGCAACAGCTAGATGTGTTTGGGCCTTGCAGGGTAAACATTCTGCAAAAATAATTGTTCCCTTTCAAGTGGAGCTGAAAACAAGGCAAGCAGTAATGTCCATAGTAATTATCAGTGGGTTAGTCATCTGCAAACACCTCTGGCAATCAGAGATGAAGTTCCTAAGAAACACTTTGAAGCTCCCTTGGCTCTCTCCTTTGAGCAGGGGAAGCAGCTGCTCCAAGGGCTCAAACACCTTGGGAGATGCACTGATAAGTGAATAGGGGCTACTGAAGTTTCCAATACTAGAAAAAATTATGGGGACAACTCTCCCTGGGGACACAGGGCCAATCCCAGCCATGGCCCTGCCTACCTTCCGAAGGACACATCGCTTGCCCTTAGTTTGAGTTCAGCAACCCTCTAAACCAAGCCCCTTAAAGATCCTTCTCTGGAGTATTGTGTATTCTTGTCTTGAGTTGAAAGTGATTCTTTGTGACAGATTAATAAAACATTTATACTAAGTTGATTACACTCATCTCAGCGTCAAATCTCTACCTCATACAACAGCCAAAATTATTCACATTTAAAGTGCATTCCAGCTTCAGCTGCAGAATACCAGAAGGCTTGGTATACAATGGATGAGAAGACTCATAAATCATAGGAAAATAAACCTCTGGGAAATCATTACTATTTAACCATATGTTGTCTTCTTTTTTTTCTTTTTTTTTTTTTTCTGCTAGCAATGATAAATCCTATACACACAAAAAAGAACCATTTAAATATTTAAATATTTTAACTGATTCTTAATTGAATGTCATGATGAGGACTAAAGCTTAAACAGCCAATAAAACAGATCAAACCTTTATTTACAGGTTTTACAGTAGAATCAAAACTTACAACACAAGGGACTGATCTAATGGGTAAAATACTAATGGGTAAAAATAAAATCAAAATGAAAACATTTTTTAAAAACTTTTCTTTGTGTTACATGCTCACTTAAATATATACTATTTACATACAAAGTGAAACATTCTGAAAAATCCATACAAAGATTTTTCAGAAAAGCTATTCCACAGGAAATATTGCCTCCTCACTCTGTTTTGAAATGGCTCACAAAATGAAACTTTCACAAGTTCCTCAACTACCACTGGTTCTAGCTGCAAGAAACAACAATCACAGCACTTTTCAAACTACTGGTTAACCCTTTATGGAAGTAATGGTTTGAAATGTTCAATAAATGCTTTTTACACAAGTCACGTGTTTCATAATTTCTGTGAAATATCCTCTTTCAGCTGAAGGGTGCTGTTGAAGACAGCAGCACTGACCACTTGTGATAAGACTATTTTCTGGAAACCTTGACATTAGAGATTCTAAGACTACTGCAGCACCCACTTGAGTAGTAGACCAACTGGTTCCTCTGTTAAACTTGAACACCTGAGCCCACTTTTGCAAGGGATGTTTTTAAATCCGTGGTACATCACTGGAACTTTTGTTTCTGAGTACCAAAACGCAAATCTCCAACACCTGCTTGTCTTACAATCAGAACGTGAGGTTGTTAAGTTCATCATAAGTTGCAGGATCTTCCTTTAAACATCTGCATTTTACAGTGGAAAACTAGAATGACAGGAGCAAGTAGCAGACCTTCTCGGGCAACCTGCATTGCCACTTTTCCTGGAAAGCCTTCCTGCCCACATCCTAACTCTCCCACAGTTCTCCAAGCCCAACCACTGTTATTTTCTCAGAGACTGAAAAGAACATTTATCCGAAACTGGAATAATTAGTGGTCTTTTGAAGACATTAGATGATTTTTAACCAAAAAAATTTGCCAACTTTCTTAACTTGTTTCATGTACACCTTTGAAAAGATATTTGCTTGTTTAGTGGCAGCAAAGGTAGCCCTCATTTTATGCAGAAAAATATGGTTTTCCATATGTTCAAAATAAGTTATATGGTCTGAGTTTCATGATAAAGCACAGCCTAGAAAAACAAACAAACAAACAAAACAAACAAAAAGACCAACCAACCAATCAAAAAACCAAACAAACAAGCAAAAAATGAAACAAACAAAAAAACCACAAAGAAACCACCAAACCAAAAACCGAAAAAAACCCAAAAAATCCCTATAGCAGTTTTCTCTGAGATTAATGCAACAAAAGAAAGAGGCTACCTTTGTACTGTCCTGAAAGGTACAGAAAACTCATCTTTGTCAGCACTGTGCCCAGGAACAAGGTCAATGAGGACAGAAAAAACCTGACTCCTGATGTCCCCTGAGCAGGTGTGGCCTTCTGTGCATGGATGCCACCAGGATGTGCCAGCTCAGATACCCTGAGAACTCACTGGACCCAGCAATAATCATTATCTATTAGATTACTGAAACACTAATTTAGAGTCCAATCCTGGAAAGTGGTTCAAATTACATCCCTGATGACCACAGGAACAGCTCTTAGATTTCCAGGAATACAAACTATTTGAAATACTAAACCTGCATCTTAATCTGAGTTTAATTACACTTTGCACCAAAAGTTCATACAGTTCATTTTCATGTATTTTTTCTCATTCTCTCTACTGCACACAGAGAGTGCTAAGACTGCATGAAATTTCCATCTGTTTTCTCCTAACAGTTTTCCCTCAGACTGTTAATGTTTCCATAGACAAAATATGTTAATGTCTTCTCTGTCATTCACATGAAAACAAGCATTTTCATGAAATCATAGATTCATAAAACAGCCTGAGTTAGAAAAGGGCCTTAAAAATCATCCTACTCCAGCCTGCCTGTCATGGCCAGGAGCACTTTCCACATGACAACAGAATATCCAGCCCACATGGCTCAGAGCTCCACCCAGCCTGAGCTGGAACACTTCCAGGGATGGGACACTTCTTTGGGCAACATGGTCCCATGTCTCACTACCCTCACAGTGAAGAATTTCTTCTTACCATCTAATCCAAACTTACTCTCTTTCAGTTTGAAGCCTATCTTGTCCTGTTACTACATGCCCTTTTAAAATATCCTTCTCCCGGTCTCCTGTTGCTTCCTTCCAGGAACTGGAAGGGTGCAATTTGGTCACTCCAAAGTCTTTATTTTTTCAGGCTGATTAATTCCAATCCTCTCAATGTTTCCTCATCCATCCAGCCATCTTGGTGACCCTTCTCTGGACTTGCTCCAACAGGCTGAAATCCTTCCTATGCTGAGGACCTCAGAGCTGGATGCAGCACTCTAGGTGGGGTCTTTTTTTTTCAAATGAAGGGTGTTTCGGTTTTGGTTGTTTTTTTTTTTTTAATTTAGAGCTACCTTGTAAAATTATTTTAAAGGTAAAAAACCACATTATTGAATTATTTTCAGCAGTATATTCAACTCTCTACCCTGGCATTAAGCAGCTGTTAGTAAGGATTAAAATAACCTAAGAACTTTATTTTATATACAAAATTATTAAGCATATGTATTTCACATCTACAGAAAAGCTAGGTTGTGTCTGTCTTGAGAGAATAAACTCAGTAATCCTTCTTTTTGAAGATAATGAATATCAAAACAATGCAAGCAATTTTTATTCCCAGCTATTTTTAAAAAAGACAGAAATTCTTTTGCAATTTTAAGTGAGCTAATGAGCTCAAACTATTTACTAGCTCAGGTCATGGCATTAAATATCTGAGACAAATTTTTACTCTTAGGAGTAAAATACTCCTAAGTTATCTTAAAAATATAGGGTTTTTTATTTAAATGTGTGAGGATCTTTTTCTATTATTTCTTTTAATTCATCTTTTCTGACTAAAAATACACTTTATTTTCTTTGTTCAGGAATGAAGTGTAGGTCACAGCAAAATGTTGCACAATTTTAGCCCATGTAACTCATGTATGATCTATCTTTATATTTTTAGCAGAACACAATAGAATTAATGGATTTCCCGCACCTGTTAGCTATGTAAATCAGAATTCTTAAATATTTTCTTTGCCTCTCCTGAAAAAACTCTTCTTTCAGGAAAGTAGTGCTCTTCCATACCATCTAACTCAATATTAGAGGCTCCCATTACAATGACATTGTTCTTTTCAAAAACAGATTCTGACACAATACAAATACTTGAGAATAAATGTGTGAATTCTCAAAATTCCCTCCTGTCTTCTGCAGTCAAAAAATGCTGCCAAGCATTATCATGGGCATAGAAATTCCTTTTTTGTGCTCATGAGATTTTCTTAAGATTCTGAAATTATTGTGACTAGTAAATGTTCTTTATTAGATTTTGAGCACTCACCACATGCTACTGTGTAAGTATAATTTGAATACTCTGTGGTTTTTGCTGGCTTGGTGCATGTATGTCTCTCTGATGTGGAATGTTCTTGTACGCACTGTGATAAATCAAATAAACCACAGTCAGACCCCAGAGTACTCATTGGTTCAGATTCTATGTAACTTTTTTCAATATGTGCAAGAATTCACACATGAACTAGGACATAAAACTCCCTGAAATAAACCAAGAATTATATCTAGTAAAGCTGATGATCTGCTGCTGCTGTAATAACAGCACAATATCATTAAAGTGCCTTTATTACAGTCTCTTTATTTTAACTGGTTTTATTAACAATATTCTTATGTGTGTTAATGATTGCCAGAGGAAAATTAACTTTATAAGCAATTTAATATGTTTTGAAACCAAAATAAAAATATTACACTGAATTTTGTTTGGTGCTTGCTGTCACTGGACATCCATCTGTATGCTGTTGCATGAGAAAACAGCATTTGACTTTCCTTCTCCTAACTGCCAGGGGCTGTAGAAGAAAGAAGCTTGTGCAGCATTGTGTGCTGCCTCCCTGGTGCTGCTCTGTGACTTCAGCTCTTTGAAAAACAGTTGCTACTTAAGTTTTTTCTGCCTATAGACATAACTCTAACCAGCACTGTCAGAATGCACAGTAGAAATGCTGAAGGGCTTGGGGCTCCATGGTGCAGCAGATTTTAACATGCAATTGCTTCATTTATGTTACCACAGTGCCTTGCTTTCATTGCTATGGAAGTTGCCTCGTCACAAAGCAGACACCTCTATTATACTTGAAACCAATGCCTCAATATGCACATGGAAAGAGAATAATTAGGCTCCATTGTGTAATAGATGAGGTAAGGTTAGCATATAGCACATATAGTGGATCGTATATTTTATTTTCTGAGTTAAAACAGCATGGCATTTCAGAATCAGATGAAAGTTAGTGAAGCATCTGTCCTACAGACAAGAGGCAAATCCTCACCAGGCTGCTATGACTCTTATATTCTAATCTCTCCCAGTCTAACTGTGTTAGTGTAATGAGATTTCCATTATCCATGTCAATGTAACTAACAAGATTCCTATTTGCACCTTGATTTTACAAAACTAGATTCTTCCCAGAAATGGCCTTCCAACAGAAGGAATGCAGGTATTGGCTTATTTTAAGATAAAGGCACACAACAATAGGCAATTGCAATTAAAAACAAACAAACAAACAAACAAAAACCAGAAAAAAAAACCAAACCAAACCAAAACAAAACAAAACAAAAACCCAACCAAAAAAAAATCCAAAAAAATCCCACCCAACACCCCAGTATTCCCCCTCCGGAATGATTCCAAATGAAACTATAATCTAGTCTGAGTCCTTGAAACAGATACAATTTCTTAAAAATCACAGTAAAACAAATACATCCTTGTCCTTTTTCAGTATCATATTCATTCTTCGTTGGGTCCTGCTCTACAATAGGGCAAGAGCCTACTGGTGTGTTTGAGTCTCCACCATCACAACTCTGAAACATGGCTCAAAGATACAGTTCAGTCTCTCATGTGTTAAAACAGCCATCTGTCACATTTACCCTTTACAAAACTCCCTCACTCTCTACTTTAACCAGGAGATAACTTTTCTATCCCATAATGTCACGATCCTTGTGCCAGGAAGTTGAATCCGCCACTGATCACTTTGTGTCCTTGTAAAACATACGAACTTAATTTGCCTTATTCTTTTTCCTAGGACAGAATGGACCACCCTCAGGCTCCTTCTGGGAGCTGAATAAACAATTACTTTAGTCTAAAATATCCCTCTAAGATTTGTTCACAAAGGACAGAAGCAAAAAACCTTTGTAGGTCGGTCTTGTTATTTGGGTTTAGATACTCTAAAACTATTAAGTAAAATTAACAAAATTAATTCCCTAGTTTTGAGCTTAGTAAATGACATTAAAGTGTTTGGTCAAGAAGTGCTAGTAGTTTTTACCTGGCTATCTCCAAATGGAGGTAGAGGCCAGCACTGATTGAATAAACACCCTGCATATGCATCATGGAAAGAAGAAGATCTGTTAGAGAAAGGGCACTTGATCAGGAAAATACAAGTTACAGAGCTACACTATTTGGATACTAAGGAGTTGTTAGTGAACAAAAGTGGAAAAGAATGGAAGGGGTTAAGGAAGCTGCTGACTTCTCACTTGCCTCGATGGGTGGAGAACTACGTTCTGTAAAAACCAAAGTAGTGCACATAGCTGTGTTCATGAAAATCCATGCTGAAAAACTGGGAGAAAATATACCTGTGTTACATGTGCTTGAGAAATAAATGAGTCATGAAAGATCCCAACTCTGCTCCAAATCATTATGCTAAGCTTTGTGCCTGTCAGACACATTAGCACAAAATTTATACGCTGAAGTAACTAATGGAGGACAGCTCTGAAAAATAAAATAAAAAACAAAGGGATCCATAATCTACTCATGAACTCTCTACCTTTGTGTAACATTTTTATGAAGGCTTGTTTACCTAATCCCATTCTTAACTCACCTAGTTAGGTAATTTAAAGTTTGAGAATATTTTCCTTTCTACAATCTGAAGCATGAAAGTAGTCTGCCTACAAAAGTTCTTAGCTAAAACCTGCTACACTGTAATAAATGGCACGTCACTGTATATGGCAGTTATCTATGTTTGTAGACAAAACATAATGAAAAAATTGTTGCTAGGTGATTTGTGGTGCTATACAATAAAACACAAGGATGGAGTGTAGGGAAGACAGCAATCTACTTATCTACACTGCAAGCATCTCAGATTTGTGTAGGCACAAATGAAAGAAGAATTGATGTTTGATTCCCTGGGCACAAGAGGTAGGACTCAGAGAGTGTCATGTGCTAAGGGCAATTACCTAAAGCTACTGAGTTCTAAACATTTTGTAATTTGAGTAGCTCTGCAAGAAACTAGAAAAGCCTGTGTTGACTGCACTTCATACATATCTTTCACACAGCTGTCACAGCTATCTGTCTAATAAAAGGTCCACCTGGAACTCTATTGCAATTTTCAATCGTACTACTAAAGCGAAAATTCTACACTAAATGGAATATTTACTCAGAACAGTGTCCAAATTACTATCTCAGTCAATCATGTTTCAAACATGTGCCTCCACATTTTCTCTATCCAGTGCTTGCAGCACTTTTCTGTAACTTGCTGTCACAAAAAATAGAACTCATTTCTTTATATAAGCCATCATTAGGCATTATGTATCTCAGCTAAATTGACTGACTACATTGTTTCTTATTAACTCCAAGTGTATCTTAATTCAGTATCATCTAGCTAAAAATCTCTTTTTGAATATTACCATACATACCACTGAAATGAAAAATGGCAAAAAGTAGTGATTCTGAGACAGAGAACTCTGACAGCTTAATGATCAGAGTGAGTAACTAGGGAACACCTCTCCCCATCCCCAAGGTCTTAGCCAGCTGCAAAACCCATGATGTGTTCAGTCCCAGATTTGCTTGTGAATTATTTCAGTATTTCTGAATCACAGTTTTCAACAAAATATGAGGAGAAAAATATTTCAAGTTGAAACCCAATGCTTCTATAGTTCTGTGAAAGATGTGGGCCCCCCACTGAATGTCTCCCATTTTTTGTGCATGTATGTGCAAGTGTCTACATGTGTACACCTCACTTGGGCCTCAAAAGCCTTTAATACTGTTTTGAAGAAGCGATTTTGCTGTTCTTGAAAAAATCCATTAGTCAGCTCTGCTTTATCACGGTGTATAGTCCTCACTTAATTGCCTATATGATTTCAGTTTCTCACAAATGGTCTGTTTTTATAAGTAAACCTTTTATTAATCATTCAATTATCCAAACTGTAATTTTCTCGGCTAATTCTTCCCCCACTGGTTGAAATTCTATATTTTCTTTCAGCTAGAATCTGCATCACAACTTAAAACCATTAATTAAGGTTTATTGTGTTACACTTTTCTGACAAGAGCATTGTATTTTTATAGTCTTTTAGGATGTCACCATAACAGAATAAATTAATGAAATTCTCATTTAAAGTATTAGAATTTAAATGTTATGGATAGACAAACACATATGCTCAAAAAGGAATAAGAACTCTGTACTGTGAAAATAATACATTCCAGTACTCAGTACTGGCAAGTTTGAAAGTGGAGCACTGTATAACACTCTTTGAAAAATGCACCCTGTCCCTGCATTTTTCTGCTGCTGTTCAAAAGATTATTCTGAAAGAAATAAATAGGACAAAACTACACATTTAGCCCTATTACCTTAATTTTTTCTAGTGCTATCGATGTCAACATTTTTAAAGTTTAGTTAAAGAAAGAATGTGTTCTGTCAGTTATTTCCATTTCTTTCTTCTTCTCCATTTCCATCAATAAAATGGCTATTCAGTTAGAGATTTTTAAAAATATTCCTTTCATGTCTCAGTTAAATAAACCTTTTTTGTTGGCTGAATTAGAAAAATGTCCTTTTTTTCTACTGCCAAAACCACTGGAATTTAGCATACTTTGTTTTGAAATTATTATTTTTCAGCAAAGAGTTGTCCTTATTCAGCAAAGTTTGCTATATATGGATGTTATAAAATAGCAAAAATTGACACATAATGATTTTTCTGGTTTTGGTCTCATTGCTATTAATTCCATATGAACTGACTTTTGCACACAAGTAAAATTTCACAGCATTATTTGACCAATCTTAATTAAATTAATTACATTAGATAGTCTATGCACTCTCCTGAACAAAGGACTTTTGCAAACTGAGACATCAACATTTTGCTTGAAAACACAACTCTAGTTTTGGTAAAGAAAGATGTATGTACCTAACCAGGCATCAGCTCATAACATGCAGAAACACAGTATAATTGTAATTCTCCTTTAAATTAAGTGTCTAGAGATAACTCTAGCAGTTGGATTCCCAACATCATCTTCTAATATGAAATTAAACACTTCGAAACAGCAGTTCAGTCAGGATAAAAATGGGAATAACAGGCTTTGCTTTGCAATCCCTCTTTCCTTTAAGTTAAGGGATCCTGAGAGAAAGGATTTGCAGTCAGCCCCACTTAAACAACAGCAAGACAAAGTATATGTCATATCATACCAGAAGTCTGCTGAAAACCTTGGCATACAAAGCAGAAAACCTGAGCCCCGCTTTGGCTTTAACAACACTTTCAAACAGTAAGAAGCATTTCACAAGTGCCATGTGGAAAACTGGGACCATTTTGTCATCGAGAGTGTTCCTGAGAATTTTGGATTTCTGTCAGTTATTGGGATTTAATTATTCTTAGCATGTTTGTTTCATAAAGGACTTTCTTCATATTTTTGAATAACCTGAAATGTTTCCTGATGCATCAAGAAGCAGGTATAGTTTGCTTAGCCATGTCTTTCTTTAGCCTTAATTCTGTTTTCCGCAGATATTCCCTTGACAATTGCTTTGTGGTGCTTTAATGACTTATAATTTTCTTCTATAAATCAATCAGCTGCTCATTCTGTGTTCTTGAATTCCTTCCCAAGTACATTTTTGGCAACCAACAACACCAGTATTTTCAGACACACACCCTCTCAGTTCCTTTTTGCCAAGTCTCTCCAGTGTAGCTGTTTTATTCACTTGGCTTTACCCTTTCTTTTCTTCAGAAACCAGTCAGAGTTGTATGTCATCCCTTTATAAATGAAGCAGTTTTGTTTTCTTCACAAACCTGGCAGACCATCAATTTCTCTTTCTGTTCTGGAGAGGGAAATTCAGTTCCTTCTTTTCTGTAGCTGTCCTTCAGTTTTCCTCCCTTCAGTTTTCCTCCTCCTTCTATTGCTTTATGTCTCCTTTAATACAGTAGTTTTTGGTCTGGACTAAAATTAATACTCAATAGATCTGGAATAGAACTAGTACTCAATAGAATCCTTTTCAGCTAAACACTGAGGATATTTTCAAATTGTAAAATAGATACATTTATCATATATAATAGATAAAGATATATTAGATATAGATATATTTTCAGGAATATTTCCTGATTTTCACTATGTTTTTGGAAGCCAGATCCTGCTGTCCGAGAAACACCTTGAACCGCTGCTCTGGGTGCCTCAAAAGTCTACATGAAAGACCTAGTTTCAACTTGCTTTTATTTGAGTTTCATTAGAAAAATACCATATTAGAGTTTTATATGGTTCAGCTAAGCATCACTGAAACAAAGGCACGTGTCTGACAGAACCCTGATTTCACAGAATCATAGAGCCATTTGGATTGAATGGGACCTTAAAGATCATCTAGTTCAAACACCCCTGCCACAGGCAGCGACACCTTCCACTAGACCAGGTTGTTCAAAGCCCCATCCAACTCCAGGGGGGTCTCACCATAGCAGAGCAGAGGAGCAGGATCCTCTCCCCCACCCTGCTGGCCACGCTGATTTTGATGCAGCCCAGGTCAAGGTTGGCTCTCTGGGCTGCAAGTGCACATTGTCGGGTCTTGCTGAGCTTTCCATCCACCAACGCCCCCCAGTCCTTCTCCTCAGGGCTGCTCTCAATCCAGTCTCTGCCCAGCCTGCATCTGTTGGGATTGCCCTGACTCAGGTGCTGGACCTTCCACCTGGCGTTATTGAACTTTATGAGGGTCACTGTCCAGGTCCCTCTGGATGCCACCCCTTCCCTCTGTGTGTCACTGTACTGCATGGCTTTGTGTCATCGGCAAACTCGCGGGGAGTGCCCTTGATCAAAGTGTCAGTGACATTTTGTCACTGACAAAACACTCATCCTTGCAAAATGCTGGAGATCCTGGGATTTTTATGGCTGTAGCTTTGCTGTATTCCTTTCTCATTTCAAGACTTACTATGGCTTCAGGGATGAAAACTTGCTAGGTCTCCATGTCGATACTTCCGTCTTTTGTGACTTCACATAAAAACTGTTTGATGGAGTATTCTAAATGTAACACACAAAAACATATCATAACATTAACATTTTCTGCTGACCAGGATTCCAGGCTTAGACAGCTCTTAGTTCAGGTCTTGTATAATAGATCAATCTATGCCATATGTAGAGGAAAAGTGAGTCTGTGTTGATGATGAGAGTTTTTCCAATTTATAATCAGTGTAGGAAAATTTACATTCTGACTTCCTCCATCAGATCAGCAATCTCAGTGTCGAAGCAAATTGGAATATTCTGGCAGAAAAAATAGGAACCACTATGCCCTGCCTCAGATCAGATTGATAAGAGTATTTTTCTACATATCAATATTTAGGCAGAATTGTATAGCTGACTAGTGAAGCCAGATTTTACCTTTTTTTTTGTCTAAACTGTATCACTGAATACTGAACCACAGATGTTTTATGCTCTACCACGTATTGGTTTATCACAGACAGGATCTGCAACCTCAAATGCCAAACACATTTCTAAGTCTTCTTCTGCTACTATGACTGAGCATCATCCTCAGGCTCTCCAGTAAAGCTGTCTAGAGCTACATTCTGACCAAGTCCTCAGCCCTACAACCAACTCCTTTTTACCCTGATTTCAGCTAAAAACACCCTTTGCAATATACCCTATCCACTCCTTACTCGGAGTACTGACATGGGAATGCTTTTTCATCATTATGTCTTCCAGGACATTTACAATTTATGGAGTGTTTGTGGCTTGGTACGGCTGGCAGTGTGAAGCTGCACGAGATGAGTGGTTACTTTGATCCAGTACAGCAAGGTTTATGTTCATACTGCACTTGGGCTTGTCACGTTTCAGCGAACGAGTGGCCATGCAGCATGACGCACACACGTTACGCAAGAATTGCACAGTGCCAAGCTGCTCAGAACTGACCAGATCTTCATGGAATGAAGGACAAAACACAGATCATGTCTAGCAACATGGCAAAGTTGTTTATAGAGGGATAAGTGAAATTACCATTAATTTTCAAGGTCGGTTCTACAATGATGTGCTTCACAGTAATAGAACACTAGTAATAGAATATTTCTATTACTATATTTCTAGTAATAGTAATAGCTATTTCCTTCAAGATCATCCTTAATTCCTTGCTGAATGCATGTAGCTCAATTCTGATATCAGGTATAATGCATTAAAAAACTTGGATTTAAGGAAGTTATTTCTGATTTCTGCTGTGATACAGAAATTTTTACACAGAGCTCAGGAAAATTACCAGTTTGCAAATGCACTGTGTCTAATGAAGCAATAGCCCACAGCTGTTCTCAACACCCTGCTAGAGACTGCCCTTCTCACCAGCTGGCCATTTATATGGTATTAAATAGAATTGTATTAACCTGCTCCCAATAAATTGTTTGCATACCTGGCTGTTCACGGATGATCTTGTGGCTCATTTTGATGCATCTTAGGGAGTGCCTCCAATGACCAGACCTAGTAGCTGCTCTGAGACAAGAGCAACCACCTTTAGTAAGCACAGCTATTACCAAGCTAGGAGACAGAATTACAATTTTAGCATAATTGTTTCTTTAAATGTTTATGATGCTGATATTTAGTCTGTGGCAGACTCAAAGCACTTGATTTTTTCACTCAACCTGTCCAAATATTAATCCATTTGCCAGTTGCTAAACGACATCCACACACCTGATAGGATAGCATGGCATCTTTCCAACCGCACACAGAAGTGCAGTGGGAGAGTTATGAAAAAAATATATGTAGCGCCTCATTTCTGCAAGTGGAACAGAAATGAGGATTAAATTAACCCTGCCTCAGATTTGTTTGGAAGAGCTGTTTCTTTGGGATTTTTTTATTATTATTTTTATTTACTTTCGTGATTGTTTCTGATCCTTTCCCCCTCTGCACCCTATTCTTGCAAATATTGTGCACTGGTTTTGTTTTCAACAAGAAAGAAAGGTGTCTTGCTTCTTTGTAAGAAGCAGAAATACAAAGAGAGAAAAGTAATTTTCCATAATCACTATCTCTATTATGACCTGCATTTCTCAGGGGAAAATATGCTTCTTTACATATTTGCAACCCACCTATATACACATAAACTGACTGTACATCCGAGGTGCATTGTGTACTAGCACAACACAGCTGTTAGTCCAATGCCAACCGCAGCACTGGAAGACAAAAAAATAGAGTAAAAAAAAAAGATAAATCAGACTAAGAGTTGGAGGGAAATAGGGGGTGGGGGAAAAGTATTGTTCTGTGCTTAGCTCCTGTGGAAAAAATAATCTCCTCAGTCAGAATGTGATCTCTTTGTAGCAATGCTATGCTTGTGTCTCGAGTCACTGAAGATAACCCATTCATAAGAAAATAATACTGACTTTTTAACTTCCTAATATAGCAGTGAACTTGCAGTTTTAGAAGCACAGAATTTAGGTTCTGGAGAAGGACCTCTCTTCATCAAGTCTCTGCATTTCTGGAAGACAGTGGTAAGCCCCTTGCTGATTCCAGTTTCAAGTTTTTGACTTAGGGAAGTCAAGAGAAAAAGCAACAACTAGAAACGCCTGGCTTCTATATCCCTCTAGTAGAGTTTCTTGTCCATATGCTGTTAAAAAAGCCCCTAAAATTTAGAGATATCTTCCTAAGGTAAGTAAGTCTAAGGATACAGACTGTGTTTTGGAAAGCTGACTCAGTCTATGAAACCTGGCTGGATTCTCTGCTCAAAATAGAAGTTGGACCTGCCTTGGGACAGAGAGCTCCTTGGAAAGCTGCTTCTGCTGCTTCTCCCTGCAGCCACATAGCAATGAGACATGCCCACACCAGTGGGAGAAATATTTCACAGGATGGCTGGGGTCAGCTCGGTCAGCTAAAGCAGGGCACTCAGGACCATCACCAGTCAAGGTTTTGAACAACATTCACAGCTTGAATCCCTCTGTTGAGACCGTTGCCTGCTGAAGTAGTTTTCTCTGAGTCTACAGACAGATTATACCTCTGACAGCAAATAAAATATTCAAATCTTTGGTTTTTAAGTCCCTACATGACTGTCAGCTTAAATTTTATGTTTACCCTAAGGCTCAATACAAATGCCATAAAATCAATTATGTGAGTTGGATGTAGTTATTTTTCAATAGATATATAAGATTTTTCAATTCTAGTTCTGATCTCAGGGGTTCACATAAAACAGCATCCTGTGAGACATGCTTTGGTCTGTAACAAATGGCAGCTACTATGAGACTATAGTGAGTATTTTGTTATGGAGCTGGAGTTGTCTACATTTATTATGTGTAAGAAATGGGTTTCAATCTCATTAAAACCAGTGTGAGTCTTTAGAGAGAGCCTCAGTAGTGGGCTTAGGTCAGAGGCTTCAGTAAAGTGACATTTGATTGAGCTAAAAATGTCAAGCTATCAAAGCTTGGAAGAAACAGGGATAAGGAGGTGAGAGAGACTATCAGTCCAGTTTCCGTATAGGGCTGGCTATGCATCCATGAGTTTGGACTAAAACGTGGAATTTGGTATGCATCGGAGTTAACAGTGGGAAGTGAGATGCAGGATCCGGTTAAGATGTGACAACGCAAGGTGATGGTCTGTGTTTAGATTTAAGAATATATATGTTTCTGTTTTGACTTTGATAACAAGATTGGCATTATGGCACTCTGAAACTTTGAGATATGTGTAAGAGATACCATGTTGGAAATAGCATTAATGGGCCATGATGCAGTGTGACATAAAAGCTGAGAGAAAAGGGTATTTGTCTTTTTGTACTTGTACCCGTCAGCACAATTTTGGCTTTTTACAGTTCAGTTCTCCTTTTCATAATGTGACATATTTTGAAAAATTGTGCATGATAGTCTGCAAGCAACAGAAATGGCAATGAGAAAGGGCAGGATTAATAAAAAGGCTAAAGTCTTGCTTACATCCAATGTCATATTATAAATATGCTGCTCTCCACATATAAACTGAATTTTAAAAATACTTTTTGAACAGCTAAAATAGACAGTTTATTATGAGAGTTGTATGTTAGTTTTGTGAGGGGTTTTGTTGTTGGGGTTTTTTTTAACAATACTAAAACCAATCTGAACCTAACTTTTTGTGGTTCTGGTGAATAACTGTTTATCTAACAAAAGTGTTAAGAAGACAAAAACAATATCTGATGTGTTATTTTAATGCCTAACAATCTAAAGCAAGGGCAGACAGCCAGAGTGAAATTTTTCTCTGCAGTACTGTCCATTTAGTGACCAGACAATAGATGCTTAGCCCTTTAAACACTAAACTGAGACATGTGACACCAGGAGCTGGCATTGAGGTCCTTATATCCTCCTGAGGAATCTTTTTCCTGCTTTACTACATCCATCCCACTTAGACTCTGTATTCTATAGAATAAATCAATCAATGATTTTTAGCTAAGTGCATTCCTTTGTATTGCTGCACATGCAAGATACTGAAAATAAAAAGCTTTATAAGGCAATGAACTGGAGTGAAGTATAATCCTCGTAGGAACAAGAGAAAAAGGGTAGGGAAGTCAAATCTCTCAACATCAGAGGAAGAAGCAGTGTAGAAAACCTACAGAACTAATATATCTGCTTTTAAGAATTGGCTAGTCAAGGCAAGAGTCTACAATCCATTGCCTCCGTACTTCACATGAAACATGAAGTATGAAACATGAAGAATTCAGAGTCCTGGGAAGACAGGATTGTTGGACATCAGCCAAGGTGCATATCCTCAGTTCTGAGTCCCTCAAGGGGAGGGGAACCTGTCTGGGGACAATGTTCCACCAGGCTCTTCCTGTAGTGCTACTGTCCGGAAAGCAGCTCCCATGGATATCTTCACACCTAGAGACAGCCTTCATCAATGGACAAGGTGCCTATTGGGTTTCTGCATGGTATTGTTTCTGATCTGTATTTAGACTGGGCTTTGATACACTAAATAATATCAGTCTTGTGATATCTAACTTCTGGAAGTATGACTTTAAGAGCACGTGATTTACCGGGGCCATTCTGTTTGTTCTGAGAGCAGCCAACTCCTGCCCTGGACAGAGAGGCGTGAGTTGAATATATGTCAATTTAATGCAAACCAGAAAATTTTCTGCACTTAAAATGCATCTTTCTGGCAAGCTGTGTCAGAGTAGAGAATCACTGTTTGACTCCCCAAATCTGTCACACATATACTGTTAGAGGAACTTTCTACTGAAAGTAACCTGGATCCACACAAACCACTGAAATATAAATATATGTTTCTGATCTACACAGGCTGGGAAGTCGCATCTTCCCTTGAAAATTAAGCTCTAAAATTTTGGTTAGAACAATGATTATAATCTGAATGATCATGCTTCCTTAATGCAAAATCATAACAATGATTTTGTTACACATTATTCATATATATACAAGGAAATGTAAGAATGATTATTTTAAAATAAAGAGTGAACTGCACGCCTAAAACTATCCGGAGTTCAGTGCTTGAGGCTACATAATTTCTGGCAGAGGAGGATAACTACAGTTTATGCCTTAGATGTTCCCTTGGTGTTTTCTGCATTCCAGAATTACAATTTCGGGCATTACTATTTCATTACTTATGCATATTTAGGTCATATACTACTATCCTATCTCCAGATGCACTATTTCTGCATATTTCTTAATTATACATTTTGGATAACAGCATTCAGTTTCCCTCAGGCATGGCATTTCCACCTTATCTTTTATCCACTGAGTATAACAGAGTGCAGGGTGATTCATCAGTTTCTTAAACTCAAGCTGAATTATGAATTCAGGGTCACTCAGGAATGCAATTAGCTGGTCAAAATACCAATTATACTCTTGCACAGGATCCCATTTGAAATGTCCAAAAAAAAATCTCAGACCACTGTTTGATTAACAACTTTTTCAACCAGCACTATCTTTATGATGATTTCATGTAGATTGTTTTTCCCTAGGTCTCTGAAAACACTAAGAACAGTTTGTATAGGGTCTGAAGTTTCCCCTTCCATGCACTAGGACAGCTACCCCACCACAGGAAGATCTTAGTCATGCTGATGTGATTTACCCTGACAACTCCACACTGACTGCTTCTTATCACTTCGCAATCTCTATGGTTTACACCAATTCTTTAATCCATTTTTTTTCATGATCTGTCTAATCTGATGTCTTCACTTAAGACAAGCTCTATATTTCCCTCCTGCCTGGGGACTCACCACGTCTTCTTAAATTATTTCCTGAAGAGTTGCCTTGGCCAGTGCTTGGTTAAGCAAGGGCACACCATCATGAGCACACCTCCTTTCTTTCTTTGGGATCATGGTCACTGTGGTCACCCAGAAACCAAAACAGGATATCCAACATTTTCATCATGTTCACTTTTTCAGCACAGTGGCTAACAGGATGTTTAAGTCCCAAAGTGAATAAAGCCACATAGATTGATTTTGGCTGAAACTGAGGAGGTAACCATGGCAACAGGAGAAGAGAAGCACAAAGTATTGCACTGACAAGCACTACATGGCCAGGCTCCCTGGCATTATTTGTCCTGACACTAGATTTGGAACAGAAGTTTCTCTTCTGTGAAATAATAATCTCTGCCTATTGTTTTAATTACTTATCAGATGAAACGTTCCAGCTAAAGCTTCTATCTCCCTCATCTTGATGCCTCACCCTCATGAAGATTTCCTCTCTCCTTAGGTGATGACAAGTGTTTCTGCATTTGAAAGAAGCTATGAACTCCACCACTTGAGGACAAAAAAAAACAAACCAACTAACCAAAAAAACTGAAAAAACTAAGCTTCTAGAATCAAATTTCTTAGCTTCAGGCTTACATTTTCTTTTATTCTTAATTATGCTGAAGATTGCTGAAGGCAAACAATAAAGAAGGGACTAGGGATGCCTCAGCCAGAGGTTTCTCTAGTAATTGTCCCTGGAGAGAATTCTGACCATGCTTTACAATTAACCAGTCTAAATAAATAAATGAATACAATAGCAGTCTTTTGTAGAAGGAATAATTTGTCCTTCCTAAAATTTCAGACTGAAGAAAACCAGTTTTTCAAACTTTTTTTAAAAACAGAAGAGCAAACAGCCAGCACCAAGGCAGGCAATCATCCCCACTGGATTTTCCCTGATTTTCTTTAAAATGTCTCTGTAATTTACCACAGCAAAATGTGTCGTCAGCAACTATACCAAAATATATCAGTGTATGGTTATTTCTTGATTTTTTGAGTTCTGTTTTGAAATCAGTGATTCTGATAACACTTGCAGCCATTGTGAAATCATTGAAAAGCTCCATTAATTCAATCACTATGAGAAGAGGAGGCAAAAAAATACTCTGCATCACAGTCAGGGCTTCTGGATATTCTCTTGAAATATGTGCTATAATCACTGCTCCTATGATATTGAGAATTCAGTGCTCTTGCCTATATATCAAAACCTCCTATGATTTCGGGGCCCACTTGTGGGCAATAGTTGTCAGCAGCAAGTCTGGATATGCTCAATGGTGACTTTTCTGTGCACATGGATCATGGTAGGATAAGGGCCAATATCATAAATATCTGTCTTCTTTAACTCAAACTAACTCTTTCTCTCAATTCATCTAACCACAGAGAAGCAGAATTCAGTAGAAGCAAGTCCTACACCCCAAGTGACTCCAACAAACCATTGTAGAGCCTGTAAGTAACAAAGAGAGCTGCCCTTGCTGGAGCTTTTGTCTCAGAAGCCTTTGCCACGGGGCTCCAAATCTAAATCACTGTCCATAAAGCCTCCTAAAGCAAGTCAACCACACTCATGGAAAATATACCTCCTAGGACAATTTTTTATTTTCTTGGTACAGGATAGAATGAGGTTATTATCACTATTTAAAATATCTAAAACCTTGCTGGTTTTAAAATAGACATTTTTACAGTCATCCTTTAAATGGCTACAAGATATAAACGAAGAAAAGGAACTCTCTCTCCAGAATTTAAATGAGAATACATTTGCTGTGCAGATTCTCATCCCAACTGTTGGTTTGCTTCTTCTTGCTAATAAGGAAAAATTTTTAAAAAACCTAATCTCTTTTCCATCTGATCCCTTGGTTATTTCACCACTTGTGTAACAGTCACAGTGGTGAGAAGCTTTGTGTAAATATGTATCTTTCTTCAATATGTCTCTTTCATGAAAATTTTCTTAAGGCCTCAGTGTTGTACTTTTATTAGAACTGCAATGATCAAGCACAGAATTTAAACTTGGACAGATTATTAAAAGTTACAAATCAAGAGCATAGCATTAAAGTAATCTAATCTCTTTGAATATAGTACCAAAATGGCATTATGCCACTGGATATTGAACATAAGCACTCCTGAAAGATGAAAGGTAGAGTTTTAAATGCCTTTTGAATCAAGATTGGTTATGAATTGTAGTTCTTCAGCACTAGACAAGTGTTAAAATCTTTGGTGTGTCTGATCAATACAGATAAATATTGATCTATATTCTGTGTGCAAGAGGCATAATTTGACAATTTACATTAATACATAATTTGTCAAAACAGATCTTCCAAAGGGAATCAAATGTGAAACACTTTTACCTGTAATCTTTGCTGAATTGCCTCAGAATAGCTCGTGCAAAGAATGATTTACATATTCTTTAGCTGAAATTTCTGGATCACATTTTCAGCTGTAATACATGAACATTATTTTAAGTTAAACCAATGAGATCCAAATAAAATCTAGCAGACTAGTAATTCTTTAAAGAGCAGGAAATTATTACCTTGGCCTAGGGAAATTTTACAGCTCTAATATTTCCTGGCTGGGAGATATAAGCACCTTTTTCTCATTTGCTGAAAAGTCCATAAAGAAAATGCACATATTTTAAGTAAAACAAGGACATAAGAAATGCTCTACTCTGTGTCTGTCTTAGCATGAACATTGCCAGTCTCCAAATATTTCCTGCAGAAAATTTTCAACTCCCTTCTGCAAAGACATTTTTCTTCTGGCAACAATGCCACAGTGGCAGGTCTGACCATGGGAACTCCAGGAGGTTTAGAGCAAGCAGGAGCAGCAGTTGGACGTCAGAGAACATATCCAAAGGCATAAAAAATGGCTGTAAAGACCTAACTTTAACAGTCTAAATCACTTTTGAGGTGTCAGTAGATGATTATCTATTTGTATTTCTGTTCTACAGCCTTGGGAGAAGTAAGGAAAGTCCATGCAAGTCAGTGAAATGCATCAATAACATCCCAGCATACAGGACTATGCATGTATTTTCATGTCCAGGTAGAATCATCCTTAATTATTCACTGTGATACACATGAGGAATTGCCTTGTAATTGTTTTCTAAGCAGTAATCATTCATTTTCTCAGGTTATGCAATAAGCTTGAGAATGACAGATGAAAAATTTTATAAACCTGTGTTAAAATTGTACTTTTTGGCTAGTAATGTCACTAATACTCAACAAATCTCCTACTTATTATTATTTCCACGCATTGAGCAAAGGAAAGGAGTGTCTTCTGTATATTTTAAACTAATAATATTCTAAAAATTGATTTATGGATTTTATTCCACTTGATATTCTATACTATTATTTTTTAAATTCTGTATTGTCTCATTTAAAAATCTGAAAAAGCAAAAAACATCTGTTTGTGCCTATCAAAAAAAGACAGTCTAACTTCCTACTTAGTCGTGTCAGCAAATTAAAATAAAAATTGTTCATCACTAAGTCTTTCTTACTGGGCTCAAGAGAAACATACAGACTGTGCTCTAGCAGCCTGAGAGGGAATGTGTTTAACAAAAGGATCTCAGTGTCTCATTAAGAGCAATGAAGTTTGCAATATCGATTCAACAGACTTTATTAGAAAGATTTTCTTAAATTATTAACTTCCAGCCTCAGCAAGGGCTCTAAAGGGAAAAGGAATGTAAGACAAAGAAGCTATTGAAGGATTAAAATAAGCAGCCATTACAAATGCAGTGAGCAACATTTTGAATAAATGTCACTTTTGTATAATTTTAAAGTTCCCAATTTGATCTAATGTTCTTGAAATTGTTTTTCAGGTGGTAGAACTTGAATATACAAGCTCATGGAATAAGTTCCAAATAGATGTACTGAAATTTAGTTGCAACAGTGAGCCTGTTTCTTTGAAAAAAGAAATGCTTCACCTAGAGATATTGAAGACCAGTGTCTTTGAATGAAAACCTGGTGCAAAGATTTAGACAGTCACACAGGATAACTTTAAGCTACAAGACTGAAGAGAAAACCTCTTAAAAACTGAAATTTTTAGTTGAGTTTGCTCTTTTGGCCTAATGTTTTCCTTCATGAACCAATAAGGTCAGGCTATTCAAAAGCTGTACACGTCTTTAAATTCCTTATCTCTGCATAACTAAATATGGGTTGTTTTTAATTAATATATCACACTGTACTATAGCTCAGCTTTGTGGATGAGTCAGTACAGAAAGGTCTGAAAATGAATGTGCTGATTATTAAATGATCCCAAAACTGTTTCAAATATGACCTTTGTGGCAAATTTCAAGCTTTGTAAGTTGTTTAATTGTTGTCCGCTGCCAATGGAATTTCAGCTTGTGCCATCCTGATCTGCCACAATTTCTTGATCTTGCTGTTGAAAGATACTTAATTACATGCAACAAAATTTAATTAAAAGACTATTAAGACACTAGGACTCAGAATTTTTGCTTGTATTTCCTATATCTATTACTGCAGTCTCAATTTGACCACTTCATTAAAAAAGCCATTGTTTTTGAGGCCATATTTGCTTTTTACAGGTACCCTGGCTCATTCGGGGTAGTTTGAATACCTTTTCATTGCTTCCCTTTGTTCATCACAAAGCCCTACTGCTTGGTTCCTCCATGCTACTTAAATACTTGTCTGAATACATAATTACGAATTTAATAATTAGCTTTTCTTAGCAGACTATGCATGCAGCATTTGCTCTTCAAAAATTACTTTAACCTTTCTAGGATATGATTTTGCAGGACATGTTCACATATTCCTGAGAGGGGGCTATAGCAAAATAACACTAATACCACAAGTGCACATTAAATTAGAAGGACCAATTTGAGATGCTGCAGGACTAGC
Organism: Irena cyanogastra; assembly: GCA_013397155.1. Lineage (NCBI taxonomy): Eukaryota > Metazoa > Chordata > Aves > Passeriformes > Irenidae > Irena > Irena cyanogastra. Next base: position 437,898 of record VWZV01002807.1, on the reverse strand, counting down.
TTTTCAGGCAACATTTTATTTTATACACTCAAATTGCAGCTCTTACTGACTGTGTCTGCAGGTTTTCAGGTACTCTGTGAATTAGCAACATACTAGTGACCTGTCAAGACCACCATTCAATAGTGTCATTGACATTATTTGTTCAATGTCACCATCCTATTCGTGTGGCAGAAACCAGTACTGAAACCAGTTTCAGCAAATGTAGATGTAGATGTAAAAATTAAGACATATCTGACAACCCTCTATCTCACTGAAAACAACCCTTCCATTTTCTGCAGCAGCCCAGGCAGAGTTTCGCTGGACAGCAATATCTTTGGGTATAAAGCACTAGCTCAGTGTCTAAGAACTCACTTCATAAATCCTTGGGAACTGGCATGCTAGCTTCTTCTAACTCTTGAAAGTTTGACTTTTCATGTGTTATTTCTGAAAACACAGGAAATAAAAATAAAAAATAAAATAAGAGATAAAAATTTATTAAACTTCAGTAGACAGAAATTCTGACACAAAAAGTTACCGTCTTTCACAGAATTTATTAAAAACTTTATGATCATGCCTCAGTTAACAGAATAACTGCCAGCAAGTAGGAGAGGGCCTTTTCAGGGAAACATCACTTATAGAAAATACAGTAAACTTTTGTTTGCGGGTTTTCTTCTGTCTTCTGACAGCAAAGTAACACTGAAGCTCAAAAGCAGAGACCAGTTGCTATGAGGGATTATGTCACAGGAATTTCCTGGTTTCTGTTAGAGGCAGTTTCTTTCAGACTGTTCCTCTGCAATTTGGGATCTTGGTGCTCTATCTAGCAGACAAAAAACAAAACAAAACAAAACAAAAACAAAAAAAAACCCAAAGAAAAAAAACACCAAAAACCACCAGAAATTAGAAAATATGAAAAATAGCAGGAACTATTGAGGAACTTATGAGCAACTGTGTTTCTGACAGCATAATGCTCCTTGGTTCACGTTATGAATTAAATGCTATGCAGTTTAAGTTCTTTTTTTTTTTTTTTCAGAAATATACTTTCTGGAAAAAAAAAGAAATTCTCAGAAATATACTTTGAATAATTGCATTATTCATAGCAAGTAAACTATACATTGCTTTGTACGTTCATTTTTTGTCTATTCAGTCCTGTACTTAAATTTAATATTTGAGAGGTAGGGTAGTTTTGGTTTTTTCCCCACTAGCTCTTTTTTAATTTAAACATGAAACAGAAGTTATCTTACTTCAGTTAGAGATATAGATATCTTTATCACAGCGTAGTTATATTTACAACATACTGTGAAGAGTTGTAGTTGTCTGCTACATGCTGCAGCATTAAATTTACTCAGTCAAGATAATGAATTTACATTTAAAGAATGCTAAACATACAAATCACAATATAAAATGAAGTAAAAAATATGCAGAAAAATGCAATGAGCATTTTTGTTTCAACAGTGATTTGTAGACTTATATTTGGCAAAAGCAGGAAAAGGGAAACTGTTTCTGTTGAGCATGGATACGATGGAAATGTATATTATGATGTAAAAGTATATATGGAGGAGAGCAGGAGGTGGAGTGGGTACTAGATGTCATCTCTTTCGACTTCCACATCCTCTCACCTTTTGCTTTTTCATCCATGATCTTGTCATCTGCTTCTTTTATGGTTCCATCTTCTCAAAATGTTGACATTTGCTTTTCAAGCCCTATTCCAGGTCCATTGGCTCAGGCTCTCTGCAGGCACGTGGCTGTTTACCCCGAAGAAGAGCAGTAATCATCACACCTCATCTGGAAGCACTCGTCACATTGTCAGAGGTGCTCAGGGAAAGCTCCGCTGTGAGCAGGTCCAGAGGCAGCTTCACTTCCCACTGAACTCTGTGCTCTGGGTCTCCCCGTGCAAAATTCTGTAAATCCTGGAAGATGGGAGCTTCACAATTTCATCTCATGATCCTGAGGAAAAACAGGATGACGTCTCAGATATAAACCCTCATATTCTTACAGTCCATTTGTTTTTCTAAACTACTTAAATCCTGCTATACATTTAAGTCAGAAATATTTCAGTGTTATTACACACCATGCCTACATAATATTTCTTGTTGTGTCTCTAGTGCTTCCCCTTAGCCATTAGGATAATCTCTCATTTTGTCTCTCAGAGTGGTCCAGTGATAGATGCTACCTGCAGTTAAAATTAAACATTTTATTCACCAAAGCACTGGAAACACATTTTAAAAGAGATTAGGCATTGATTTTCCTGTATATTGTTTTGCTGTGTTATTGACTTAGGTTTTTTACTTTATTCTTCATGTCTTCAAAGTTATTGTTATCCTCCTGGACACAAAAACATAGTTTTGTGTGAAGTTTAGCAGTTAGCTAAGATAAACAATTGAAAATCTGTTAGCACAAAAATTATTGGGTTTGGAGTTTGATCAGTTCCAGCCAAATGCCACAGCCTGCTGGCTGTGCACATCTGCTCTCCTAAGTGTTGTGAATTTGTTGTGTTTGTTCTCTCTAGAAGTAAAACCTGTACACCAATACAGATCCTTCAGCAAATTCACACAGTTCATTTGATTTCCACTTGTAATACATCTGTCCACAGCACTGCCTTGTTAATATTAATGCCTCTGCGTGCAGACAGCTGATATAAATGAGTTGCTAATGGAACAGTTAGTCACCAGATGCCAACTTTTCAATTTAAAGTGTTCACACAAGTTAAATGAGACAATAGCTGATGTGAAATGCATGAAGTAGGATTAAATCTGTAGCTGAATATTGCCAGAAGTTTGAAATCTCAATTTCAAAAAGTGCCAGTGGAAAAGAAAAGTACATCAAAGCTCAATAAGGATAATCAGAGGTGCAGAATGACTTCTCTGTATGACAAGATTGAACAGGTTCTTCATCTAAGAAATTAAATAGATGAGGAGGCGTAAGATAACAGCATAGAAAACAATAATTCACATGAAGAAGGGATATAAAAAATTACTATTGACCTGAAAGAGTTGAGGGAGTCAGATGGTAATACAAGGTGACAGATTTAAGACAATCAGGAAGGGGTGTTTTTTTATGATTTGTGTAATCACACAGCAGAATTTCCCAGGTTGGTTTGGATTTGGAAAGTATAAATGGATTTGAAAGATCAGGTAAGTCGAAGCCAAGGAAGAAGTGTTCACTAATGTCCAGTGGTTTATGACAGCAGCAAAACTAACATTTTTTTCTGGAGGCCTTCAGCAGCTTTACATGGTGGTAGGGTCTCAAGGGTCCACAAACAGAGATTTTAGAACCTGACAACATTTTTTTGGGTCCTTTAAATAGGTACAATAAGCGAAAATAGTTTTCCATAGTTGCTAACTTAAAGATGAGTCAATTGAACAGTATCAGCAGAGATGTGAATATCTTCCATGCCTGAAGGAGAGAAATCTTTCTGCATGTGTAGTGAAGACACATGAATGAGGATGTGATGGAGACATCAACTTGCAATCAGAAAAGACAGCTTCAGCACCTACTTTTACATCAAAAAAAAGATGTAGAGAAGAAGCTTCTGCCTGAACATCCTTTTCTATCTTTTCATGCTGCACATATTGAGCACTAAGTCTTGGGCTTCGAGCCCTGGCCTGACTTTGCGAAAAGGAAAAAAATCTGGCTTCTGGGAAGCAAATCCTGAGTTCCAGGGACAGTTTCACTTGTGAGTACAAGATGCATTACAGCATCTTCTGAATTCCAAGAGGAGGCTGGGCAGTTCAAGCAGGCATAAAACCAAAATCTTCAAACCTGGCATTGCACTATCCAGTTATATCAGCAATATTGAGTATGATGTTCTTTATTTACATGTTCTATTTTTCTAAATACATATTAGAGTGAGTACTCTTTAAAGTGATCTAGGTCAATGCCTCAATTATTGCAATGGCTATGGGAAGAATTAGTGCAAATCATCAGCCTCTCTTACTTTTCTGCTTTTTTCTGAGAGCTCATTTATACTTTTGGCAATATTGTTCCAACAAAAATTTTACTGAACTTTCTTTTGGTTTAATAGCTCCTCTGAAGTTTGTCTAACTCTGTATTTGAAAACTTCCCCTCTGCCACAGGAAATCCTGTAAGCACTCAGAGTTTATACCTGTGGAAGCTGAAGACTTAATGTCTTGATAGGAGTAACATTATTTAAGTCCTACTTTAAAAGTAGAAAAACCTGTTTTCAGGTGATTCCAAATAATTTCTGGTTATAATATTCCAAATGATGATATTTTCATGATTTTTCTAGGACATGTAAGTAAGCATGACCACTGTATGTAAAATAATAAACAAGCAGTGGTGTTACTGAGAATAAGTTCAATAAATACTCACTTAGAGGCTAGAAGTAATTTAATTTATTTTTGTTTAAAAAATTGTAACATGAAGAACTGTCTTAATTTGCACGTTCAGACATGATATATATCTATATATTGGCCTTATTATTGGCCAAAAGACTTTTCTATGGGTCCTTTGACTTGCAATTTAGTGCTATGCCTGATAAGTGTTATGAACTTCCATGTCATCTGTCTTCTGCTTTCTGTCTTTGTTCTATTCCCAGCTTACACAAGTTTCATCACCCCCAGCAAGCCACATGAAGTAATTAAAAATGAATAAACCAATAAAAGCTTCCACAAGGACACAAGAAAAAGCTAAGTAGCCATCATCAAGCGCTGAAATAACTGTAACAACACACTGAGCTATAACCAACCTATGAGCAAATAAAATAATTATTTGACCAGGAGGGAAATTAAGTATTTTAGTTACAAAACCAGCGTAACAAGGTAGGATTAAGATATAAATCCTGGGAAAGAGAGGGAGGAAGGACCCCAGTGATCACTAACTGGGAATTGACTCTAGAACATTATAGTCAGCTGGACCATAACCTTACACTTCAGTAACTTTGCAGTATCAAACTGAGCATGTGTACAGCCACCTCACCCTAAAACAGTAAGGTTCTGACTCTTCTTTTAGTGATGTCTTACCCTTGATATGAGGACTCCATAGAAAATATTAGTAATTCCATTTTGATGCCAGGCTGTGATCGACCTGGGAGGAAACATTATTTTTCTAGTGGATAATGTGTTTTAGGTGATCAGATTTTGATTATTACAGTGACAAAGGTGACCACGTCTTCAATGTCATACTGACACTGGAAGACAGTGAGAACCAAAGAAATCATATACTCAGAAGTAAGTGGATATGTCAGGTTGTCTCGTGGAGAAATCATTTTTTTCTCTACAGGAAATGCAGGCTATGATACTTTCTCATTTCGTGCCCTGGTATCTTCCATGCAGGAAAGAAGAGGAGGCTAAAATGAAAATTTTCTTTAATAGTATCATCCAAATAATATATTTTTTCCTTTTCTAGATTTCTTTATGTCAGTCTTGCAAATATAGACATCTTTAATGGGTGTGTAACTGATACAGTACAATACCAAAATCCAGTATATCCATATGATCTAAATAGGCAAGGAATGTCAAAATTTTAAGCTTTTAGATATGGGGAATTTCCATTCATCTGCAACATTAGAGGCTTGATTCTTCACTCCCTTATTGTGTAGGTCTTTGGAGATATCCTAATTCACCCAGAAAGTAAAATTAAAACTCATGGCTCCTCCAAAACAAAACTTAGGTCAAGGTACTCATGCAAGTGTTTAGTATTAGTGACAGGAAAATTGTATCAACAGGAGATATTGAAATAAAATATTCTGTTCATTATTTCATATTGAGACTTCCCTGTTTTTTGTTTGTTAACTAGAAATAGGGTTGGAAATTCTAAGAATATGCCAAAAATGACAATTCCATTCCACAAATGGAATTTTGAATGTTAGCTTTATTCAGATTGGAATAAAGCATTTTAAAATTCTTAAACTATCTGGCTAGACCTGCAAGGTATTAAGATTAGTGAGATTCAGGACCTTGTGCCTGCATATTGCTACAGCTGTTTTTATCAGATAAATTCATGATCTCATAACAGATGATACAGGAATTGCTCAACAAAGCTTTTAAAAACTTTACAAATCTATGAAGGTTACTCTTAGTTATATTGCATTAATTGCCTTTATTCATTTATTCTCTTCTAACTGAATCTAAATACTTTACAGATCTTTCACAGGATCACTATATGAAAAATACATTACCACATTTGTCTATTTGCTCTGTCAATATTTGCATGATAGTGTTTAGGGTTTTTTCCCAGAGCTCTCATGTTTTTATTATGTAGAGTTATCTTTCAAAATCTATATATATGATAGAGGAAACATTTCCAGTTCTTACAGTAACATTAGATGCAATTTCTCTGACACTGTAAATTTAGAAACTTTTAATAATTTCTGTCTCATAGAACATCTAGCTACTGACATACAGCCATAAAATTAATGTTGTTAAATATCCACGTATCGTCTTTACAGACTAGTCTATAATTCTTCTGCTTTCCAGGAAAAGACAGCATTTTCAATCGGGAATATAAACACGCACTCTTCAGAAGTTTTCTAGAATATCAGTGAAAGTGTTAAGATATCAGGCGTTTGTGCTACATATAAGAAAAAACCAGTTTACTTTAAAATGTGCATTTTTCTGGTGATACCCCTTAAGAGTTGCTTTTTTCCACTCAGTGTGAATTTTTTTTTTCTATGTTTATAATTTCTTAGGCCTGTAAACGACTCAGGAGTCTTTTGTTCAAAGAAAGAGCATAAGAGTTGTTACAAACAGCTACACACTAGTGAGCAGCAGATTTTATCTATGCTAGTCAATAAAATAAGTCTTAATAACCTGTAATTGTTCTATTAAAAAAATTGTCTTTCTCAATGCATATATGAATGGATTAGGCTTTTGGCCATCTAAGCCCTGCTGAGAAAGAATTCTCCTTGAGAATAGTCTATATCCATTATTTTCTGATGCTGAGAGAGAAATGCCCATGTACTTGGGGAAAATTTGCACAACTCTGTTTTTGAGCAAGCTTTAACAAAGAAATAGGCTATGTTTGGAAGATTTGACAGACTCTCTGGGGCTTCCTTTCTTCTTCATTCGAGTAGCTCTGTGATGTGCCCAGGTTAGACAATGCCCTGACCAGAGAACAGCTCCATGTCTGCTCCCAAATGTAGGCTCTTTCTGAAGCCATAGTCAAGCCAGCTATATTTAGCTCATCAAAACCATTCCAGCACACCAATTAAGCAGATCTCTTGAACCCAAATCTACAAAACTCTCCATAAGTCACTGAACTAATTTTTCCTCCTGAACCTTCTGATACTTGCTCTTCTTTTCACAACTTATGAAAAATAAATGGATTCCAAAATGAGATTACTAATAATCACAGCAGGTCAAAAGGTGGCCTGGGGAAATGTCCCATTTGTACTGGCTATTTACGCTAGCTGGCAGTACAGAGAACTACTTCACAGCTAAGAGGCTGTTTTCCATTCCAGAATGAGAAATAATAAACCCCACTCTTTCATCGGATGTTCTCTGAGTCAGATTCTTTCCTCTGAGTTCTAATCTTCCCCCTCCTGGAATAATAAATATCAGCCACCTCTCACTGCTTAGCAAAGGTGCTATTTTTAATTTGAAAGGATTTTTTTTCACTTTCTAACTTTCTTTCTGTTCTGTGCAGGTGAAAATTGCTGTATGAATGCAAATTTCATTCATTTATTCAATCGTTTATCCAGCTCCAGCTTTTGATAAATATGATAAGACTTGTTTCAGGGACAGCAGAGAGGCTGACTGATTCCATTTGAGATTTAATGGTTACTAAGAGCTTCATGAAAAATTCTGCAGTAGTAAACCCTTCAATAGAAAGGAAACAACACTGACAGTTCCAATTATGTTTTAACACTAGACAGTGGTTTTTTGCTGTGGTATTTTACAAAAGATTGGATTTTCATTTATGAATCCCAAAAATATGTTTATTTTAAATATGCAATGGCATTTAGACAAAAAGAGACCTTTATTTCCATATATTTCAATAAATAGCTAAATAGTATTTTTTCTCCCATTCAAAAACCCATTGTCTTTCTTCATGGTCAGTTTTCCTTTTAGTTTCAACATTTTAACATAAAACATTGCAGAAATGTCCATTATACGCCTTTTGAAAATTTTCTTAAATGTCTCTATCCTGTTAAACCATTGTACTAGAGAATTCTTTTACTCTGGTTTTGCAAGGTCTGCCTTGCATAGGCTCTAAACAAGACAAAAGCATTCTGGTATATTGGTGATTTAAGGACAGCAAGACAAAATTCTCTTGCACTACTGTAATGCTGCAGAAGTGTAACTGACGTGGTGCTTTCTTTTGGAGGTGGTTCAGACTAAAAAAATACCTCATCCACATTTAAACAGAAGGGCAGCACTGTTGCAGAACTTTTTTTTCATGGGAATGGCCATCAGCTGAAACAAGCATTTGAATTTCCATGGAGAAAAATAGAAAATATGCAAATTAAAATGACATCAGGATATTTTCAAAGAGTAATGGTATCCAAACTCTACAACAGTGTATCAAGGAGAAATTTTGAAGTTCCCACTCCAGCACTTGTTTTCCAACAGAAGAGACTGGAAAAACATCTTTGCTGGACATGCAAGTATGCCTGACTTTGTCCTAGCACAGACTGAATGAGGCGAGTGAACTCGCAACATCACATCTGTTCATACCTGTCAGGATTTCTGTGGAAGTGTCAAGATGCTCATTTATTTATGAGCCCAATCAAGCACATATATTAAAATATTTGTTTGATGCAACGTTTTTTTCAAATATGGTATAAGGCTTCAAAGTTTAAAAGTAAATGAAATATGACACATACCTACCCGGTTGTTTTTTTTTTTTAGAAAATGACTAAAAATTAATATTTTCTTATTTCCCAGCATGGATGTAGATGAATGACTTGAAATAAATTTATATGGTAATATTTAGAGGATATCTCAGGTAAGCACCCAAAATAAGAAAAAAGAAGTAAATTTCACATCTTCACAGAAAGCAAATTTCAGGTAAGTAAGATATGTAGAAACATGAATCACTTTCTACAGTGGATGGAAGAAAACAATTGTCCCTTTTGGAAGTATAAAAAAGAATTCAGGAGACAGAAGTTCTTCTCTTGATTTATTTCAGTAACATTTAAAAAATAGCATCAAATTAAATCCACTTCATATATCTAGCCTATATGAGCACAGAAAGTGTACAAGCATGATAAAATAATGTGATGTGATGATTTCCAGAATTCTGCTGTGTTTAGAGGAAACATAAGTGTTAAAAGAAAAGTGCTCTTTTCTTACCTCTATTGATTTCAGCTGTTAGTAGGTTCTGCCTGAAATCAGCTATCAGTCTCTGCATAACTCAAATATTGAGTCTATTTTAAAACTTTTTTTGCACTCACAAGGGAAAAATATTCAAGGAAAATTCTGTCTCTACTCAAATAAAAGGTAATTTCTGTCACTGTGCATCCAAACACACCTAGAGGTTTTCAAAGAGTACTGATGTTCTGAGCTCAGTATATCACCTATAGGTAAGGTGTATCTCCAAAGCACCTGTGCCTTAATTTATCTTCTAGCTCAAGTTTTTCATTTGGCATTGCCAATGTTTCAATTTTTTTCAGCATCACATCTTAATCTGATTTAGTGTGTTCTGTTTTATTACAAATTTCCTTCTTATTCTTTAAAAAATTAGACCAGATAGTATTAGTCTGTTGAAATGACTCATTTTCAGAAAAGTAAAGAGAACCAGCTTTCCTTATGTCCCTTAATAAATATTTAATCATAATCATTCACAAAAGCAATATGCATACCAAAGATGCCTAATTTGAGTAGTGAGGAATTTCTGGCTCTTAATTCTATTGACTTCGATTTCTGAGGACAATTAGTCAGCTTCCTTTAAGGAACATGATGTTTCTTATGTCTCTTTCACTGAATTTATGCCTGTCTTTTTATAATTAAAAAGTTATTTCCAATGTTAATATACTAATTTCTTCACAGAAAGCATCTCTGCATTCACTAGCATCTCTGGGAATCTTCTCCAAGAGAGATTTCCAGAACTTTGCTGTAAAACACTAATTGGTGTTAAAGCTATGACAGAAAAAAAATTAAAACCACAAAATATTCCATTTCAGATATTTCTATTAGCCTCATCTAGAACTCTATATTCACCTATAAACCTAAGGTATGCTGTAAAGCAAGAACCTGTAACTTCAAGTCTCAGAATAGCAGATGGGATTTCTAAGTTTTCCTTAGTAAGAAGATTTCCTAAGTAAGGAAACCCTGCTTTTAAATATTTTTTTTCGCCCATATATGCAGGGGACTTGCATACATACAGGATTTCCCTGAGTCTTGAGGCTAATGGAAGTGTTTACTGATCTGCAGGCTTGAAGTTCTAACAAAGTGCAACTACAGGGGACAACCAGTTGGAAAGGAAATAGGGTTTTATGAGCTCTTTATGGTTCTATCTCTTGTGCCTGCATGCACATCCCTGCTCAGTTTGAGTTCTGTGATTTTCTCTGTCTTTTCTCCCTATCCTACCTAACAACTTTTTAGTAAGCAACACAGTTTCCCAGTCTACAGATTCATGATGGTTGAATTAAATTTTTTTGTTAAAGTTCCTTTAGACCTATCCATTGTTATAACAGTCACTTGGTTTTCCACAGTAATCTTTTAAAAATAAACAATGGCATTCAAGGTGAAGTGACATAATCTTACATCTTAGCTCCCTCACTGTGAACTGATCCTCTCTACTTTAAAGTTTTACAGCTAATATGGATTTTCTTTTGCTCTGATTGTCCTGATTGATACTCTTCCCACAAGTTTGGCATTGACATTGTAGAAACGTGGGGTGTACTGTAGCCTACAGTGCCTGCCTGTAGGAGCAGCCTTCTCTTTAGCTTGTGTCATGAAGCAAGTTACAGGAGTTCAGGTTCTGGAGAGAAGCCTCTGTACCTTGCCTCTCACGAGCAGCTGCTAAAACACCAATTTGTCACCATAAACTACTGAAACTTCTGGTCTAGTCAGCTAAAAAGCTTCATGGAGTGTTTCAGAGCACTCTGCCCTCATCAGCAACCACTGGCAGCTCCCACACAGCTTGAGGCCAGGAGCACCGGGCCATTGCTGAAGACAGTCCTGGCTGTCCATATGGCTGTGCTGTGGCCAGACAGAGCAAGGGGTACATCCTTCATGGCACGCTGTGCTCACACGCTCCGGCTAAAGCCGTTGTGTCTGCCCGTCCTGCTGCTTGCTGTGAGTGGTGCCAAGCAGTGTGAAGTAAGTGATCACACCCTCCTTCTCCTCACATGTTCTAGGACAGCGCTATCACAGCTTTTGTGACTCAGCGCGTTCATGAAACCAGGTGTGCTGCTGTAGAGATGATTGTGAAAGCGAAGAATAGGGATTCTAGAGTCATTAAAAGTGCAAAGAACAGACCACAGTTTGTAGTGCCCAACTATGACAGAAATAACTCAAGTGACTAGTTTTATTTGTCAGCAGGTTTTCCAAGGTTTTCAGTTCATTTCAGTCAACATATTCCTAGCTTTAAATCTCTTTCAAGATAATTTTCTTCCAGTCTAATTATCTGAAAGAAAATTTAAACATGCAAAGTTTCTTCATTTCCAAACCTCTCCACGAGCACGTCCATGAACAGGAGTTTCTTATTCATTATTGCTACCATGGCATATGCAACACAGAGCAACCAGAGCAACATGGAGTCCTCATAAACTCCCTGCAAAGCAGCAGGGAAAGAGTTTAGATTCTCTTTTTCACTATCAGTAGAGCACCTGAAATCTTTGAGAAGCCAATATGGAATGCAATATCCTAGTCATAATAAGGGATATGAGGAATGAAGACACTTTGTGAAAATTTATCTAAAATCACTTAGATGTAATTGTGAGGGATGTTTAAGAACTCACCAGAACACTGTAGCCATGGAAGGGTTCTATTCTTTATCCTGATTTCAGTCTAGCTCTGCATATGCCAAGTATGTATAACGAGGTATACAGTTACTACTCAACAGGAGAACACCTTCTGTGGAAATGATTCTCACTTGTTATGATGCAGACAGAAGATTCAAATGCTTAAGGAAACAGAAAGCAAGCTTCAAAGCTGAACAGCAAGTCCATGGTCACCCCCATTCATCTTCATAAGTCCAAAGGTGACACTTCATAAGTTCTGCTATAGCCAACAAAGATACAATCCTCAGAAAAAAGACATCTTAGGTTCAGGGTTCACAGCTATCATAAGGAAAAGAATGAATTCCATTACATAAGACTGAATTTCTTTCTTGATTTTTGTCAGACCGAAATATTTTCTTTTTACTATAAACTTTTCCTTAATTTAATCCTCTATTGATTTCAATTAAGTTCTCACCATGTTTGCATCTCCAGCTGAGGAGTTTTTTCCCCTCATTCATCTGGTTTTTAGACTATTCTTCAAGGTTTCAAATTCAATGAAAACCCTAGGGAGTGGCAACAAAAAATGAGCATTGTGCTAGGAAATAATAAATTCCTGTAATTTGTCACTGTGAAATTCCTTTAAATTCTCTTTCTTTACAGATGGGCAACAGTGGATCTAAAAAACTAATTAATGATTCTCATGAAATGCTTTAAATTTAAAATTGTTTTGAAGGGTTGTAAAAAAGTTGTTCATTCCTAGGAGTGTGACAGAGGGAAAATATCAGTTTATGGCTAAAGAACTGTTCTGCAATATCAGAGATGTGTGCATGGCTAACTTTGACCACAGACTTTTTATGAGATTCTGAGCAAAAAAACTTCTTGGTCCTTCTCCTATCTGTAAATGTATGACAAGGCCTGTCCTGTTTCCTATGGTTTAGTACAAATAGATTTATTAGGACAATATTGCTGAATACCAGGGAAGGCTTTAAAAAACACAATTGTCCAGCTGTGCTCATTTAGATGGTTGCTTTTTCAATAAGCAGAAATATTAATAGCATCAATAAGTACAAAATCTTTGCTTACATAATTTACATCTCCTTTCAAAATAGAAGAGGTTGTTCCTTATTTTTAATTTCATGGGTTTTTTATTGTAAAATTACACAATCTGAAGCATTTATCAGAAATGCATCTCAGAAATCTTGAAGAATATTGATGTTTGACCATAGTTACAGGAATTATGATGGGATTTTTGTAATTACTCCATCTTAATTTCTGTTACCACACCAAGCACATATTTAACTCCAATTGTTCTTATGCCGAATGTTAAAGCTAAACAGCCTCTTTAATTGGTAGAAGGAGAGAACTAGGAAGATTCCAATTAAAAGATAACAAATGACCCAAAAAAAAAGGCTGTTTGAACAGGCCTCAGGAACAGTCAGAGCAGCTTACTTGTTTGGTTAGGCAAATTCTGTACAGCTTGAAATCAGGAGGAGCTGAAGTGTTGGATGAAAATCATGCAGAATGACCAATGCGAAACACAGCCAGAGCTGCATACAACTGCACATTTTCCCGTGCCTCTTATAAAATACAGTCCAGAGTATCTGCACGTGTTATTCGTGACCACTGTTAGAATCTACAAATACTAAACTGAGAAGTCTTTGTAAATAATTTTTTTAAAAAGGCTAAAAAATTAGAGTTTAATATATACACCTCTCTATTTTTCCACTCTATAAAATGTTAGCTTCTGTACAGGTTTTCAGATGCATAACTTTCAAATATGAAAATCTTACTATGGCAACTTAGATCAGTACAATATTACTCTTGGAAATGAGCCTGCAAGGGAAATTACTTTCCAAAGAAAAATAATTTAAATGTGATGAAGTCTCTTAAAAAATTTTTCTTTTTCTCATTCCCTTCAACACATACTCTCTAAAGGACAAAGTTTTTGCTATTATGAACAACTTTTAATTTGTATGTGTGTTCTGCTGGCGGTTGCCCAGGGTGATCATTAGTGTTTTGGTTCTTTTAACTACAATCTCAAAGGTCTGCACACAGTTTCCTTCTGGCACAAGACTTCAGTGTACAGAATATCAACTATGGGGCATTGAAAGGCTGCTAAGAATTGGGGTGAGAAAAAAAAAGACATTAAACTTCAGTTATGGCTGTCTCAGCAGTATTTTTGGTTTACCTATGTATAAATCCCAATATTCACGAGTATGCAGGCAGGAAAGCTGCAGAAGGGATTTTCTCTGACACATTCCGAGTTCAGTGAGACCTATGCAGTTTATGGCTAACAGCCTGCTAGTGTTCCAGGAATTCTCTCCATTTCCCTTATTCTAGCTATGAGCCACTGACTGATTTACCACATTTACCCCTTGTATAAGCTCAATGTGAAACTGCACAACAGTAATTTCATACTTTTATGAAATGTTAAGGAAAGCAAAAATGGGCAGGCAAGAGCCATTGATTTATAGTCAAAATCTGCTGCAGTTTGCAGAAGTGCAACTGCTCCTTTTGAACCTTGAACACCAGATGAATGCTGAATTACTTGAAGTGTTTCAGTTACCTGAAAGTATAGAAAAGATACATGAGCTCTAATCTGAAAAATACTATATTTGCACAAAAGTTTGTTTCTACAAAATACGTGAAAAGACAAATAATGTGAATCTGTTTGCTTTTCAAGTTTAAAATTTTTAGTTTCTTTGTAGTTCTGAGATGTTGCATATTTCAAAAGAACCATGAAATACTGACTGGAAATTCATGAACTACATTTGTAAGTAAATCAGATCTGATGGAGCTGGTGTTTTCTTGAAGCTAGGAGAATAAGCAGAAAGTAATCACCAAAAGGAAGCTTACAAAAATCATGTAGAAAAAGTACACTACCTATCTTAATTACTCACTGAAATTTTTGAAGGAACTGATTAGATATTTTGCTTCTACTTGATGATCTATTGTTTTTAAATGTGTGAAAAAATATGAGGCATGTTGTCTCCCAGCTTTTTTAATCAGGACTTTAAAGTGTGGTCAAACTCTGTCACCATCCCTGGATGTATAGGACAAGACTGTTGATAGCAAATTATGTCAATGAGTCTCCATCCCAGTATTTTTATAAATATTAAACCCAGTGAAACCATTTCCATAGAATCATAGATTTGTGTTGGAAAGGACCTTCGAAGACCTGCTAGTTCCAGCTTCCCTGCCATAGGCAGAGCCATCCTTCATCAAACCTATTTGCTTAAAGCCCTGTCCAGCCTGGCCTTGAACACCTTCAAAAATGGGAGATCCACAACTTCTTTGGCACCCTGTTCTGGTACCTCACCACCCTCATAGTAAGGAATCTTTTTTTTTTTTTTTTTTAATTTTCAGTCTAAATCTACCCTCCTTTGGTTTAAAGCCATTATCCCTTTTCCTCTTACAGGGCCTGGTAGAAAGTCACTCTCCATCTGTTTTATAATCCCCCTTTAAGTATTTAAAGGTCTCAATATGATCTCTCTGATGCCCTCTCATGATTTTCCTGGCTCTCATATGGATTCACTCCAAAGCTTTCTTATGCTTGGGATCTCAGAACAGGATGTAGTACTCCAGCTTGGGTTTTGCCTGAGCACAGTAAAGGAAAAGAATCGTACATCCTGAAATGCTGGCCACAGTTCTTTTTATATAGCTTAGGATACAATTGTTTTCCTGGGCTGACAGCACGCATTGCCAGGTCACATTCAAATTTTCATTCATCAATATCCTTAAGTCGTTCTCTGCAGGGACGCCCTCAATGCATTCATTAAGTCTATACTGATACTGTTGATTTCACCAATCATTATACTTCAAGAGATTCCCACTGACCCACTTCTCAAGCTTGTCAGGGTCACTCTGGAAGGCTTCCCTTCTCTCATGGGATGGCTCGGTGTGTTCTCTAACCTTGATGATGATATACTCAATCCCACCGCCTATCTCATTATTAAAGATATCAAACCACTTCCATATGGAAAGTACCATATGGAAAGTCCTCTCCTTGAGGGACACCACTTGTTACTGATATCCTTTGGACACCGAGCCATTGACTACCACACTTTGGGAGCTGCCATTCATCCAATTCCTAATCCATCCAATACTCCACCCATTAAATCCATACCTCTCCAATTTAGCGACAAAGATTTTCTGTGGAACAGTTTCAAAGGCCTTAAAGAAGTCACAATAGAGGACATCAGTTTCTCTTCCCTTATCCACCAACCCAGCCCTTCTACCATAAATGCCCAGACTAGGCATGGTTTTCCTCTTTGTAAAGCCAGTCTGGCTGTCTTTAATCACCTCCCTGTCATCCACATGTCTTGACATATCTTCCAAGAGGATTTGTTCCATGATCTTACAGGCACAGAGGTGAGGCTGACTGGTTTGTAGTTTCCAGTTTTGTAAAACTGTGTCCCTCAGAAAACTCATTCATTATTATGTTGTAACTCTACAATCTCTCCAAGCTTCCAAAATCTTCCTGAATAGGCACAATTGTTAAGAAATAGTGACAAAATTTTGGCACATCCAGGTCATGACATGGGAAGGGTTTTTTCCTTGTCTTTTTCCTTTAAGTCCCTTTTAAATATATTGAAAGCTGACACATCTTGGCACAGACCACAACATCTTAGAGCCTTTCACAAAATAATAAACTATCTTTTAAAATGCTTCACTCTTTCTTTTTTTTTTTAATGCAATATCTCAAACTATAAATTTCGAAGCTTTAAGGGTTCTCTTGCGCATCCAGGAGATTAAAGTTCTTTCAAGCTGGTTGCTAAGAGGAAAAAACAAAAAAAAGGCAATTTAATTTCTGTTGTGAATCACCAGTTGCACTGATAGCCTAATACCTTCAAAAGTAAAGTATGTTGCTTGATGTGCTTATATATATATGTGTGTGTGTGTAACACATAGAAATTTTGACTTAATATTTTTTACCATCACAATTTGCTTCAAAATATGATTATTGTATGAAGTTAGTGTATCAAGAGACTTGTTAAGGCATGTTTTGCGTGGAGTGCCTTTGCATATATATGGTAAAGCACACCAAAGAATGGCTTAAATATATCAAAATACATGCATTTACACCTTCAGTTGTAGCCTCAAATGGCTGATTATTAAAATGTCACATCTTGATTTTTTTTCCTTCATTATCTGCCTTTCCTTATATGATTTTGATCTCTGCTTCATGAAAGTCAGCATGTTTTGTACACAATCATCAGTTATATTCTCTGCAAGGATTCCTTCTCTTAGGACAATCTGACCTTCAGCAACTGAGAATCAAGAGAGAAATTAATTAACTCAAATGCTTCAAGACCCCTTATTAAGATTCTGGTAATAAATTGAAAAGCATGCTAGGAAGATCAGCAGAATTCAGTCTTTCTCCAAACTAAGCTGAAACCCTTAGGGACTCTGGCTGCAGCAGGAACCAACTTCAGTGCTAGAAAATTTTCCAAAAGAACCACAGTCAAGAAATAGGATTATGTATGTCTACTTCCTCAGTTTCTCACATGCTACCCAGGCACCTATAAGCTCTCTGCAAATTAAGAGAAGTGTTCTCCATGTTCTGGAAAAAATAGGAGGGGAAATGCTGGTGGCAGTAGGGTGAGGCTAGGTCCACAGGGGCCGATGCCTATCACTGGAGAGATAGAGGCAAAATGACACTGATTTCCAGGGATTACACTCATTTTCATTCCTAAACAGCATTCCCCAGCAGTCATCTGCATGGTATAGAGTAACCATTAATCATTTAAGATGCCCAAGCAAAGCTGTTTTCTTTCTTCATCTGTTTATGGTTAAGTGCAAGTTGAAGAAGGAAAGTGTTCAAGTGGAAAAGAACTGGATAAAGCTTCTCTGCAGAACTGCATTATATTTGAAAAATCCAAGAAACAAAAATTTGCTTTCCTCTGGCCACTGCTAGGTAGTTACACAACTTGGGCTCACCTTTGCTAGCTCATATAGCCTGCTTTAAAAGACAGGTGAAAGATGGTATGTGTACTGAAATTTTCTGGGAAGTATTCATCTGCTTTATGTAGCAGACTTGTTGATGTCTGAATGATGAAGTTCAAGTAGTTGGATAGAAGGTGGGCGATTAAACTGTAAAAACATTAGAATGAAATGTACATTTTTCTGCAGTGCCCTTAGCCAAGAGAGGCAGTGTCCAGGGAAATAAACAAAGGAAAATTTGTGTCTGCTAAAATCCTCAGAGGATGCCAAAAACCCTGAATCTACTGCAGACAGGCAGACATTTTGGGGATAGGCTTGATATTGTTTCTGAAGACCCTTGCCCTGCCCTTAGAAGAAAGTTTTCCAAGGAGAGTCTGTGACATTTCAATTGCCAGTGTGTCATGCTTTAACCCCAGCTGGCAACTAAGCACTATGCAGCCACTCATTCCCTACCTTCCCAGATGGAACAGGGGCCAGAATCAGGGGGAAAAACCCAAAAAACACATGGGTTCAGATAAGAACAGTGTAATAATCGAAGGAAAAAAAGACCCATAAAATAATAATATAAAAAGGAGAGTAGGAGAAACAGAGAAATAACACAGGAAGAACAAGTGATGCACACCATTGCTCGTCACATACTAATAGATACCAACCCAGTCCCTGAGCCACAATCAGACCCTGTTCTGAGCAACTGCTGCCAGTTTATATGCATGACATGACATTCTGTGGTATGGAATATCCCTTTGGTCAGTTCAGGCCAGCTGTCCTGGCCATGCTCCCTCCCAGCTTCTTGTGCACCTGCTCGCTGAAAGAGCAAGGGAAATAGAAAAGTCCTTGACTTGGGGCAAGCACTACTGAGCAACAACCATAACATCAGAGTGTCATCAATGTCATTCTCATATTGAATCAAAAACAGAGCGCTGTACCACCTACTAAGAAGAAAACAAACTATCCCAGCTGAAACCAGTACACAGGGTCAAGGCTGAACTCTTCTCACCTCCAGCAACAGAGATCAGAGAGGAGAATGAAAATGTCCTTTGGTGGTATACAGTGACAGTGTCTCCTCCTCATTTTGCACTCCTCTTTGGCACAGGTTTCTTCTAAATAAATCAAGCTTGTCAAAATGTCACCATGAATCAAGAAAACATTGCCATCTGTTTTGTTTGAAACTGAGCAGCATGTCTGCTTTCAAACAAAACAAATAGAGGCTTAGGAGTTTCACAGACCAGCATTTAAGGGTCATTCTGAGATGCCATGATTTTTGTGTTACATTGCAATAAAAGTGAAGAATGCATGGTTATGGGAATATACAAAATGATTAATGGTTGGCATAAGGGGCTGCTGTGTGAGAGCTGAGATAGCAGCCATACTTATACTGTAACATGAATGAAAACTTACACTTCAGCAAGGGAAGTTGCCTGCTGCTATGATTTTCATGCAAGCTCTTTGTATTTCACTATTCAGATCTCATTTACGTCTGCAAACAAACCCCACACAAATTAAATTATTCTAAAGAACACAAGGATTCAGTTAAGAAGTCTGCTCTGTGCTAACAACCCTGTGCTATTGCATTTTGTAAGTTCAAAGCCTAAGAAAAGTATTAAGCACTGAAACATTCAAGACTTCATCATGGATAATATTTTGTCTGATTGTTAATGTCATTAAAATGAGAATGACATAGTTCCACAATATAAACTCCAGCCTTGCTGGATGATTTGGTTTCTCCATTAATTCTAATTTTGGGCAGGAAGTTGTCCTCTGTAACAGTCACAATTTCTCCAAGGTGTTCTGGAACAGAATTAGGGAAATTTCTAAGTTTTGGGATACATGTGGCAGTGGTCAGAGTCAGTAAAAACAGCCTTTAAAAGAACCGACATTTCATATTTCCCCTTTGTTCCCCATTAGACTAGAACAAGAAAATCAAAGGACAAACCCTTGTGAAAAAGAGCAAGACAAAAAGACCGTCTTAATTCTGGAAAGATTTTATAACTTCAATCCAGCCCCAAAAAGAGCAGATCTCCTATTTCATGTTGGCCTAGAATGGTCCTTTGTGGTCATTTACATCAAACCACAAACCTCTGGAGTTACAAATCAAAGCAAGTCCCTGGGAAAATACTTTCAGCTATGGAAAATAAGGTAATTTTGTTTGACAGAATAATTTTGCACCCCTTGAAGAAGAGAACTAAACTTAGCAGAAACAATGTTCTAAAGTAATGCTATCCAGTTATATACAAGTCAGGGAAAAACAAAACAGAAAAGCCCAAAGCAATTATTTTGTTTTGGAGCTGATCCACTGTATTTTAATAAGAACCTTCACAATTACATAATGACTCTTCATGGTTAGCAGAAAATAGTGTTGTCTTAATTATATAAATTTTTGTTCACTTCTCTAGAACTGCCCACACCTCTTGAGATAAAGACCTGCAGCATGATAAAGCATGCATGACAATTATAAATGCGTAATCAAAGTGCACAGCAGAGCTGGCAGTGTTTTTCCAGCAGAGTATATTTTACTAGAGCAGTTCTTAAACCACTTATGTAAAATGTGTTATTAACGAGCACTCAAGTTCACATGGAAGTGCCAGCTGCAGGACATAGCCCAAAGCACCCACAGATTTAGGTGGGTTGGAGAGCGGTGACAGAGGGGAAAGCTTGGTCCATCTTCCCATTAGGTGCAGTTTCTCCACCACACCATCAGCAGTAGATGCAGTTTTTTCCAGCTCCTTCAGTTTGTATGTTGGGTCTGACTGGCAGAGCCATCAAGAGAAAGCAGACATGCCACAGGAGCAGTGCTATGTGAGGTGTACCTTGCCTAATACAACCACACAACACCCCTTCTGCTGTGCTTCCTGTTAAAATACAGGAGAGAAGAAGACCTCATTTCTTTTTCCCCCACACCTTTGCTCTGAGCCTGCATTTACCCCAGTGTGGGATTTTCCTTCTCACCCCCTGCAGGAGCCTGTCTTGTGTCCAGCAGTAGATGTGAGTTGGCTCCACACCAGCTGATGCCTCATGCCTGTCGCTGTCAAGGTGCAAAGCCAGAGCTAATGAGCTCCCCAGTGTGCCTGCACATACCAGCTCTGGGTGCTGTGGGAGCCATTGCTGTGCAGCCCTTCTCAGAAAGGCCTTGAGACACCTCCTCGCACTGGAGGGTGTCTGCATAGAACAGGCACACTGGACCTCAAAAGGAGTGAGGTAAATCCCACAGCATTTAAAAATCCAACCAGTTTCAGGAGAGATGTCTATGGCACTATGGCACTCGTTTCCCACAAGCCTAGCAAGGGAGTGAATGGTGAGTTTCTACCTAATTTTCTCCATTTTCTCTTGCAAACCCCTCTCATCTGTTCCTCCAGCTAGCAAAGAAGTGTATTATTACTTCTCTTCAGAAAAGATGCTGGTATTTGAAGTGAGTGCTGTGACAGCACCTCTAGATAAATTGCTTTCTATCAAAAAGTCCTTAATCTCCTTTCAGATGTGGTCATCCAAAACACAATTTCTATGCAGTGGCATTTGCCTACAAACCTGTGTCTCCATGATTACTTGATAATCATAAAAACAAGTACTGCTGATCAGTTTGCCACCAGCTCAAATTAGTCTTTCATTTAGTATCATGAAGTTTAAGCCATCAATTCCCTTATACCTAATTTCAGTTCTTTTTCCCTTATCTCCCCACTAACAGTTAGAAAACTGAGAATCATTGCAGGAATGTCTGGGTTTTTAATAGATGTTTCATTGCCTCATAGTGCCCATTACTCAGCCTTAGGAGCTGCTTTGTCCAAATCTTCTCTATCCTGATAAAAACAACTGTTTCAATAATTTGAATGGAAAAGGCAATACATCTAATTGCACCCTGCAGCTCATACACTAGGTTTGCTCTGAGTGATACAGACCTGGACTTCATCATGCAGTAAAGTGGCTAAACCCTGCCTTCTAGAAGAGCTGTCTGCAGCCATTTCATTTAGTAGAATACTCTAGTGTTCTGGAAGGAAAGTGTTTGGCAAAATAATAGTTTTCCTCGTCTGTTTCTTTTTTTTTTATATCAGCAGTTTCTATCATACATATAGTATATATATAATAAACTTGGTTATAATAAAACACAAAACTAAAACAAAATACTAGTGTTCTTTCACAGAGCTATAACGATCTTGATAGTCCTGTCGTCTGTTTTTCTTATTTCAATGGCAAATTTCTGGAAGGAATCTGGATATGCTTTGAATCTGGAAGTGGTTTTCAGCCCCTACTGTATCCATGTGCATGACTGTTACATTTGCCAATACCTGAAAGTCAAATCTGAGCTTTGGCTAATCTTTCTTATCCTTCCATTTGTCATAATTTTTCTTTACAAAGTTTTTTGGAGGAGTTTTCTTGTGAGGAAGCAATGCATCCTACAATTTGAAGTCTTATCTCTGCTCTAACAAAGTAGAACCTACTATGGTTCCCTCCTAGAGCAGACAGCAAGGAATCTGCTGCAGTATTCAAAGTTACAGGGTTTATAAGTATGCTCTTAAACCTGGGATAGCTCAGGATAGCTCAAACTCAGTCTTACAATTTCTCTAATCCTTAAGCACAATTCCTTACCAGCAAAAATTCAGAAGCAATTGAAGAAAGTATTCTCTTTCATTCACTTTGGAAGCAATGTATTTTCCTGCTAAATATATTATTTACTGAAATGACAGTATATTCCCAAATTCCTTACACTTACTCTGAACACATATTTTCTATCTATCCTCTCCTTGCAAGTGTTATTCACATAGAAACTCAGCAAGCCCAGATTACAGATAAGAGAAGTCACTCAAGGATGGCAAGAATCATAATAGTCGTCCATCTAACAGTGCAGAAATGCTCTCACAGCTCTATGTATGAAATAGAGAAATAGAGCTAATGCACCTGCTTGTGCTTTAAAGTGTCTCCATAGCAACTGTGAGGCATCTAGGAAGAGAGAGGAAGGGCAGTATTTTGCAAAAGTCATGGAGTGGATTTAAACTATATTGTATGCCAGGACTGAAAGCTCAGTTTAAAAGTAGCTCCTGAGCAGAGGCAGGACATGCATCTGCTGACATGGCCTGACAGCTTCATTATCAAAGCTCGCCTTGAGCCCAGGCAGTGAAAGCCTATGGAGGAGAGGGAATGTCCTCAGGGCCCTCACAATGTCCACTTATAAAGGCTAGGAAAGCTTATCTGCAGCTACTTAGATCTCATGAGGGCTCGGGGAGAGATTGCAACGTTTTGTACCTTTGAAAGGAATGTGTCATGCTGCCTGCCCCTGGGGATGGGCAATGCTGATGGCTCACAAACAGCGTGATGCCATCCGCTCCAGGGAGGCCACACTTGCTCTTCTGTTGTCGTTTTTTGCAAGCTCCAAAATGCCACTCTGCCTGAAAGTCTATGTTTTTTTCTACATATGGAAACAACAACAACTAATAGAAATAATGGCAAATGTTTCTAAATGAGACGTAGTGTCTTTAATAAAATCATTCTAATAAAAACTGTATTTCTCTCCACAATGTCTACTAGACTGTGCTTTACTCTCCTAAGTAGGAAAGATGGAGTCTAAGCCTCTAACTACCCTAAAGACTAGTTTTGCTTCAGAACATACTCTGGAATTCCTCTGTGACCCCTCTGCAGCCCACGTGCAGTGTATCTTTCTCCATAGAAAGCAGTACTCTGTGGGGAGGCTCTTTCCCTGAGGTGGAGCCGAGAACTACTAATTCATCCAGATCACACTGTTCCCATTTCCCAATGAATATGCAAGGTGTAAATAACTTCTTATTAGAGAAACAGATGACAAATTTTCTGTAGCAGAAGAACGGGGCTTTGATAAAATTACCTTTGATGCAGTTAAAATTAGTTTATTATCTGTGTCAGTTGAGAATGAATATTAATCCAGTGGAGCACTTTTGTACTGATGAATAGCTCACCCTCAAATCATACTAACTACTTTGTTTCTTATGACTTCAGTATTTTATCCTTCTAATTCCCCTTTTTCTTAACAATTAAAGATCCACAGGTCAACGCAATGGAAACAGAGTGAACACTACACAATCTGCTCATTTGAAGGCAGCACTGAACCAGCTGTTTCAACTTTCTTTTGGGGATAATTCTTCATTGGTAAGGTTAGTAGCCCTTTTCACTGAGTTATTTTTTGTCTGTTCCTGAAATTCAGTTTCCTCTGAGTGAGTAGACTAATAGTCCAGATACGAGGAAAGAACAAGGAATTCTCAGAAAAGAAAAAAAATTGCAGCTGTTGTAAAAGCTAACTAGTTGTTCCTGTTATTGTGCTGTGTTCTTTTTAGCTACTACAGCTCAGAATAGGACATGGGCCCTTGGCAGTGTCACTGCCATTGCATAGATTCAGGTGATGCTGCCTGCTGTTGGGAGAAAGGGACTGGAGCTCTTTTCTGCTCTTAATTTCTTGCTCTGTCTTGAGATTTGACACAATAACTCATATTCTTTTCCTCAGCAAAAGAAAGCAATAGTAACTTGTGGAAGCACTAAAGGGTCTTTGGTTATAAGGTTATGATCACATCAGGTGTTTGAAAAAGCTTTCAAGCAAGAGATGGTTCTCTGCACATATGTAAAATATTTTCAGTCAAAGAGTAATAGCTTATACTTCAATACACAATAGTACTACAGTTCTGCCACATCCAATTTTGTATTTGAAGGTGAAATTTCATGCTTATGTGATCCTTTACATCCTTGATACAGGACTTGGGTTTGTGTTTTACCATCATGATCTGATATTTTTGGAGACTTTATTCCCCCTCTGGACTGAAAAGAAAAAGGCTTTTTTGGTATATTTTTGTTAAGGCAATATAAAAAGCTTTTAATTTTTTTTCTCTCATGGGTCGTTTTTCCTTACTGTTTGTTATCATCAAGGTAATATGTCCAACAGTTTCAAACAGGTATCAGAATATTTTGGAGTCTGAATATGACCTAGTATATTGTTCTTCTCTTTATGTCCTCCTTGATAACCTTACGCAATTCTTATTCAGCTTAGTACAAATTTGAATTGGACTTCAGAACAGGAAGGACAAAATATTTGCCTTTCAGCAGAGGAAGGGACTGCTGTGGGATGGGCAAAGCAAAGTGGCTGTGCCAGGGGAGCTTGAGCAGTGGCTCTTAGTAAGCAGGAGTTTCTAGGTCTGACCTCTACGACAACCCACACAGGCAAAGACAGGCTGAATTTCCTTCCTCTCCATTATTTCTCACACCCTTCATCCTTCCCCCTTCTGTCTGCAAACAGGGAAAGACAAAAAAGCCTTACATGCAGTCAGAGCAGTGGGTGTGTGCTCAATGGGGACAGGAGCCAGCAGTATCTGCAGCTGGAGAATGGGAGTACAGAGGCACAGAGAATCAAAAAAATACATCTGGAAAAATAAACCCTGCAAGAAAATATCAGGTGAAAATCTTTTGTCTCTTCACATGAATAAGAAAAAAATAACCCATCTCCCTGAACTAGGAGTACCAGAGCAAAAAGAGTGTGGTAGGGGAAGAAAAAAAATACCAAAGCTGACCATGGGAGAAACATTTCATTTCTGCCGGAAAGGGAGAGAATACTGAGAAGGCTGAAATCACAGGACCATCCAGCTAAAGTTCTCATATCTGTGTGTCTGTCTTGATCTGCTTTGAATGCCATATAATAGCATGTGGTGCTGTTGTTTTCCTTTGAATTACTGTAACTGACAATATCAGGACAATAATTTCCTACTGAATAAAACAAAAGCAGGCATTAGTATTAAATGTCCCTTGATAATGTCCATGTGGTATTAGTGGTATTAGTGTTTGATTCACTGAAGGAAAAAAAAAATATTCAAGCTGAAACATTCTGTGCAATATTGTGGGTTGTTACACAAAGATAGAGAAGCACAGAAAAACCTGAAAAAATAAGCCCCTGAACACTTTATGGCTACATTTCACACTCACTTTGCACTGCTAGAAAGAGACTTTTCTATTAGCTGGCACACAATCTGTGGTACAGCGGCCTTGAAAACATGCTCAAGCAGTCTCAGGATTTCCACTCTCCATTTTATCATTTATATTTCCTACCACAGGACTACAAATATCCCTGTATTCCACCAGTTTTTCTTTCCATGATGTGAGTATTGCTGCCTCTTTAGGAAGTTTGCAAGTGGGCTGCGCTGCCTTGAACAATAGGTTTGATGGTAAGTGTTCAGAAATAGGGCTGAACAATGAAAGACAGCTGTTATTATTCAGCACACCTGCATCTTCCTCTCTTTAATAGCAGATCCAGAAGAACATGGACAGATAAAAAAATGCATTTACCTTCAAGTGTAGTGAGAAAGATGAGCTTCAAGAAAGCAGAGGATGAGCATTGTTTCTTGCTGTTTATTGGAAGGGATTAAAAATTAGCCTGTACTGACAGCACAGCAAGGTGCAGTTTGATTATTACTAATCATTTGTCTCAGCCTGGCCAGTGTGTGGTGTAGGCTTGCAATATGAAAAAGTGTCTCAGCTAATACCTTTTCTATTTTATCTCTTTGTTAGTTTATTGTTTTTACCTGGAATAAATATTGCAGCATATAAAGACAAGTAGAAACACTACGACTTTCAAAATCACTCATGTGAGTGTCAGACAATTTCATGTAAAATGGCACTCACCCTCTCTTCTTTCTAAAATGCTATTAGTTCCTGCCTCTGACAGTCCATCAGATTTTCAGGTTGAAGAGATGGCTTTTTGGCTGCTCTGTCTTCTCTGGTGGTCATAGATATCTGAACAGATATCTGCCTTCTCCAAAGAAATCTTTCACAGTCAAGACAACACATACTTTCATTTGAAGTCGTGGGGAAGCCATTACCTCTCAAAATTATCATTTTCTGAAAAAGACAGGACTGACTCTCAGAAGAGAAAGCACTAAATCCAACCTGGGCTATGGGAAAATTTGGAAGCAAATATAAGTCTTTTATTTCCCAGGTGGTGTTCCCAGTCTCACAACCACATGCTATTCTAGTATCCTGCAGGGATAGATCAACAATTTCCAGGCTTACAGTGAGCCAAGTTGCTACAATTCTGTGTTACTGGTTTTACTGAATAAATACCTATGGCAAATAAAACAGCAAAAGAAGACATAACCATTAAAATCAGTTTTGCAGTCCTTTTTTTTCCTTGAAGAGGGGAAAGAGCATATTAGTTGCAATGTGAGAAATTATAGAGTAATTCCTCTTCGTCTTCACTTATTGAACCAATGAGGGAAAATTCAAGAGTGGGCAGAGGGTCAGTAGCAATAAGAGCAGGAACAGCCTCCTCCTTTGTCACGGTCATGCAGGCTGTTTAGAAAGGTTAAAAGGGCAGGCCAGTCATCCACAAATACTTCGAACAGTTATATCAAACTGTTTACATCTAGTGGGATAACACTGAAACATCCTTTCAATATCTATTGTAAGGTAAAAAATGTCATAAGGACTAATTTTATTTTTAGTTTTCAGTTTTTAGTCTCATTTTTGTTGCACATTTTTGATATTTCAATCTGCAAGGAAAAAGAGCTCAGGTAGGAGAGAGGAAAACAAAAAGGACACATATACACTGCATGCAGAACAGCCATGTGATGTGGACAGGTCAAAGATTTGCCCTTATGGGTTCCTTCCTACTCAGGTTGTTCTGTTATTCTGTGATTTTCCACCATGAGGCTGATGTGAAAAAAACACCAACTGAACACAAGGACTGAAGTACACTCATTGAGCACTTCTACCTTTCTCTCCTTCAGCCTCTGTTTCCCCCTTCTCCAACTTCCATGGCACAATTTACACTTCTCAGTCCATTTTGGCATTTTCGTTATCAGCTAAAGCTGACATCTCAATCTCTCATCCTGGACAGAGTGAGTTGGATAGAAATACCAAAATTTTCAGGTTTGTCTGAAAACTACAGAAATACATTTAGGAGGTTCAAGACTGCTCTTTCCCAGCTTTGGACTCACTTCACTTCCCAGTTACAAACAAAAATACTTTACAATTGATGGGATGAAGAAGAGAACAAGTTTCTCCCAGCAATGCAGAGATCGCTTTCTGTTCTTTTATGTTACTAACACATTCACAAGATCTAAAAATGTTAGAGACAGCTAACTTAGCTGTTTGCTTCCCTACTATCTTTTTGTTCTGATGTTGTTCTTTGATAAGCACTGCTACAGAACATAGGACCTTAGTTACCCAGGTTTCCAGTCCAGGACAGAATACATAAGCATGCACCCATGAGAAAAAGAAATTCATATAGTAAAATGCAGTTCAGCATTATTCTAAAGGATAAGATGATAGAAAGCTTTGAAGCAAAACTCAAATGAAACAAACACTTCATTCCAATCAAAAATCTTTTCCACAGCACAATTTCAGTTACCCAAAAACTAAAGGCAATGTATATTTAGGAATGTCACTGTACTGTTGACTGAGATCTTTAAACTTTCTTTAAGAAGTAAATAAGGTATTAAACAATATTTGTAATTGAAGATAAATAAAATATATTATAATACTGAAGTCTTTGAAATATAATATATAGATAACATTCTCTG
This sequence comes from Irena cyanogastra, assembly GCA_013397155.1. Taxonomy (NCBI): domain Eukaryota; kingdom Metazoa; phylum Chordata; class Aves; order Passeriformes; family Irenidae; genus Irena; species Irena cyanogastra. The sequence continues at coordinate 409,614 of VWZV01002807.1, read as the reverse complement.
CCCCTCATTAAATAATATTTGACTTTGGATATGATTTCCTGTCTCTGTTCTCTTTGCATGTCTTAAAAGAGTCAGTATTTGAAAAGATGACCACAGCTGTGACTACAGCAAAATATGTGGGAACAATAGCTTCTCTGTAGCTATACACACACAATTTCACATCCCTCCAATTTTTCGAAGACAGAAGACATGCTCAAAACTGTGTGCTTGCCAAAATGTTTAGGCATTACTTTTGCTGCATGCTAAGTTTAGGTATTATTTTTGTTCTTATTCTTTAATAGCAGAATACAAACTCTAGGAAAAAAAAAAAGGCTAGTTTGTCCCTTGTTTACAAAATTAACAGCAAAAGTCTACTTTGAGAAGTGTTTCAGAAGTTAGCTTTAGTGATATGACATTGTTAACAATTCGTGTAATAGTCAGGAAAACACAGTTCATATCTTATAGTAATGAAGTAAGTTACACTGTATTTGTATAGGCAGTGCTGGCAAATGAGCAAAGCTTTCTTTTTATAACAATTTTGACTTGTCTTGAGTGTCTAGATGGAATTTACTTCTTATTTTTTATTTTCTTGATAATTTAGGATTTTGGAGGTTTCAGATGGATGATCTTGTTTTGTAAGGATCTTCACCCAAACACTTCACATATCTTCAATGACTTTGTTTATGAGAGTCTTGTGGCTGGAATCAATATCTGCCTGTGTATTTGACTAAATGTGCAGATGCAGACATCTAATTAACTGTAGTGTTTACCAGACATTCATACAGCCAAGTCCTCCTCAGAAAAGTATAATTTGATAATTATGACTTAGACTTCACTTTGGCATAGAACAAAGCATTGCTCAGTATTTTTTAAGGCATGGCTCATCTGTGAACACAACCTGCTCTGTTAGGAACACAGTTTCTCCTAGTGAGAGTGGCTCCCCCTGGGACGCAGAGCCCATGTACCACTATGTACTCTTCTTCTCACTTTCCTTCCCTTAAACTAAATTGCTGAAGTAATAACATATTTCTTTAAATGCTTGATCTCTCTTTTTCTGTCTCCTTCACCGAGGAAGAAAATGTCCTGTTGACTTTGCCAGAGCTGGTTGCTAAAGAACATTTGAAGAAATACGTGAAGTCAACACATGGTACAAAAGTGGTCTGCATTTCAGTTTCTCTGTTGCTGCAGTCACACTGTACTCAAGAGACAGGTGTGGCAAGGCAAGTCTGACTTCACTTCTTACATCTGATGAATCTTGTTCTTTGACTTCCCTACTGACCACTCTTAGGAATAACAAAAAGCCTCTAACTTAGCTTTCACTTCCCAAGGGCCCCTCACAGTGACACTCATTTACCAGGCTGCTGGCATGTAGTGGGCCCCAGAGACCACATCCAGACTCGACCTGCTGGGAGATCTACTGGCTCCCTGCAAGGCTATGCACCCACTGAACCTTTTTGAGAAGCAGAAAGGAGGAAGGGAGCTCAGCCATGCCTGAGTGTCCTGTGCTGGTGTGGTGCCCATGGTAACATGGGACCTTGGCTACAGGACCTTGGAAGTGGTACTGGATCCCAAAGAGTCAGAGACTATCCGTTCTTCCCTGCTTTTTTCTCATGATACAGGAATTCCATTGAGTCTCATTTTGCATGTGAAGTATCCAATTAGAGTTTTATTCCAAAATGCTACAACACTGTGCCAAGAACTGTTTGTGTGGCGACTCACAGGGAAAAGACCTATGTGATTTCCTCTCCTCAGGAAGAATTAATACAGTCATTTGAAATTAACAGCTGTGCAAAATTAGGAAGGCCTATAATGTCCGTGAAAAGCAGGACTTCCTTGCTGTTCTTGACTTTTTAATGATCTTCGTGCCATGAAACTTAAGAGAAAAGATTTCATTAAAAACTGCCACAGCTCTGACCCAGAAAAAATTGAGCTACTATGTTTTGTCAACAACCAGGTCTCAGAATCAGCAGCAGGAGAAAAGTAACTCAACGAAATAATGGAATGCATACAGTTTCTTAGGAAAAAAATGCTGGTCTCTGACAAACATAAATCCATTTATCAATCAAGAAATCAGGATGTTCTTCAAAAAGCAATTGTAACCCCTTTACTAACAACAATGAACCATGGAAGAAAGGGACCATTAACTCCCACTTGTGAAGACATTAAGACAAAAAATTGCATCAATAGATAGATCCCTCCCCTGGGCTTCCACACATCAATTATCAGCAGCTAATTGAGATTTGTATCCCTCCGCAGCCTAAAAAAGTTTTTAACAGTTCCATCAAACCTCTTCCCTGGTGTTAGAGCTCAGATGGCCCCCTGTGACTAAACACGTTGCCTTGGAGAAGTGATGTTTTGGAAAGGACCTAGCACTTACGTTATCACAATTGCAATTACATGTTCCCTATCTCCATATTGCCAAGATAAGTACTTTAACTAGACTGTTATTATCTACGTATCTGCCAAACTTCTACATTTGAGTCCTTGCAAGCTAAAGTAAATGAGTGTGAAAAAAAGCAAATAATCATAATTTTCACATGCTCTGTAACACAGACTACTGTAGCTTCTTGTCTCAGCAAACACCTTAGCTCATTTCCCTTGCTACAAAAGGAACCTGTCTGTGTAATGCAGAAAGACAAATCAGGGGATGTTAAACTATCAGTAATGAAATAATTATTACAAAGCTGTTCTAGAAAAATTGGCAGAAAATGCTAAAGATTTGGGCAGCTTACCTTGTATGAAGTTCGATGAGCAGCTTCTTTCTGAAGAGGATAGTCTACCCCCATTAATGTATTTTAAGGGCTAACCAAGATTTCTTTTAAAATTTATTTTAGGTTTTATTACTTTGTTCACTTTGCTAGAACCCTCTTCTATTACTGAATGCATTGCTTTTATTTTACTCCAATTCTAATAGATGTCCAATGCTCCTTTCGTGTAGAATTTTGATTGTCATGTACTGATATCTTCCACATTTGCATCATCATAGTTCATGAATGCCTTTCTGTTTTTAATAGATTAAAGATAGCATCTACTATTAGGTAGCTCATTTAGGTTAGTTCGCTTTTCATCTCTTTCTGTGTTAAGCTATTCTCACTCTTCACCTGAAATGATACTCTATATGGAGTGATTCTACTGCTAGAAGAAAATGCAGGGAAATGAATGATCCATCTTCATCAATGGATACATTTCTCTCCTAAGTTTTATAAGAGACCAGGATTTACAGCCATGCTCAGAAGTGAGCAAAGAATTGGGATTGGACTGGGTTTTTTTTTTTTTGAAAGGGAGTCCTTTTCCTCTTCTAATTCTATTCGCTTCAGGAGAAGTAAATTTGTAAATTTGCTTTTACAAGGAGAACAAAATTTAGGAGTTTTTCATACTGAACCTCTTCTGCTCTCTCAGTAAATTTGGAAATTCCTCCCAAAGTTTGTACTCCCCTGAAAATATATCAACTTTTTCTCCATTAGAGTGTTTGTAGAGAAAGCAAAGACCCGTTCTTTATGATAAATGTGACATACATGACATACACGTCTGCTGAAATGAGTATACAGAAATCAACCACTGAGAATGCACTGAGAATGCAAAGCAAAATCTTGGAAACTCAGTCCCCAGAAGGATTAATCCTAAACAATGACTTGCAAGCTGAGCAATTCAATTATTAACAAGGCCAGAAATTTGCATTCTAACTACAATGCATGTGTTTTGACTCATCTAGACATTATCACAAGGAATACTGGATCTATGTTACAGTCCATTCCTTCTAATTTTAGCTCATCGCACAAGAGGTCCAAGAGCTTATTTCAAGCAATGACCTCAACACATTTTTGTTATATCCTCTCCTTTAAACTCAATAGTTGGAGCAAATAGCAGTACACCTTTTGCTACAGGAACAGGAATATCCAGATAAAAGCCAGTATGATGGAGGGAGGTAGGTTATCTTTTAATTGGCCTCTACTGTTTCATCAGTGTGCCTAAAGCCATGAAACTGCATCAGACTACATAGTTGTGATGAGCAAGAGTCTGACAGCAAGTTCATCAGACTAATTGGCTCTGCTCTGTGGAAAATCTAAGATGGCGTTGGCTTTTTTAAAATCGACATTTTAGCATAAATTGATACATTTGTGAAGAGCACTCCACATACCTATAGTTTTCAGGCATTTATTATGTATAGTTTGGATTGCTTTGGGATTTTTAATGTTATTGCTAGTTTTGTTTTTTTTTTTGCTTCCCAAACATGTTGGGAAATAAACATGCACAAAAGACAGCCGCAGAAAACTGTTTTCCAAAAACACATAGCTTGACAAAAATCTTGACAGCAGGAAAGTTTGAACAAAAGGAAAAAAAAACAAGATAAAAAATCCTGCTTTTCATTAGATCTGGGAAATATTTTAGGTTTGGGTTTTTTCAATGTTTTAAATCAATTGAACTGAGAAGTTTTTGTCT
>VWZV01002807.1:355683-405142 GCA_013397155.1 Irena cyanogastra | reverse complement strand
AATTATTTGAACTGGAAACTTATAGCTGGATAATCTGAAACCCTCATGAATAATGCCTGGCTGTGTCACTGAGCTAACAGTGCCAGCAATCATGTTTTTTCTAGTCAGTTATTAAATGTACTCTTACCCAAATGTGCCATATGTCCTGAGCCAAGAAATGCAAGTCAGATCTCTCAGTTTTGGATTATTGTCAATTCAACATGAAGGTGTCCAGACAGTCTGTCTTTGAAAATTAAAAGAACACAGTAAGAGAAGGACACTGAGTCGAAAAGGAAATTTCAAATAATTTGATAAGATTAGTGCACTTTCCTTCCATGATTAATTCTGCATTCCAAATAAACATAAAGCATTGTGTAGAAACTCACAAAAGCACAACAAGCTTGCCTTCTCTTGCAGAAAGGTGTAGCAAAATGGTCAGAAACTGTTCTCTGCATTTTTTTCTGTGCCTTGGCACAGGAAAAAAACTGTGAGAATCATCAGCCAAAACCAGAGCACAAGACATAGCTCAGTAGCATGATGGATATATTGGTACACTCTGGTGATTTCCTCCTTCATGGGAAACACAAAAGAGAACACTGGAATATTCATTGTACTGCACACTCTCCAGGCTTAGCAGCTTCCCCTACATAGAATTAAAAAAAAAATTAAGATCACTTCTGCTCTCTTATTCCAAATTCAAGATTAGTAGTAAAGGAGAATCAGACAGAAGTAGGTATTTACATAGCTTCTTCTCTTGAGTATCAAGAATCTCCTGTTATTAAAGCATTGTCTGGGAGATAAAAGGTTTGGGTGTTCAATGTATTGTCACCACACTGTAAATAAATGTATGTTGCCTTGTCTAAGTCAGCTTATCACTGACTTCTGAATGATATCTCATGGATATGAGATCAGTTCTAAGTCAGTAACCACCACACAATTTGATCAGTTACCATTGTATATATTTTTGTGTTTTCTTATATAGAATGTATTTCTTCTGAATCCAGCCAGTGTGATCCGCCCTTGGTTCATAATTGCAGGCCATTTCTCTCTATGCTTCACAGATGAGAATGTTTAAAAATATAAGGAATTATTGGTATCAAATCTAAAGTTTGTTTATCTTTAAATTAATATTAAACCCATTTTTTAAAATTTATCTTTCCATTTATTGTATATTTTTAGCATTTTTTGTAATATCTATCATAAATGGTTGTTTCCCAGGTTTAACAGCTGTATGGGGCCCCTTCCAAAAAGTACTGTATTGCTCACGGCTTTCTGTGTCAATTTTTGATGTCATATCTTTAGGGTTTCGAATAAGTTTTCACTTATTTTATTCTTGCTTTTTTGAATTTTTTTAACTAAAAGAGTAGACCTTTCATATTTTTCTGCATTTTTACAATCTTATCATATTAACACAGGTCTTTGATACTCTGTACCATGTTCTGATTGAAATGCCTTTTTTCACATACATAGCTCCACAGGAAAGTCCTTTCAGTGCAGAATATCTACATATATCTGTGACAGGTTTCACATATGTGATGGTTGCTCTTTATACATCATTGCATTCAAAGCTCTGTGGGTATTTTTTTACTCATCACATGATATGTCTTGAACAGCTGTCCAAAGCTGGCTGCAGTTGCATGAAAATGAAAAGAGAAAGGTCATTATTTATAATGAAATTGAAGCTGAAAAATGTAAAGAAATCCATGAGGCTTTATGTCCAAAGGTGTTAAATCTTACAAAATGCCTTGAGGACAGCTGGTACCACACCAGCTTGGTAACATTTACACTGTCTAGAGAAAACCATGAAGAAAAAGATTTCAGAGTCAATTATGATTTACTCAGCTGTTGCTAAAATCTAACTTAAAATAGCAAACTTTCATAAATTATCCTGGTAACAATTGTCCCAACTTTTAATCTACCAAAGCATCTCCAAAAACTCTTAGAGGCTGAGCAAACTCCATTGTCATTGGACACTACAGGTACTGACTTTCTCTGGAACTGAAGATGTGCCCTGTAGGAGTCGTCAGAGTCTTTGAGGAATCCAAAACCAGGTTAGTGAAAAGGAAGGTGGAAAGATCCCATTTTCAGGAGTAATGAATCAGAAGAGGAAAAAAGCATTTTAAGTTTTATTCTTTATTCTTAGCATTTCTTCAGTCTCTTCAATAGGGTATGCAATCTCAGTGGAAAAGGGCAAAGTAAGGCATCTTCCCAGTATTGTCAAAGAACTGGACTAGCATGAGAATTCAAGAAAAAAACCAAAACTAGTGTAGAGATTTGAAGTTCATACAAGGGCATTTGTAGGATATAAGGATAAAAAGGAATTTTTGGACTGGGGCAATACAAGAGTGATGCTGTGTTTTCCTAAGCATGCAAGAGTTTGTATACCAACATCCAAAAAATGAGAATTGGATATTAATGATGGGCAGGAGGGAAAAGAATATTTCTCACAGTTTTGTTGCCATTAAAAAAATGAAGGAGGAGTGGATAGACAAAGTAATGCCCAAGAGCAATCACATCACTTTGAGGAATATGTGACATTACATAAGAGCAGTCATGAAGTCAGAAGCAATAAAATGGATGACAAATCGTGACAAAAGCAGGCAAGTCCCCAGATTCACCCTTTATGCATATCCCAGTTTTGATGCATGTAACAATGCACTGAGCTGGAAACCACAATGGTCAACAGACTCACAAACTCACCAAAAGCCTATGTCTAGCTTAATAAATATATGGTGTTTTCACTTGAACACCTTTTCTCTTTCTAAAATTGTCTTAATTTATTGACATCAGTCAACCTTTTTTTTGTTCTTGTTGTGACTTTTCTTGCTACGGGAAGTTCAGCAATTTTGAAAACCAGATCCCAAGTTTTCAGTCTTTTTTGTTCTTAACATCAGTGAGACTTCTTAGGATAGCAAATAATTCTGTTAACATTCATAGACATTCATGTGTATAAATGATTGCAATATCAATGTCTAAATATGAAAACAAAGGATGCGTATCAATTTTCTATCTACTGACTTCCAGTGCCTTTCAGAATCCATACCAGGCCTGGTATACCATGGCCTGCAGTGTAGCTCCATAAAAGCCAAATTTTCTTGTGGTCGTATCTGGCAGCTCTGTGCTGATATCTTGAGTATCCAAAGATGCTGCATTGGTTTTGGCTGGGATAGAGTTAATTTTTTTTCATAGTAGCTGGCATGGCACTATGTTTTGGATTTGTGCTGAAAATAGTGTGGATAACACAGGGATTTTTTTGGTCATTGCTGAGCAGTGCTTGAGCCCATTTTTTGCAAGAGTATGATTTATTTCCATTAGTTAATAACTGCTTTTTTATCATTCATCACTTATTAATTCCAATTTTAGTCCAGTGCAGTCATCCATGGAATATCTAAAACGTGGTTTTATTTTGTTTTGTTAAACTAACAAACAAGAATAACAAAACAAAACAAAGCATAAAGTAGTTTTAGAAATAAACCACTCACAGAGAAATATTTTTATCTTCATCCACATTTTCAAAGCTTCATTAAAGGTACCAACTTTCAATTTTCCACAGTTACTCACATTCAATCAAGAGCTAGATTAGCATTGCTTCATGTCCTTTCAGATTACCCTTAACATCAGCAGCTGCAGCCTTTCTGCCCTTATAGTTCATAGCAGTTTGTGCCTAATGATTTTGTGCTTCCACAGGCTTCAAATCTTCACATGCTGATTAATAATGCATTTCTTTTTATTTCATATTTTGGGTGCTGTATTTGATAATTGACATCTTTGTAATAAAATTGGCTCTCTCTCCGTGGGCACAATCCCCATTGCAGAGACAAGTGAGATGCTGTCAGGCTACAGAGGATGAAAGGAGGAAGCACATCCTTTTAGACAGAGCAGCAGTTTCAAAACAGAAGCTATTCAAATAATAGTTTGTAATGAGCTTCCTAAAGCTGGACTTTTCTCACCCTTGGCTGCATGAACTTGCTTTGGACACTGTTTGTTGCTGGGTATAGGGATGTGCCCTACTGTTACATCCTAAGCAAGTGAGGTCCTCTGTAAGTGATAAATTTAAGCCTAAATACCAGATAAATTTGAACTCCAAGAATAAGAGAAAAATGTTCTCTAAAACCTTTGCATTCATCTAAAGCCACTGATACAGCATGAAAGCCATACCCATTGTCTGAGAACAAAAATGACACCTTTCTGTAAAGAACAGAACTAGAACTGTAGCCAGTTGATTCAATTCCAAACATGCCCTCGAGGGCTAAACATTTATGGATGGCTTAATGAGAGTGCTTGATCACTCAATGTTTCAGAGTAACTTTGTATCAAATAATTTTACAACTGAAATGTATCGAGACTACACAATTAATCATAATAGCAGCACAAAATAGGCTAAAGGTGGGCCATCCAAAACATGCATCCAATACTGTGATTGTGGCAAGGGAGGAGAAGCACTGATTTGCCTTGTTCTTCCCACTCTTTCTGCATGGGCTGAAAAAGTAATTACCACTGAAGCCGCACTCCCTCTCTAAATGGTCTTACAGTTTGGTTTTCTGAAGGTAAAGGGAGGTAATAAAGAAAGACTAGATATGTTAACAACTCTGCACAAACCACAATTGCTATTCCTTCATTTTGTTTTCATATCAAGATTACAATGACTAATGATTTCTGCTTGACCCTAGTATCACTTGACATCTCCTTGTCTTTCATATAGTACTTCACATGAAGTATAGAGAGCTATGTTCTAAAAGCAGGCGTGCTGCCTTTGTTCAATATACTGAATTTTTCAAACAGGGAAGACTAAAGAGTTTTTTCCACCCACCTTGTTGCACACTGAGAAATAGAATGTGAAAGAAGCTTAAACAACCCTCCATTACAGTGAGTCAGTGAGCATAAAGTTTCTTGGTGTCACTCCATACAAAGCATATATCTTTCTGAAATGAAAAGCATCACTGCTGACTTTTCAATGACTTTCAAAAAATACTGTTCTGTATCTGTCAAGCATTTATCAAAAAACAGAACTGAAAGAGAAGACTGTATTTGTAGGTCAGAAGTTCAGCTCCCGCCTCTGCAGGAAGTGACAAAGCCCCAGGTCCAAATGAATATTTGTACAAGTACTTTGAGTTTAGACAGAATCTTAACACTAAATTTGAATTTTCAATGCTTAAATCTCTCGTACATCTGGTATCTCTATTCTGTAATGCCAGTGCTAAAGTTCCCATGCACCTTAAGATCGGTACCTTTTTGTGTCTAAAGTGCAGACATCTCTTGGCACCTTTTCAACCCCTCAGTCCCACCAAGAACTGTGGTGCTCTTCACAATATTTCCACAGAATTCAGGTTGAAGACAGCACTCCTGGGGACCATCTCATGAGTCAAGTATACACAGCAGCATCTTTCTTTTGCTGCAGCACTTCATGGACTGATGGAAGGGCCGTAAGGAAGACTGGCACTCAGCCTGGTTTACAGCTTCAAGGTGATTCTCACTGCCAAGGAGATAACTTAATTTATTATTAATTTATTTGATTGTTTGTGGGGTGTGAAATTCTTCTATCCACATGTTTCTTCAAATGTATAGCATCAGACCATCACAAAATAAAATATTGGACCACTGGAGTTCCAAAGAGCTTCAAATGACAGGTTTGAGGTGAGTAACTGGCATTTTCTCCAATTTAGAGTAAACTATAGACTAGTCTTTGTGGAATTTTCATGGGAGATAGGCCTCAGTCAAGCTGCAAGGGTAGCTGAGCTGAGTGAACCCCAAACTCCCTTGTGTTTGAAAACAGAAGGACTGTCTCTCTCCTTCATCTATACTGAATTTGGGCTCTTGGGATTGGGTGAGAGTTTTTTGAATGAAAGGGTCAGGCCTATAAGTGGTCTGAAAAGTGTGTGTAAACTGAAGATAGGACTAATATCCACCCCTTCTCCCCAAGGCAGCTGCCAGTTGATTTAGCATCCCCCCACCGGAGGCTTTCTGAATTCCCGGCAGGATTTTGTCTCTGGGTTGCTTTGGGAGGGAGAGAGTGGTGGAGCAGGACATACCATCTCACTGAGGGAGCCCAGGCCTCCTCTGGTCACATCTGGCAGCGTCTGATGGGGAGGCAGCACTTTCACCATGCTGTTGCTGGGCAGCTGTAGAAAGCTGCCCAACATCACATCCCCAGCGAGGTTAAGGCACCAAGAGGGAGGCCACTTGCAGCTTCTGAAAGGCAAAGTATCAAGCTTTGGTTTTTAGAGTCACAGGCACAGACATCTGGCATCTGTCCACTCACAATAAAAAAAAAGCAGGGCCCCGAGAGGGAGGAGTCTCAGGACAAAATATGCAAGATAATTGAACATGCAGTCTGACATTTTATTTCATCTCTGACTGTTTCTATGAAAAACTATATGAAACTCGTGGTGACATTGGTTTCAAAAGGATTATCAACCTGATTAGACTGACTAGAGAATTAATTAATCACTGACATTTGTCAAAAAAGTAATTGAAATTCTATTACTTCATTATTAGCATAATGAAGAGATTGTGTTTGCTGTCTCTGGCAATCAATCAAGCATCTGAGATGCACTCCAGTGTCAAGGAACTAAATGTAAAACCAGAAAGTATTTGATTTTGAAAAGGGGTTATTTTGCTTGTTTGGTGGATGCCACATATTATTTTTCAACAGTTAAGTATTTATTTTTGTCTTTCAGATGATAACTGGTAAAAGTCAGAGATCACAGATGGCAAACTGAAATGGTTTACCTGCATGAAGGGAGTAATTTGAACTAGAGATATATAGGGTAAAACTAGTCATTTCCTTCATGACTTTCTATCAGTGGGTCTCAGGGTGTTTTATTACAGAGATCAGTATCCTCCCTGTTTGTCGCTGGTAAAAGTGACAAGAGAAGTGAAATGATGCGCCCTTAGATAAATAAAAAACCAAGACCTGAAATCAGCACTCCTGAGTTCACTGCTCTGTCATCCAAATAAATTGAATTAATGCCGTTTTCAAAATAAGTGGATTTCCATTCCCTCATTACTGAAGCAAAAAATTATTACTTTATCACAGCATACAGCAACATAAGCATAGAAACCAGTATCTCATAAAGGTGCTGCTTGGCTGCCAGCTAAGCTAAATACCTTCAGTCAGAAGCAAGGCAGAATCATCAGGGTAATTTGTTCTCTTGTTGTCCAGATGCAGAGGCAGCTACCATCTGCTGCTAACCCTGTACTTGAATCACAATGCCACACGTACTTAAGGCACAGCCAGGCAGCAAATCCTGCAACTCGAGGTCAGGAGTTGCTTTATCTGCTGAATAGCAAAGGCCCAAATGAGCCTGTTCAACAGCATTCCCTGAACATTCAACTGGAACTCTTTTCCAAATATCAAGATTTCAGCAGGACCTTATAATTTTTCACATAGCAATAAGATATAATTTATTTTTCTGGTCCCTCAGACACATGGAAAATCAGTGAAAACTTGAACAGAAAAAGCAGCTGGAGCTCCTTTACAAGGAATCTCTGGCTAAGTGCAACCACTTGTATTAGTTACAGGGCTGGGGGCTCTTTTCTCAATCCATGCTGCAAAGATTTATAGTTCCTATATCTTTTTGCTTCAACTCTTGTATTGAGGTGTAATTCAGGTGGTGGACAGGATGATAAAACTCAGCTTACCAATAAAGGAGAATAAAACAGATTAAAGTTTAGATGTGGCTCAATCTTGGCTTAACATCAGATAATTTATGACTCAGCATGACTAAAAATGACAAACTCTCAAATTTCTTTCAGGGCGTAAGAGTAACCATCTTCTAGTACTGAAATGGTCCACAGGGTTCAAACTTAAATTTTGAGATATTTATCTATATCTATGTGGAGATAGATAGATAGATAGATAGATAGATAGATAGATAGATAGATGTGTATATGTGTGTGTGTGTTATACACTCTATGTAAGACAGAAAGAAAAAGCATGGTTACATCATTAAGAGGAATTTTGGTGGGTTTTATTTTTTCCCTAAGATATATTTAAATATATAGATAAATATATGGAGGTAGAGAGTCTTCTTCTAGACTTTTGCAAAGATTTTTGAATGAAGCAAAAATACCCATGGCCTTCTGGATGACTTGGAACAAATTTCTTTTTTTTTTTTTTGTTCTCTTTTTCCCATTTTAAAAGAGGGGAAATAATACTGTCTCTGTTTGCAAATCGTGTGTGTGTACATCCACTGAGGTGGAAGGTATTTCTACCACTGGGATAACCACTTTGCTGAGCCACAGCCTTACCAGCTCTGGGTAGCACAGCAGTTGCTGTCTCACACTGGCAGAAGCCTACCACACCGTGCTAACAGTACTGAACAAAAGTTTGCAGGAAGAGATTATGCCAGTGGCATGGCTGTGCAGGAAACACCGGAACAAATCCTGTGTGATGACCTCATAAGCATTCAGGCAGAAACAGAAGCCAGACAGCAATCCTGGGGATTTCAAGGTCCATTTGAGCAGTTCCTGTAGTAGAGACCTTGAGGCGGCTCGGACGGATGTCGGAGCTGGTTCTCTCTGCAGAGGGGTGGCAGCTGCTCCAGCACCCATAGCTGAGCACAGCCCTGGAGCAGGGCCTTGGCCAGCTGGAGCAGCAGCGTGGGCAGCAGGTACAGCAGCCGGTGTGGCTTGTCCAAGAGCAAGATTTGCAGTTCAGGGCAGACTGGCAAATGATGGCTGGCTGGCGGCAGGATGTTTGCTACTGCAGGGTGATGTGCTGGATACTGACCAGTCCTCATTTACTTGTGCAGCCTCTTTGCTGGCTCTCACCCGTGCTCATTCTGCCTCTTGGAATGGTATCTGATGCAGGTTGTCCCCTCTCCTTATGATCTTTTTGTCTTTGTCTTTCTCCTATTAGGGCTTAAGCCTTGGCAGGGCTTAACCCTTGACTGAGTTTTGCAGGTTGCTTTAGTAGAGTTTTCACTTCTGCAATTCCTGTAGTCCCTGTAGTCTGGTGGCGAAGAGGATTTTTACTACATTTTACCATTGCACAGTTGCATCACCAAACAGAGATCTGCACCACAGAAACCGATGCGAGGAAAAGACGAGATGGAGACCTAGTACAAGTTAATTATAGTGTTAGACTAAATATTATTTAAGAGTTTCACATTTGCTTAAGACTTTCCTTTGAATTTTAACTTTGCATTTCAATTTCAAGCCATGAAAAAATTATTTTTGTAATGTATTCAGAAGCAAATAAGTAAATAATCTTTGAAGTAATGGAGGCAGGAAAAAATAGCCTTACTGTATTTCCAGCTTTTCAGGGAAAATTGATCATTTCCTTTTCAAAACTTCAAGTGTTATAGATTTTCATTTTTACAAAATAAAATGCCACTTCTTAAAAAATATATATTCCAAAATGTATTCCAAAATAGAGTGATCATAATAGTGATGAAAGTGAAGGGGGAATGTTGCGCATAATACAGCCCAAAGTTGACTACTCGCTTATTAGAAGCTGAGCAAATTTTCTTGTGGGTAGCAGTAGTTACTCTGTGTTTACTGTTATCACTGCAATCCAACATCCTTATTTAACCCCATCTACCCACACTGCCAAATGGTCTGTGGTGGTAGTAGCTGTGATATAGATAAACTTGAACCGTGAAGACCAATGCTATTTTGGAGGAGATTTTATCTGTGTTTGCAGAGACTCAAAGGCTCTCCTTGTGAGCCTCTTCCCTTATTCCTGCCAATAGTCATCAAAAGTTATATTTCATACACTTTTTTTTAAAAAAAATACACATTTATGTAATATTTTCGTTTGCTTACAGTGTTATTGGTACTGGACTTTCGACTGCAGGATATCTATTTTATAAAATCCTTGGAAAGACACTGCTGCCACCAGCAATGGGTACAAGATATGGTTTCCTGGGCACGACTTAACTTGCTGATGGATCCCCAACACCAGACTTCAGTTCCTGTTTGGCTTGAGAGTTTGGCTGTTTCACACATAACTCTCCTGAGTCACCTGCAAAACCCACTCGTTCCCCCACCACCCTGGCTACAACATCTGCTGGCTGCTCACATTTCTGCCTGCTGCGTCTGGCAGCTTCCAGCATCACGTTTGATAGTTTAATGTCCTGCTTTCTCAGCTCAGCCTCTGGCAGGGGCCCACAGGCCCCACATTCCATCTCTGGTGGTGCATTATCCATGCCATGAGAGCCTGAGTGGCTGAAAGCCTGCCTTGCCAGCTGCCATGCATTCCCATGCTCACCAGTCATCTAAGGGAAACAGGCACTGGTCAGCTCATCAGTCGAAGTTGTTTTCTGCAGGCAACCCTTCCAAACTTGTCATTGGAAAATTTGGCTCTCAAATTCACAGAGTTGCAGAAGTAGAATGAGGGACCTGAATTTCACTAGGTCCTTCTTCTCGCTATTCACTTCTTATTTTGATTTTCTGCTTAACCCAGTATTTACTCTTCTTTATTCAGAAATAAGGAAATGTTGTTCTATATCATCAGTCTTGCAATAATTACAAGTTACCCAGCTACTGGCACTAGAAATATCTCCAGTGAGAAATTTGTTAGGGTTACCCTGAAACTTGGAGTTATTTTCCTTCTCTACTATCAACAAGATGTTAAAACATTCAGCTTTAAAAAACGATATCACAAAAAACAAAAATCTTTATTTCTGTGCTTGTTATTCCCTGTTTGATAATTTTCCCTGGGATGTTTCTGCATTATTTTTCCACATCTCATTAAACTGTTTCTAAACCTTTATTTTGCTTTGTGAGCAGTCACAAAGTTGCAAATTCTCAAAGCTGCTACTCAGAAAATTATGTTCTTTTGCTTCCTTCAGCTTTTCTTTTTTTATGGCTAGTGGGCTTATCCACACCTTTATAGAGTGTAAAAAATTAACCTAGACCCCATTCCATGCTCTAAAACTTGAGACAAGCATAGATAATTTTCTATCAATGCAGCCATTTTATTTTCTCTTAAAATATGAGCTTCTCTCTGGAAAAAAATAAGCACCAACTCTGTGAAAGAAAGATTTGCCAAAAATGAACATTTACTTAATATGTATGATTTTTAGTCTTTACTAAAAGAGATATTGGTTTTCAAATCTAATTCTTTGATGTATCAGTGACATTTAGGCTTTGTTCATATAAATGATATTCTGAGTCTGTAATTCAGAAAATTATCCGCTATTCTAGAGATAAATAGGAGTCATTTCATCCAACTCTAAATTCTTATCTTATTTATCTCTATTTTTTGCTATGTATGTATTTTCTCCCATTGCTAGACACAGATAAGATCCTTTGACTTTTTTTTACTGAGAAAAAGAAAAAGATAAAACTTCTTTTTAGGCCAGGAGTACATTTGGCATTTTCCCTAATTTTCTTATATCAGAAAGTTAAATGTTCAGCTCTTTCCAGAGTACATATTTCCCCCCTTCCCAAGAAATGCTTAAAAATAACAGAATTATAGAATGATTTAGACCAAAAAACCTCTAAGGTCATTGAGTCCCACTGTTGACCCAGCACTGCTGAGTCCAGTGCTAAAACCATGTCCATAAGTGTCACATCTACAGACCTTCTAAATACTTTCAGGGATAGGGATTCCACCACTTCTCTGGGCAGCATGTTCCAGTGCTTGACAGCCCTTTTCATGAAGAAGCTTCTCCTAATAGCCAATCTAAGCCTCCTCTGGTACCACTTGAGGCCATTTTCGCTTGTCATACTGCTTATTAATAGCAAGAAGAGGACAATTCCAGCCTGGCTATACTCTCCTTTCAGGTGGCTGTAGAGAACAATGAGGTGTCCCTGAGCCTCCTTTTCTCCAGACTAAGCAACTCCAGTTCCCCCAGCTGCTCCTCATCAGACTTGTGCTCCAGACTCTTCATCAGCTCTGTTGCCCTTCTCTGGACGTGCTGCACCTCCTCAATGTCTTTCTGGGATGAGAGACCCAGAACTGAACACAGAATTCAAGGTGCAGAGTGAAAACAGAGTGCTGAGTACAGGGGTGTGATCACTGCTCTGGTCCTGCTGGCCTACACTATTTCTGACAAAAGACAGGATATCATTGGCCTTTTTGACCATTCTGATGGCTGGTTTTCCACCAGGCAGTTTTTCAGATCATCTGCACCAAGCCTGGAGCACTGTCTGTTGTTCTTATGACCCAAAAGGACCCAGCACTTTGTCTTGTTAAACCTCACAAAATTTGCTTCAGCCCATTGATCCAGCATGTCCAGATCTCTTTCAAGAGCCTTTCTACTCTCCAGCAGATACATTCCCAGCCATCTTGGTGTCATCTGACTGAGGGTACAGTCAATCTCCTCATTCATAAAGATGCTCTGAACATCTACAAAGAACTCCTCATCGATAAAGCTGTTAAACAGGACTGGCCAAAACACTGAGTCCTGGGAAACGTTAGCAGTGACTGGACACCAGCTGGATGTAACTCCATTCACCACCACTCCCTGGGCCCAGCCATCCAGCCAATTTTTTACCTAGCAAACAGTACACCTGTCCAAGCCATGAGCAGCCAGTAGAATGCTGTGAGAGACAGTGACAAAGGCTTTTCTAAAGTCTAGGTATCAAAAAATGCAGAAGTTCATGTCTGTGGGAGCCAGAGAACCAAAGTGATGTTTATGACCTACATACAGAAGTTGTTGGGAAGTCTTTATTATGTATATTTCATCTTTTCAGCTATTTCGGGAAACACCACAACAAAACCTTATTTCCATCTACCACAGGACAAAAAATCTCATGCCTCTTAGAAGAAAAAAAATGTTTTCTAGATTTTTTTAATCAAGCAAAACAGAAAGGTAAGACATGCAACACAGTCACACTCTTAACTGATGTGCCTTGGCAAGGCTGCTTTGACATATTGCAACTGTCTGCAAATTCTCTATAGCTCAACACAGACACACCTGGGACTTCTGACACTTTGTCAGATAGTTGTGTCCAAGGACTGGGTTTTGGGAAATCATACTGATTAATCTGATTGTTTTATCAGTGTGTGAAGAGGCTTGAACATCCCAAATCTCCATTATCTTCTCTGTTGTATTCAATGGGATAAACCTTCTTTCAACAAGAATCATTTCACTTTCCTTTTTTTTTTGAAGAATCCAGTGCATTTTTGAATGCTATAGAAACTATAGTAGACCAGACACTTAGAGATATTATCTTCTCTTTAGTTGCTTGCCAATCTTGTAGAGTAATCATGTCTCTGAAGATTAATGTCTGAAATTGAAATACTTCTCAGTAATTTTGGTCTGGACAGGTCCCGATTTTGTTAGACTCTTTTGTTTCAAGTTTCTAAATTATCACCTCTCCAGGCTCTATACAGTTATTTTATTTGCTTGATTTATCATAGGGAGGGAATTCACACTTAATTCAGGCTGAGAACAAACTTTTCTATAAATGTAATTTCACATTTTCATTTAATCTTCTGCTTCTTCTTTTCTGTTTCTCAGCTGTGATTTTAAAAATAAGAGCTTGCAAGCTCCCCAGTAGTCATTCAATGAAATCTTAATCCTTTTTTCTGTCAGAAGTCTGCTGCTGAGACACAGTTTAAGCACTGCATCGATGAAAGGCTAGAATAGGAACTTAAAAGTAGAACTCAAAGACAATACAAACACCAATGATCTTTATAAAAGGTAAAGGGAATAAACAATCAAAAATAGACACCTAGTAAAACAATAAAGATATGCTATGGATTTAAACTTGACCTATCCCTTAAAGACAGACGTCTCTGCGAATTACAACAAAGGCTTTATTTCCCAGTCACCTAGTGAAGGAATATCCATCTAAAAGATGGAGTTTATTAAATCTCCAGTCATGACCAAGTAACATCTTCAGTTTGTTAGAGAAGGTGTAGAGCTGGGCAGCACAGAGAGGTTCTATTTCGTAGGTATTTTTCTCCATATCCCTGTGTGGGTAACTAAACTGGAAATTAAATACAAACAAACAAATAAAAAGTTATTTTATTTCCTGGTAAAGATTGTAGAACACAATGAAACACGGTCTTTTATCTTTATAGCATTTGGATCCTTATATATTTATAATTTATAGTTATATATTTGTTGAAAGCCTTTAGATCTTTATAGCCTTTACAGAGGGAAATTTGGGATTACTCCTCAGTTGCTGGTCTGACTAAAAAAAAAGCTGGCATTTGTTAAACACCAACAAGAGCTTCATCAGGTGTTTAAGTTTTCAAGTCCAAAATGTGTCCTTGTCAACTAAAATATATTTCATGGACTCAGTCTTTTTTTTTTTTTTTTTTTCTTTTTCAATAGATCCATTAATCCATTTACCCATTCTAATTACAGAACTCTCATTTCTATTCCTATTGATTTGAGCAGTAATTTTCCCATCAGATTTAATGGTGCAGTACAAGACTACAGATTCTCATCAGAATTAAGTCCCCTGGTGCAACAGCTTTTACAAATTTATGTGGGTCAAGTATGGCAGGCACAACACATGCAAGTTACTAGGGTCACAGATTCTCTTTCAAATAGAGCTGCATTTTTTGTGCTCTTTTGCTTGAAAATATTATACATGTCTGACTCACACAGTTTTGCTGTGACTACTTTGTGCCATCTTTTCAGGTCCTGAGTTACTTTAGAAATGAAAAAATAAACAAACAAATGTAATAATTACAGAGAGAAGTTTTCTCAAAATCTCCAATATGTGAATTGTAATGCTTAAGACATACCTAAACATCAAATAATTGGGTGGATACCAGTGAACATTTGTTTTAAGCATGTTTAGTGTGAAATATATATTCCTTCAAGCATTTTGTATACCTTATTCTATATACCTTTTCTACTCTATACCTTAGTATTTGGGCTTGGTATACAACATTGTTTAATTAAGTCTACCACTTGCATTATATCACCATGCTGATGGCACCAATGATTTTCAAAGAATCTCCCAATTGAAATTATACATATTAATTATATAGATTTATGTATGTAAATATTCTTGATTTTTTTGATGCCTGTTTATGATAATCTTGTACACCTCTGGGTATTTTTAAAGTCTTCCTTTTAGTCTGAGAAATTATATTGTCACGTGTCTATTTATGTCTATTTTTGTAGATATTATTACTATGTTCTTAATGAACATTATTCTCTAACTCAACAGAAGGCAGAGAAGCAGCAGGTATGAAAGGCCTACATCATCCAGAAAACATGTACATACCTAGAGGTATCTAAACGACACAATGAATTGAGCAATTTGCTTCAGGAATTTAGTGTTCAGCAGCTAAGGGGCTGCAACTCTGATTTTGCTAAAACCTAAATGCAATTCATTAAAAAAATCCAAACACTGAAAACTTTCAAAACAATCATTGAAAGAGAAAGAAGCTTCTAGGCTGTTTGAAACTATGCTTCTCAAAAGAAAACAAACAAAAAAAAAGAAACAAAAAACCCACAGAAAATATTTTGAGAAAGGAACCCCTGGTATCTTATGCCAATATCAAAGATTAGTAATTGATAATTGGCATCAATCTGTCGTTGTCTGCAATTTGGGTAAAAATTCCCAGGGAACAAATTTCTCTGTGGTGGAACAGAGGAATGTATTGTCTTCTGTCTCCTTGAGCGGCACATATTGGAAACCTTCAGAAAAAGATAAAAGACTGGGTGGATCAGGCTGATCCAAGATCATAGCTTCTGAACCAGTATTGGAATTGCAGCTTGATCTCTGATAACGCAGTTTACAGAATAAATTGACTTTGGCAACTTAGGTAGGTCCTGTCCTTCCCCTCCTTCTCCCAGTCTTTGATGTCTTGTCCTTACTCCCATTCAACACCCTGTATTAAACAATTGAACAATTGAACAGGCCATTGAATATTGAACAATTTTGCAGACCATTCTGAAAACACCCAATTTACATTTGATTTTTCAGAGGACTGCACAAAATTAATTCCTGAATCCAATGTAACTTTTCAAATCTATACAATAGTTTATGTTTGAAAGTACCTATGGATTTCATCTTGTATAATTCCCTACCCATACAAACTATTCTGGCAGAATTCATGCTGCTGCACATCATCTGGAGAGATGTTGGACTTAGTACTACAGAGAGCTCCTATCTCTTTGAAAAATTTTCCCTGTCAAGTTCATGTGGTGCATCACCTTTCCTTGAAGAGGTGATGCAGAAAGAACATTAGTCTGAAAAACTTCCAACATGTTCAGAGAATTTCTTGTGTTTCCAAAGTTAGAACTCTGTGAGCAAATTTCCTTGAAAGGTTTTTGCCACTTGTACTGAGTGCACTAGATAGAGGATGAGATTGATTTCATTCCCACATCCCTTGAGCACCAGCATGGTAGCAAGGCCAAGTCAGATTTCTACTGAGGCATCTCCTTTTTCTTCTGAAAAAATTAGCAGATGCTTGTCCCACGCTTAAAAATCTGAGATACTTTCTGCAAGCTTGTACACGTAAATTAGGTTGCTTTGATGGGAATCTCATTAGCACCTGCTGTCCTTTGAAGTGCTGGCACTTAGAAATTGTGGCCATCAAAACAATACAGAACCACTCTTTCCCCACCGTTCTGCATCCCATATGCATCAGAGTAAAGTAAATGCAGTATGAAATCAAATGCTATCACTGGTTTCATCCCCTTAAGCTCATCCAGAGAGATTGCTTTGCTTCATCTTGCTGTGCCCCTTCTTGATTTATGGGGAGCATAATAACACTGTAAGACTTCGTCCAAAGATGCTCTTGCTGGATAGATTGGTATCTCAAGGCCATATTCTCATACTGTTTATGTAAATAGAAATCCAAAATTATCCTATGAATGTGAGATTGAAATATGCTTCTTCCTTTTTGCCTTGCTTTCTTCAGTGTATTTAATTCTAAAACCGCTTCATAATAAGCAATAAAAGCATCAGTCTGTTGTGTTCTTTTCCAGGCTCCATACCATTACTTCGATTTTCATGGCAGTAGATTTTTTTTTTCCTTTTGATCAGATTATCCAACTACTTGTCTATTTCACCAGGAAAGGTGGCCCAGGGCCAGCTGCCTGCAGCTGGGCTTTTCTCATCGGTCTGCATGGAAAACCTGCACACCCAAACACAGCAGCACGCTGAGGAATGCTTGCACAAATGTAAATGAGAATTAAATGCATGATACACTGAATAATAGCTTAAACAACACTTTATTCTTTGCTGTTAGCTTGTGCAGTGTGTCTGTCTAGAGGAACATCAGCAGCAAACGCCTGTTAGACTGATGGATAAGAACTGTAGTGTTTTAGTGCCTTCTTGTGCTGATGCCTAGAAGTGCAGGTAAGTGAAATTATGGATTTCGTTCTGCTCAGACATAATAGAGGAACAAACTGCTGCTGCATTTTTCAGGTCTTTGCTGATAGTACCCAAGCATCTAAAATTTCTCAGATAAATAATTTTTTTTCTTCAGTGATATAAAAGCATTTTAACTCAGGCAGCAGCCACTGTAATAGTTGGTTCAAAGAACCCAGACAAACCAATTTTATACTAAAAATGCCTGTGCTGAAAAAAGGAGTTGCCTGGAAAGGTGTGATAATACGGGAATTGCTCTTAACCCTTCAGACCCCACCAGTGTCTTGCTCAGAGTTGTACCCAGACCAAGTCAGTCACATGGAAAAGCCTCCCTTGGCTGTGACTGGATATTCAGGTCAGTGATGTTCATTAACAGAATTTAGGCAAACTTCATACCCACATAATCATGTGAGGGGAAAGAGTTGGAAGTGAGTTAGAAGGATGAAGGAAAGGGGAGCTGAACTGAATGCACAGGGTCATCACATTGCTCCTGAAAAAGCAAAGGGCAGCACCATCTCCCTCGGTAGGCTCAGGATGCAGCACTTCACCCTCTCCTTTGGGCATAACCATGACAACTCCCAGCCTAGCTCTCCGCTTCCAGAGAAACAACCCAAAACATCCAAGTCCCTCCAGCTTCACCTTCTTTTTGCCTGTCCAGATAACTGGGAAGTGCACAGAAGTTAGACTCATGCTTTCTTTGCAATATGAGAGCAAATCACTCCTTCCTCAAATCCCTACTTTCTGGGCTCAGTATCCAGTCAGGTTTCACTCAAGGGTACAGTCAAAAGGCTTGAGAAACAGACGGCAAATAAGATTAAAAAATCCATTCTCTTTGTAACTTATTTTGAAATTTTCAGGCAACACATCAACAATGTCAACAGTGTCACTGAGAATTGTTTATAGTCTGCAAAAGTGCATTTCTGCCTTTCTTACTATGGAATTTTCCATTTTCTCCTGAAATATGTTGCAGGGAGAAACAGTGGTGTTAAAATAACATATCTTCCTGAGGTATAAGTCTGCTACATACTGCATAAAATACAACGAACAGAATTATATAAAAGAAAATACATACAGAATTTGGAAACATAGATCAAATGCATGGCCTGTTAATCTCTGGAACTTGCTCAAGGAAAATCCCAGAGGAAATTCCAGCTCTTGAATCATTTTGAACACAGTCGCATTTCAAAAAGTAGCTTGGTAACACGTTGAAGATTGCTGAGGCTCAATTACCTCACAGGCCTATATTCTCAAGATGTCCCTGACAGCTGTCAGCCCTGAACACTCAGCCTGAGAGTTAAGGCACAGGCTTGATTATTTCCACTTTGCACATTGTCACCAGCAATAAAAATTGTCCCGTGTGAATTGTGTCCCCAGAGATACCTATGTCAGTTCTGTGGCTTTGCACAGGTGCAGTTGATGGAGGCATTGGAGATCTTTTCTATTGAGCCATGAAACTTAATGAGTCCTACAGATCAACTTCCCTCCATCTAGCCTCCCAGGATAACAGGAAACAAACAAAAAAAAATCCCAGGCACACAGGGCCAGGGGTTTTGGTTTGAGAAGGTTTTATTAGTTATTTCAGTTAGCCAAGAAAACATTTATCTTTTCATTAAAAAACAGTAAAAGGAATGAACTGCATGGGTGGTAAAATGAAACTATTTTTACAGAGCCATCAAAAAATACTCTAAATTAAATATCTTGAAATTTTCCTGCACAGGAAATACTAATTTGTTCACAGAAGATAGACATAAAAGATGCAATGCAACTTTCCAAATCTAATTACTATTAAGTTCTCTACCAGTTTAGGATGTATTTCAGAAGATGTTTATAAAACCTCTCATTTTTAAAAGCTGCACTTATTTCATTGAGAGTATTCTGTCACTAGTTTTCCATCAGGCCTCCAGCAAGCTAATCAATTACAGCCTCTTTGGTACAACAACAACAAAAACTACCAATCCATTTGGGTCACTGTGTGAAATAAAAATGTCATTACTGTGGGAGTGCCTTTGTTCAAATGCAGAAATATGCTTCAGCCTGGAGCCAGTTTTCTGCAGGTCGAGACATCAGCTGATGTCAGTTTGAAGCAAGTCATTTTATTTTGCAGTAAAATGGAAAGAGGAGATGCCAGTCCTCTTAACAGAATGATTCTCTTCTTGCTCCTAATAAAGGCCCAGCTACTACTGGCAGTGCATTTCACTACTAATATTCTTAGAATTTTCTTCAGCTCTGTTTTCCACCACTATAAGAAGTGGTTTCTAAACCAGGCCTCGACCAATCACATTTTAACAAGTTTCAATGGAAGAAGTTCCTTTGTAGTTTTGATTCTCAACACATGTTCACACTGCTTTGAGGGTAACAAAGATAAATTATGAACTTATTTCAGATGCATCTTTACACAAGATTATAGAAAAATTCAGAAGAGAAATAACATGTTGTCTACTATTGACCAAGATCATTCTTAGAACAGTCTGCAGTAGTTTGTCCATCTTATTTGTATAAATATTTGTACAAATATTTATAGAAAGGACTAGCTATTAACCAGATATGAGGGCTCTGTTAAATCTTGCACTCCAACCCAGTAGAGGGCATTGTAAGTATATGCTCAAAAGCTATTCTATTATGCAAAGCCGGAGATTTCCTACATCATCATTTGAGCTGCTAATTACTTAGAAAGAACAAGTAATATTCTGCCTTCTATGAAAGAAAGAGGCAGGCTATGGGAGAAGAAGGGTATGCACCATTCTCCCTGTGTGTTGTAGTTAGAGCAATAAGCATTGGGTGCAAATTTGAGCAAAGTAAACCATTCTTAAGCATAAGAAAAAGTCTTCTAAGTGCAAGGACAGTTCAGCATCAGAGTAGACTTCCTGAATGTGGGATGTTTATCACTGGAGGTCTTTAAGAATGAACTGATTAGGCAGATGTAAGGAATGGGTTAGGGATCCCCCTTGGGAGCAGTATGGAATAAGCAAGCTCTTGAGATCCCTTACAGCCATGTTTCCTATGGCTGGTTCCGGTGCTGAGTGGTTTCTCAGCTGCACCATAAACATTTCTTAAACAGGCTCTCAAAATTAGGGTACAAAAGCCCAAAATAACCTCTACTCTTGGTTTTGGAAGAGGAATGCTGTCACAATAACAGAATGAATAATGCATTAGAAAGACATCTCTGTATAAATGAAGAATAGTACCCGTTTCAGAAGTGGCATTTGATCTTTGTGTACACTTAGGTCAATAGGGTCACATTAAATTTATGGTTACGTGTGGCAATCAAAAAATGACTGCTAAGGAAAACAGAAAAGTACACAGCTAGGAAATCTATTAAAATTGCTTTCACCAAAGGTTTTCTTGTTTAATCCTTTTTCTGGGAAGTTCAAATTATACCTGACTTTTTGATAAAAATTTTCAAAAGGAGACAAGAAAAATAATATCTTATTACTATTATTTCTTTCAACCTGTACTTGTCAGTGGAATTGCCTCAACCGAGGTGAAGGACTTTGCAAATCTGAAAAAAGAAAGTGCAGAATAATCTTAGAGAATCTTCTGGAAGCATCACAATCAAACATCCATAAATCAAAACTTAGCATAGTGGAATGGTAATCAAAAGAGATATAAAACTGTATATGCTGTACTTTAATCATTGAGTGAGTCTACACTCTTAAAGCAGAACTGGAAAAAATAGAGGGCAAATATATTTTGCATTTATACCTGGGTAAAGTCCATTCTTTGATTTTTGTTCTTTTGTGCTTGTCGATATTCAGAGAGCCACAAATGCAGGCACAGTGGCAAAACAGGAGGAGACCTGAAGTTCAGAGTGAGAGAAATTGAACAAGTGGATAGGAGGAAGCAAAGGGAAAACGAAGAAAGCAGTAGGAGATGGAAAGCACAGGAAAGTATCTGAGCTCACTTTAATTTACACCATTCTAGAAGGTGTTCAAGCCCCTGAGAGAAACAGTAAAAGGGATTCATTATAGCAGGTATAGCTTATTAATCTAGCCTTGGAAGAAAAATTGATTTTTCTTAAAGAGGAAGGAAAAAGTGATTTACAGAAACATATCTCCATGGAATACAATTCACGCAAGAAAATTAGTGCTGCAGGCTATTCCATTGGAAAACTGTGCGTGGAAAAAAAAGTTCTGTTAGAAAGATCAGCTTTGAAGCTTAGTCTGGTATAGACAACACTGTGATAGTCACCTGCGTTTTTATTCATACTGTGAAGTATATAATAATTATCACCTATGTTTTTGAAGACAATTATACATCATGTGACACAATTATATACAAAATATTTGTCTTCCACCTATCTGGAGCATTCCTCCACCAAAAGAATACCAGGCTTAGAGGAACCTGGAACAGGAGTAGTAGTAGTAAGGTCTTTACAAATTTTTTTTTTATCTTTGAATCATAGAACGTTTAGCATTAGAAGGGACCTTGAAGTTACAACCCGCTTCCCACGGGCAGCAACACCCTCCACCAGACTACACTCAAAGCCCTGTGCAGCCTCACCAGGAACATTTCCAGGGACGGGGCACTCACAGCTTCTCTGGGCAGCCTGCTCTGGTATCTGGATGCAGCACTGTATTGCAGAAAGTGGTGTTCATCATATATGAATGAAAAGTGGTGTTCATGATATATGAATAGCTTAATTATTTGGGCGTGGCCCTTCGCTATTCAGGCCCTTCAAGGCAGTTATGTTCCCTATTTTTAGACATCATGTCCCCTATTTTTCTTGCCACCACCAAGAAGAGCCTGGAAACATTCTCTTCTGAAGGGCTGCACAGCCCTCTGGGCTATCAGACACTCCTCCCAGCTTTGTGTCACCAGCAAACTCTCCAAAGATGCACCTGACCCTTTTTGCAAGTCATTGATACTCATGGAATTCAAGTTAAGCAATAATGTGCCCAGTAAGGAACATTGTGAGACACCGCTATTGACAAACCTCCAACTAGACCCTGTGCTGCTGATTGTCACCCTTTGGGATCAGCTGTGCTTTCAGTTAATTCTTAATCCATCTCACTGACCACTAATCCAGTCCACACTTCATGAGTCAGGATTTTGTGAGAGACAGTGTTGACAGCATTGCTGAAGTCAAGGTAGACAATATCCACTGCTCTCCTTCCATCCACCAAGGTAATTGTTTCATTGTAGAAGGAGATCATGTTCATTAAGCATGATTTACATTAAGTGAATCCATATAGACTGCTCCTGATCACCTCCTTGTTCTTTAAGTGGTTAGAGGCAGCCTCCAGAACAAGGCACTCCATCACCTTTCCAGGGATTGAGGTGAAGCTGATTTACAGTAATTTTCTGAGTCCTCCTTCTTGCCCTCTTTGAAGACCAGGGTGACATCTGCATTCTTCCATTCCTCAGGCACCTCTCCTGACTGACTGCCATGACCATTCAAAGATGATCGTGTGGCCCCAGTATAGTGTCTACCAACTCTCTCAACACTTGTGGATGCGTCTCATCAGGGCTCACAGACTTGTGGATATCAGCTTTGGCTAGGTGTTCTCTAACCCAGTCCTCCTGGACCAAGGCAATCTTCCTTCTGACATTCCTTTACTCTGGTTGGTTGGGTCGGAGATTCCTGACAGCTGGTGGTGTCAATGAAGAACAATGGAAAGAAAGGCATTCAGTAACTGTCTTCTCTGCATCCTCTGTCACCAGGGTCCCCCTCCTTTCAGCAATGGG
Source organism: Irena cyanogastra (assembly GCA_013397155.1). NCBI lineage: Eukaryota > Metazoa > Chordata > Aves > Passeriformes > Irenidae > Irena > Irena cyanogastra. The sequence goes on along the minus strand of VWZV01002807.1, from coordinate 382,237 downwards.
TCCATGTAATCCTTTGGTTTTTCTCTTGTTATTGATGTATTTGAAAAAGCCCTTCTTCTTGTCCTTGACATCCTTGGCCCAGTCTAAATCCAGAAGGGCCTCGGCCTTGGTAGTCTCATTTCTACATAGCCTGACAGCCTTTCTGCATTCCTTCCAAGTGGCCTGACCCTGCTTCCATCTCCTGTGTGCTCTTTCCTTATGCCTGGGTAATGACAGGAGTTCTTAATTCATCTTGTCCCCTTTGCCCAAGTTCTTGTTCATCAGGATGCAACATTCTCGAGCCTAAAGGAAGTGACTCTTGGATATCAACATCATCTCTTACACCCTTCTTCCTTGCAGCACCTGTTCCCATAGGATTCTTCCAAGAAAAATTAAATAATTAAATAAAATTAAATTTGATCTCAAGTTAAATGGAGATTAATCACTCCTTTAAGGTCACATCCTCCTTAGTCACTGAATTCAATTTGACATATTTATTATAATATATAATGCTATGTATCTATACTTTATATAACATACATACGGCTATACTGTATATACACACTATATAGCAGCTCCATTAAGAGAGAGCTCTAACTCTCACCCAGTGACATTTAATCTACTGTATAAAAATCAGGGAGGTTCAGGTGTTGAGGCTGAAGAAGCTACTTTATGTGGCTGTGCCTGTGCGCACCAACACCTACTCCAGTTCTATGCAGAAAGCAAGGTAACCTTGACTTTACTGCTTTCCTTGCAAGGATACTCAGTTGAAGATGGTTGTTTCTTGATTTTCACTATGACTCTAACAGTGTGGTAATCCCAATTAATACAGGGAAAGGAATATCGGGACATCTACACTTCATGTCACGACAGTGACAAACAAAGGGATGACTTGTCCGTGGTGCTAAGTCCTAATGCCTGTGACAGCTGAGGCATTCAACAGATGTGGTACTTTCAGAAGCTGATCATGCTTCTGCCTGATTCTGAGTTCCTAAAAGTGATCATGCAACATTTTGTTGCATCTGTGAGCACACCCATCTAATGATAATGATAACAATAATCAGTCCTACTGCCCTTTCTAAAAAGCCAAGTCCCATTTGTCAAAGCACTTAAAATGTACACTGAAGACACAGTCAACTAATGCTTCTGAAAAGTTCCTGATATTCTACAGACATTAAATGACCCCTACTCCATTCACTTTTGAACAGTGTCCCATAGGATTACTTAATCACAAAAGGAAGAGGGGTGTACAAAAAGGAGAGAGGGAAAATTTAAAATTAAGCTCTGTCACAATTTGAATGTAGATCTGTCCCTGGATTAAAACTAGTCATTTATTTAAAAAAATAAAAAATTAAAAAGCAGAAACCTTATCAAGCAGAATAACCATTTTAACCGCACCTGTTTCTCTCAGGTGAACAAGAAATATCACATTGACTGAAACCTTTCACTCTATTTCAAAGATAACACCCACAGGAATATTTTATTCATTTTTAGTTAATTAACCAAAGTCCACTGAGGACCAGAAACCAAAGAGAAAAAAAAAAACCAGTTCTTTGAAATCTTTTAGGAATTTCATTTTGCTTATTTTGTATGAAAGGCAACAAAGCACCATGAGAACAGCAGCATATAACAGTGCATTACACCATAAGGAAAGGGGTTAATATATGAGCAGAATGAGAGCTAAAGTGTTTTCAGCTGAGCCTGCTTACTGGTCTGCTCCAAAAAAAAATAGCTTTTAATGCTTTTTGAGTTAATTTTCACTCAGCTTTAGTTGTAGCACTGCTCCGCTTTATAAGACACTTGAACAACTAGGGATAAATTTTATAAAAATATGCTTGCCTTCCTTGGAAAAATGCTGCTGTTGTTACTTGCAAGAACCTCTACACACTTAACTCCTCTTGAAAATCCCAGTGGGTGCATATCTGCATATTTTCATACTCAGATATTTTGTGTGAACTTGGATCATGATTGAATTTTCCAAAGCTGAAGGAACTTTTCTTAAAGGGACAGACGATGAGTACCAAGTGCTCAGCTTGAATCATTGATTATTTTTATTTGCTATCTTGTCCAGATCCTCCCATTCTTTTCTGCCTTCTGATTTAATATTTAAAAATTGTTAAGCAATTATTGTTCATTGGAGGAAAACAGGCTTGTACAATAGTAATGATCCTTAGAAGATTTCATTCTACCCTGCTACATGTACCTATTTCTATAAATGAGAGTTATACACAGCCAATTTTTAAGTCCCTACCATAGTGTCTCATGTGACCCAAAAGAAAACCTTTTAAATTTTGGACATTACAGCTACTGATTCAGGAGCCAAATAAGCATGTGGTACTTGGTGAGGTAAGCTGATGTTCATGGTCTTAATATCTAAGGAGTTCTTCTGTGTGACTCACTAAAAAACCTTCCCCAATATTTAAGAGTATCAGAGGGACACCATGTCAAGAGCACTTAGAAATCTTGATGCACCACTGTAAGGTAACCAGGCCTGGATTTCAAGAGCATCTTCATTGTGTTTATAGCTGAGGACTTGCTGAGACCATCAGAGCATTATAAGTACTCTGTAGTATAGTTTTATAGCATGATAAAAACTCTATGAAATAGTTTTAGTTTACACATTCCTTTACTTAAACGTACTCAGTTAGAAGTGATCATGTTGTAATTTCTAAGAGACATTTTCTGACCAGACAACTCTTTTCAGTGTTGTTAAAAATGTGATGTACAGCTGATCCTACCTGCCTCAACTTTGGCTAAGAAGCTGTAGCTTTAGCCTGAAACATTTTGGTTTTAAACAGTAATAAACTAAGAAGTCTTACATTTCTGTGGCAATTGTTAATGACTGTGAATGTGTTGTGTTAAACAGTTTTAGTATTAAGTTGGGCATGAGTTTTATTAAATATATGTTAATATCTCAGTTTTGATTTTCTTTTCTAAATCTCAGTTAATATCTCAGTTTTGATTTTCTTTTCTAAAACGTATATTTTTGATTTGTTTTGTTTTTTAACAGACAAATTTCCACTTATTTCTGTGACTAAGTGCTTCATGTATTGAAATATGCAGTCATTTTCATAATTCTGGCGGCATTAACTTTGCTACTTGAGGCAATAAATTTCAGAAAGCAGCTTGAAAGAGATGACTTTCCACTAAGCAATTATTTTTCTAGAATTTTGCAATAAACTTATCGAGAGAATTTATCTGCTTGTCTGATGATAAGTCAATATGAGTCACATGAGAAAAAAAACCAGTTTACAGTGCTTAAGAATAATGTCCTGAAACTCTGGAGAGAGACATTTTCCCCACTTAGCATGGGATTGTATAATAGTATAATTGTAGGCTTAAAATTTCTTAAAGATCTGGCCCAGAACTTTGATAATTATAAATGCTGATTTTTCATTTGGTCTTAGAAAAAAAGCCATTCCCAAAGATTTGGAAGTAAAACAATGTTGTTCCAATAACTGGGAAGTACAAATAGAAATTATCTGCCTAGTGATGGGCCTCTCAGCCTGCTTCTGTTCATGAAAACAAAATGGAACTGTTCATTCTGAACTCAGTAAAAAAAGGTCAGCAGATTAATCAATGTCGTTCATTAAAAAAATTTAACAAGTTTTTATTTAAACAGTTAATTTCCAAGAAAAGGGGTCAGAACTAGAAATCTTGTCTCTATGTTTAGTAGTGATGTGGTTGAAATACAGTCACTGTCCTCATTTCTTGACAGTTGCACTGCAAGGAAAGAATATTGCTACATTGGGAGAAACTCAGAAAAGACCCATAAAGATAGTTAAAGGACTGTGAAACAAACATTTTTGCCAAGGATTAAGAAAAGATGCAATTAGGAGAGGTAATATTATCACAGCATAAAATTACCTATAGGCATTTAATAATAATGTCTTAAAATGCCTGAAAATAAATAATTGTAATAGCAGAGTGAGATATAGCAAAGCTTGGTGACTGGGTGAAGAGGAAACTAGAGAAATCCACAAACAAGAAGGTATCAAAAAATGCCTCAGCAGCTGTATTCTATTATTCATCACAGTAATTTATCCATAAAAGAAATCTGTCTGGTTGAAAACACATTAGTTACAGTATATACATTGATTTCATCTTATGAAAGGCAGCACCACACTGTAGCTTTATCAACTAAGTCAACAAGAGGTCCAAAGTATCTCAGCTAGTGTTGGATAGGGTCTACTCAGAGAGTAAACTGTGTATTTGCATAAGGAAGGAGGGAGCTGAATAGAAGGTATTTCACTTTCTCATTTATATAATACACATTTCTGTCCTAACTTCTGTCTTACACTCTCCAGCTGTATGATAATACTTTGTACTTGCACAGTACTTGACATGAAAGCTTGCCCTCTTTAGAGCACTGAACCCTCTCCTGAAGGTAGTAGGTGTCTGTCTAATCTATTGAATTACTCATTTGGCCCAACTGATTGATTTTATTGAAAAACCACCACTTGCACAATAGTCATCATTATGTTGAAACCATATAGGGCAATTCACCAGTTTATAGCTTTCATAAATGTTAAAATAAATGTATCTTTACTATAAATTTATTTGTGTGTAATTCTTATCATTGCAGGTGGAACCAATTTAGATGGTTAAATTCTGTTTTCGGGAGTCCTTGACATTTTGAACCTCAAAGAAATTAAATCTCTATGAGTCACTAATATGACAGAGATATCATGGAGTAAATATCACTAGTTAGTAAATAATATCATACATCACTGTTGAAAATATGACCAGGCCACCTGAATCACTCAGGCAACATCAACTATGTAGAAACCGTGATACTAAATTCTGGTTTTCAACATTATAGTGAATGTTTATATGCCTGATTCTCCAGTGACAGTAACTTGTCTTTAAACTATTCTTCAAACTGTAGAAAAGCTTAAAATTATATAAAGTTTATGAACTTTATGTACTAAAACTTAAGGATTTGATTCAGGTCAATATAACAAAGAAATCTCTGTGTGGTCTCATGAAGAACAATGGTTTTTATGTATCTGTAAGAAACCAGTGTTTGTAATTATCAAGTCCCCTATTGGACAGATGGGCAGTGTAATATTCTCATTTCTTCCACATAGGAATTATGCCCACTTCTAAGTAACTCGCTGGTCTCCTCAGGCCCACTTCTCAGGCAGCAAAGGCCATACTCTGATGTCCCTATCATTAGATTTGCATTTTGAGTATACTTGATAGCACTGCAGAGAAAGTGCCTGAGGACCATAGGAGAGTCCTTGTCATTGATAAACTCATTAGATCTAGCATAAAAAGATACACTGATTGACTTTGAGAAAAATAAAGGAACAAATAAAAGAAGTTCTGGTACTGTCGATTGGATTACTATCACAATGAGAAATACTTTCAGAGGCAGAATAACACTGCCTCAAGAAAAGCAGTTTCACTGCTGATTTTACATCTGTGGGCACACGCTGTTACCACTGCCTTACCAAGGGTATGTGAGTCACCCATAGCCCTTCACCGAAGCGCTGCTCTGCTAAAGCAATTTCCAGAGAACACAGAGAGTAAATTGTTGTTCATGTAAAATTGTGCAGAGCTCCACTGAAAGGAGGAACTCAGCCAGCTCAGGTAACCTTGACTCCATGAACTTCCTTTCAGTCCTCTGGAATTAGAGCTTGTAGGGAGGCGTTCAGTCCAGTAGTGCTGTTTTGGCCTGATGGGATTAATGATAACGGGGGCCAGAGACTGAGAGCCCCCTTACTGCAAAGTTTTTGAGGCTCATAAGTTTTTGCATATTACATCAGCATGAAAGTAAAGCCTTCAGACGACTAAAAAAAAAAATAAAGGAATCATAGTGATGACTCCATTTATGATCAAAAGGCTCCTTTTTTTACATGCAAGTTTTCTTCTTTCCCTTGCGAACAGACTGGAGACTATATGCTGAACTGTGAAGGAGTTTTCCCTTGAGTGATTTACCAAAAACAGTGTCTTTAAAGACATTTTGTTTTCTGTAGAGCAATGTTTAATGATAAAAAATAACATTTTCTGAAGGTGTCTTGCCTGTTCACTTAATGAATTAGGAAATAGTCTAAGGTACTTGGATAGCACAGAGCCCTAGACATGTCATAACCATAATTAGCCAAAACATAAAAATGTATGTAGAATTTGACTCCAAGATTATATTTTTAATGACTTCAGAGGTAAAACGTTGTCAAATACATCTCTCTTTTTGGATAACCAGCAGCATTCAAGACTGTCTTGCAATTAATTTCCAAAATTCTCAGTGGTAAAACCCTCAAATGAGATTCCTCAACTCTGGAGATACTCTTATTCACCTGAAAATACTTCATTAGAGGCATTAGATTTGTGATGTGTTTCTTTTTCCTCATCTGCTTCCTTGAAGTAGCCTGCTTTGGTTGGAATTGACTGACATATACAAATGAACTGGGTTTGTGGCTGTCATGATTTAATCCCGGATGGGAACTAAAAACCTTGCAGTTGCTTACTCACACACTCCTCAGGTGGGACGGGGAGGACAATTGGGAAAAAAAAAGGTAAACCTTATGGGTTGAAACAACAGCAGTTTGAACTGCTGAACCAAAAAAAAAAAGAATAATAGTAATTATGAGTGGGTAATCAAGCTTAGGTCATACACATATTCAAAATTAACATACATAGTCTCAGATTGTTGAAAATACGTAGCAATATATGTATAGTAATTTGCAGTAATAATTTGGTGAAGAGGTGAAATTCAATTTAAAAGGAAGACATTTGAAAATATGTTTAGGTTGCTTTTGTCAGAAGAAGTCAACCTGCAGGAAAGTTGGATCTTTCAGCAAGAAGAAAATTTGCTCTGAAAATTCTGCTCTCACAGAAATCAAATTAATGCTTATTATTTCTTTCTCTCATCCTATGTTATTTCATTATCACAATCTTTTCTACTGCACTGGTAAAATCTTTCTAGTAAACTGATAATTTTCCATGCTATTCCGAACAACTATAAAAGAATGTGCAATCAACCTTTGTACTGAATTGATCGGAAATTCATAATATAAATAATTGGATTTTAATTAGTTCTTTCAATAGTCTATTTCTGAAATTTGCTACAGATAATCAGCAACTATACTAATGTAGACTAGCAATAATTAACATTCAGCTTTCTGGCACTAATTGCCGGAACCATGGCTTGCTTCCTAGTATTTAGGGCAGTCCTTGAAAATAATGTGATAAAGCACTCAAGAGCGTTCAACCAATTAGCATGCTTGGATGAGTGAGCTTCCCAAGCCATCTGATCTTAGAAGTAGGTGCCTCATGCTGTGGAATATTGTCTCTGCTGAATTTCCGAAAGACTGTTCCATGAAATAATGGGGCTGGAGAAGAAAACTGGAATCAGAATATATTAACCTGAAATGAAACTCTGCTAGCTGGTGAAAGAAAATGGATGCCACTCAAAAAAAAAAAAAAAGAAAAAGAAAGAAAAAAAAGTAGTGTGTGGCAGAAAAGGGTCTAGTTGTACTTGTGATTTCTTTCATCCCATTCCAAAAGCCAGATTTGCATTATGATAGCAAGCATATGATGGGTAGGTACACTATGGTTATGTTACTGTGAGAATTAAACTTGCAGAATGTTTTGTGGAATCAAGAGGGTTACACTCTCTATGTTGCTTTGCTTATGATTTAAGATGTTCAGCAGTCTCCAAATGCCATGTTCTTCTTAACATTTATTAAAAAAAAAATTTCACATTTCATTGAAAAAACATTCCATAAGTTTCAGGAAAAATTCCAACATGTTTGCAAGATCTAAAAGCAGGTGAAAATTCCTTTTGGTTAATACATGGCATTAAATAAACAAATTAGCTGTGTTTTCTGTGTCAGCTAAATTTGCACACAGCACTCTAAAAAATGTATCTGTCGTGCAAAGCCATGCTGTTAATCAAAACCTGCTAATTATGATCTGTTTATACTCAAGTAGTTTTTATCTCATGTACGAGCAAAGTGTCTGATCCAGACATTTGGGTTTGTTAAGTTTATACTAATAATATAACATAGTTAATATACTAATAACATAGTACTTAGAAAAATCTCAATTAAAATGCAGTTTAAGAATTTCTTTCCTAAAGTGCCTGAAAATTGTTAATCTATGCTTTAATAGAGGGAAATGAGATCTAGAGTATATTATTAGAAAAATTTGAGGAATTTTAATCTAGATGATAGAAAAATTCATTTATGTCTATGTTTTCTATGTTACATCTTAATAAGCTGTATGCAGCTGTGAACTGCATTATTAAGTCCCACCCATACCCACACGCCCTCATTTTCATGCAAACAAAGTGTAAGTACATGCTAGGGAGAGGAGCCACTGCAGAACACCTTGAAAATTACATCTGAACACAAGCCTGCAGGCCCATTCATGGAGAGGATTTTTTTTTTCTCTATGTTGACAAGCCACAAGTTTCTAATGATACTGTGGCAAAAAGCCCCAGTATGCTTGCTCCATTTTCAGTGTTAGTCCAGCAGTGTTTCTTTCAGTCCTTCTGCCCCTAACATGACATCTGAGTTTCAAGGACTATCTTTAAAGTTATGCAAGAGCCTGTTAGACCGGCTTCATCTTGTGGGAATCACACCATACACAAGCCCCGAATGCCTGAGTTGTGTTCCCTGAACGCATACAGAAAGCTGAATGCATACAGAAAGCAAAGTACTGGTGGTTCTCACTAGGACTGTTGTGTCCACCACTGAATTGAATTAGCTGCACATTTTCCTTAAAAAACAAAATAAACCCAAACAAACAAAAAACAAAACCTAGAAAAATGCACACAGAAAAAAAAATAAAAACAACAAAAAAAACCCCAAAAGAGTGCTAAATTGATTGGGAGAAATGACTGTGAGGAGCTAGTACGTGAGATGCCTACATAGACTTCTTTCAACAGATTTTGTCTTTCAGAGATGGGGAAGGTCACTTTTAGCTTCTAAAAACCTCAATAGCTGCTGTGAAAAATAATAGAGATGAAAATGTCAAGGAGCCTCCCTAAGATGTAGGAGATCAAGGAAAATTTGCTGAATATTTCCCATGTCCTGAAGACTAAATCTCGCAAGAAGATACCACACAACAGATGGTAGGCAGCAATGTGGAGAAATGTCAAAAAAACCCCAAACCCAGCAAACTAATCAACCAAATGAAGAAACAAACAAACAAACAAATCAAAAATAATTTCCTTCTCAAGAACTATAGAAAAGAAAAATCATTAGGAGATGTGTAAAGCTAAAGCTTTCTGCAGTACTTCTACCTTCCTGGAATATGCTGTGATTTGTCACACACTCCTCATCAAAGGAATCCAAAGCAAGATTTCTACCTAGAGGTACTAGCTCAGTACTCCTGCCTTCATTATGATCCATGTGGCAAATCTTTTTCTGCATTTGAAAATGGAATTGAATGGTTTAAGATGTGCATGCTCGTTCCTGATGCCTTTTTGTGCTCCCAGTCCTGCAGAACAAGGGAAGGAGGTGGTATGATGCTTCCTCAGCTCCTAACATAGTTCTCATTAATTTCTGTCCCTCGTATGCACTTTTGAAAAAGAGAAACACATGGGTCTCCTTTCCTACTTTAATCACCCCAATCAAGTCATTCCTTTGATCAACATCACAAATCACAGTACATTGCATATTCTAGAGCAAATAGGAGAAAGGTGTGCTGTAGATTGATATTCAAATGGCACATAAAAGATCTAGAGCACAGATCAAAGAGGAGAATATTGTGTTTGGGCTTGTCAGTTGTGTTTTACTATATTACTTATGTCTTTGGTTAACAAGGGTTCTGAAAACAGGCTGAGTCAATGAGCTTCTAGGGGAAAACTCACTTTCTGTTTTCTGTTCAGAGAGCTATCATGCCAAAATTTTATTGACTCTGTTTTCTAATTTCATTACAAAACAGCTGAAGAGGCATGAAAATATATATCCACACCAGCAATATCTAAACATTTACTGTGCTTTGGGCACACAACATCATTGTTCAGCCCATTAAGTCCTTATATATTTCTCTTATTATCATGGTGCTTATATATGGCTTCCATTATCATGCTCTCTCTGGTGAGACGCAAAAGTCTGCTATCCCCTTCACAGATGGGAGACCTGAGTATGTAAAGTTTAAGATCAATATTGAACTTCTTTTGCCCAGTTCTCTCTACAAGATATGCTATGCCCTGCAAGCACCTCACAGCAGCTTCCATTCTGCACTCTGAACACACTCATCAAGTCTGTTCCTATCAGATGGTTGTCAGTTAGCAATTAGTCCTTTTTTATCTCTCTGAAAATTAATAACGTGGCCCTAGAGTTCAGTTCTGTTCCTTCCCAACCACTTGAAGTCTTAATTTATGTATGTGAGTCCTGATTTTTTTCAAGTTGGTTTTGTTTTATTTTTAATTATTACTATTGTTGTGGCAGGGGTGACTTAAGCATTATTTTTTTGGTTTTTGTTTGTTTGTTTGTTTGTTTTTCCTTAGTAAGCACAGAATCACAGAATGGGTGAGACTGAAAGAGACCACAGTAGGTCATCTCGTTCAACCTCCCTACTTAAGCAGGGTCATCCTAGAACACATGGCACAAGATCGTGTCCAGATGGCTCCTGAGTATCTCCAGCAGGGAAGACTCCACACACTCTCTGGACAATCTGTTCCAGTGCTCAGTCACTCACACAATAAGGAAGTTCTTCCTCCTATTCAGCTGGAACTTCTTGTGCACCAGCTTCTCTTTGTTCTCTCTCATCCTGTCGCTTACCACCACCAAGAAGAGCCTGGAAACATCCTCTTGACACCATTCTTTCAGATATTTATAGATATTGGTGAATTCTTCTCTCAGCTGTCTCTTCTCCAGGCTGAACAGGCCCAGTTCCCTCAGCCTTTCCTTGTAAGAGATGTACTCCAGTCCCTCCTCATCATCTTNACACCATTCTTTCAGATATTTATAGATATTGGTGAATTCTTCTCTCAGCTGTCTCTTCTCCAGGCTGAACAGGCCCAGTTCCCTCAGCCTTTCCTTGGAAGAGATGTACTCCAGTCCCTCCTCGTCATCTTCATTGCCCTCTGCTGGACTTGCCACAAGGGCTCCATGTCTCTCTTGTGCTGAGGAAGCCAACACAGCTCTCCAGATGAGGCCTCACCAGGGCTGAGCAGAGGAGCAAGATCACCTCCCTCAACGCGCTGGCAGTGTTCTTCCTAATGCACCCAGGATGCCATTGGCCTTCTTGGCCACCAGGACCCACTGCTGGCTCATGCACAGCTTGTTGTCCACCAGGACCCTCAGGTTCTTCTCTGCAGAGCTGCTTCCCCATCCTGTGCTGGTGGTTATTATTCCCCAGGGGCAGGACCCTGCATTTGCCTTTGCTGAACTTCAGACAGTTCTCTACCCCCTCTTCAGCCTGCCAAGGTCCTTCTGAAGGGCTGCACAGCCCTCTGGGCTATCAGCCACTCCTCCCAGCTTTGAGTCATCAGCAAACTCTCCAAGGATGCATCTGACCCTTTTTCCAAGTCACTGATGAATAAATTAAGCAATCAGTGCACAGTATTGAATTTTGGGGACCACCACTATTGGCAAGCCTCCAACTAGACCCTGTGCCACCAATTGTGACCCTCTGAGATTTGCTGTGTTTTATTTCTCAGAAATCCTGTGCTTTCTTCCTCTTTTTCATATTTTAAAATTTACTTGAACAGATCACCCACTGATATATGTAAAATTAACCAATGAAATAGCCTATTTGCCTAAAAGTAAACACATGCATAACTGTTTGTAGAATCATGGCTTCAGTGTGCACGTCATGAATCCGGAGAGGGCTGCCTGTGGCTCTGGCTGGGCAGCTATACAAATAGCAGGCAAATAAGGAGCCATCAACTTCCCTTTCCCTTGCTTTTTAGGAGTGGTCTACATCCCAAGGCACATATCTATTCAGTAAAAGAGAAATGCAGGCACTTCTTCCTGTGCTTCTGTTTCTCAGATTGAGGTTTGGGAAGGCTTACAGTGGGACAAATAACTTATGCCAAGTCACAGTGGTTATTTGCATTGTGATCATCAGGGTGCAAGGCAGGACTGGATGGTGATTCTCAGAATTAAATACTCTCCTTTTCTTGGAGTACTCAGCAAAGAATGAATAGCTAATTAGTAATTTGCCTTGGCGTTGTACTGTCGATGTAACTACCCTTGGGTTTGTCAGTTGGCAAATAATTGGCAAAAAAGCCTTGAGGGTTTTTTTGGTTGTTTGGGTTTTTTTGTTTGTTTTTTGGTTTTTGTTGTTGTTGTTGTTGTTGTTGTTTTGCTTTTTTGTTTTTTTTTTTTCTTCCCTAATCCATTTCAAAGCCTTGAGCTCTTACACAGAGCCTTTTGGCATATCTGAATGCCTTTGTCTGGTTAGCTGTCAGAGAATGATTTCATGGGGGCATCCTTTCTACTGAGGTTCACAGAGGCTTCATGTAATAAGATGTGTCCTTATTGAGCTTTGTATCTGATGATGATTGAGTAAATGCTTGTGAAGGTGAGATATCAGCAGGCTTACCTTTTACTAAACATATTTCCACATTTCACCAAGGCTTTGTAGGTACTTGGTACAGAAGCAGCTCTGTTTTATTGGAGGTGCTTGTTCCCCAGCCTCCTGGGACCGTGCCCAGTTGCAATCACAGCAGTGTTATAGCAGTTCCTTCCTGTCCCTTTGATGCAGCATTTGCTTTTTAAATCCCTGCTGCTTTCACTCATTTTTCTCAGTCTGCTTTTTGGCTTGATTTCTGAAGGTACTGGGGCTCTTTCAGGGACAAAGCTTTAATAGGGAGCACATGTTTCTCCCACCTCACTGTTTTGTTAATTCATAGTGTTAAAGCTTGAGCTATTTAATAGCTCAAACAACCTCTACAAGGACTGCAGAGAACTGCAAGGACTACATCAAATACAGCATCCACTACATAATGCTTAGGAGAAGTCAGCTCTAACAACCAAGAAACTGAACCCTGTTTATTTCCCAGTTTCTCTCCTTACTCCCTCAAATTACTGCAGGTGTTTAAAGAGTTTAAGGCTCTGGAGGAGGCACTTGGTACTTGCAGGATGAAGCTATTAGAAGTCAATTGCCTTGCAGCAAAAAGTGTAGGAACATCACTATTAGAAAAACTGAATGGACTCTTGTATTCACTTTCATGGTCCAAGAAAACTAAAGTGCAGATGACAAGTCTGATGTTAACACCAAATCTAAATAGGTTAGAAAATGTTTTGATTTAGACTGCCCAAGATGTTTTATGTAATTACAAAAGTTGTTTTTACAATTTTTTGTCATAAAATTGGCAGAGGTCTTATAGCTCAACTGGCATTTTTTTCTCCGTATACACAAGGAGAATGAAGATATAAAACTCAAACTGAAAACCGAAGGCATCTAATCTAGTATTTTTTCCCTAAAGTTAGTGTGGCTAAATTCCAGCAAAATACGTACTCCAAGTATACCTGGAATACCTGGAGTGATTTATTTTCCTTTACACAGTTCTTTTAAACCAACTTATTTCCTTTTTTTACAAGCAAAACATGTGAGAGCTCCAGATTTCACAAACAAATCTACTGTGACATAACAGTGCGATTAAAATAAAGTGTAAATGTTGTTTCATGGACTCAGCACTCTTATTGTTCTTTATGTGAGCAGTGTTATCTCCTCATTCTCGGTTAAGAAACTTACCTTATTGTTTTTAAAATGGAAACAACACTCATTTCCTTTCAACACATCCTACCTTCATAGGCTCAAGGTCACATTCCTACTCCAATGAAGTCTAGGTGGAGAAGGATCCAAGTTAATTCTAGAAACTGTCAGACAAATTTTGCCCTCAGTTGGACCCTACGGATTTCTGTGGGAGTAAGAGGGTGGCACAAGAAGCAGAATTACTCTGTTGTCCTTTCCTATTCATACTGTGCCAACCATCACAGCATCTGAACACTTTCCCAAATTAAGACTAAACAAAGAAGACTAACGTCTGTGGTGGGAAATTTCCTCTCTCTTCCTCCCCCACAGAGAAAAGTTATGTGAATGCTGTGTAGGAGGGATGTTGTGATGGTCACATAAACAAAAAAGGTAAATGTATATTATAAAAAAATAAAGGGAAAAAACCAGCAGACATGATTATTTACTGCCTGTTGGGAAAGAAAAGCTTACATAAATGAGCTTTATAATTGAACCAGAAAGGCTTCTAGTTTGTTGACATACTGTTCTCTGAAACAGATTTTCAAATTCCAGACCTGGTTTTCACTCACTGTAAACTTTCAGTAATGAACACTGGGGTCAAGATGGGAAGGCTACCAATGTGGACCTAACAATAAGTATCATTATTACACATGGACGAGAAAAATATAAATTTAAAGCATATCTTTTAATAATTTGAGTTATTCACTAAAATATACAGTGATAATGTTTATATTTGTTTAGTAAATTACAAAAGATAATCAGTGATCCATAGGACAGGGAAACTGCAGCATCAGCTCATTTTGGGGGCCACCAATATCAATGCAGATGAAAAGGTTGGCAGTTATATTTCAAGCTGTCCCTCCCAATGTTTGGACTTATACAACCTTAGGTCCAAATCTTCTGCTGATGTTAATTAACCCTGTGTTAATTAATCCCATGACTTCAATGTCCCTGTGAATCCATTGATTGATATCATGGTTGTATAGAGATTTGCAGGCATTTGATCTGCAGGCATTTGATCTACAGGCTTGCAGAAATTTTGGTTGTTCAAGGGGCAACACTCCACAATAAGGAGAAGAAAATGCAGATCCCAAGACATACTCCAGGCCAATACACATTACCAATCAGATCATCTTACTGCTGAACTAAACATGGAAAATGCTGGAACATTTAAACAGAATCTAGGCTAACATCTAATCATACTGAGATAGCATTGTCTTGGCTAGGCAGAAAGCAGGGATGCTACAAAGTTCCTAGAGACACTTAAAACAGGCCTTTCCCTAGGTATAAACTCTGCACTTCGCCTGGTTTCTGTGACCACACTTACCACTGAACTGGAAAGTGCTGGATGCCCTAATTTCAGCAATAACAGCTCTTTCTCCATAAGACAAGCTCTGATGTGCACAGCTGTCAGTCCTGATGGTCTATGCTGGTTGCTCCTTGTGCTGGTTTCAGATAGGGAAGAGTTAATTTTCTTCATAGCATGATTTGGACTTTGGCTGAACACAGACTGTTAATAATATGGAGATGTTTTAGTTATGGCTGAGTAGGGCTTACACAGAGCCAAGGACTTTTCTGCTTTTCATACTGCCACACTGACGAGGAAGCTGGGGATGCCAGGGAGGTTGGGAGGAGACACAGCGGGGACAGGTGACCCAAACTGACCAAAGGGATATTCCAGACCTTACTTCATTCCATATTACGTCATGCTCAGAATATAAAGTGGGGGAAAGAAGGAGGAAAGGTGGGACCTTTGGAATGATGGAGCTTGTCTTCCCAAAACCATTGCATGTGATGGGGCCCTGCTGTCCTGGAGATGGCTGAACACCTGCCCACGGGAAGCAGGGAATTAATGACTTGTTTTGCTCGGCTTGTGTGAGTGGCTTTGGCTTTCCCATTAAGCTGTCTTTATTTCAACATATGAGTTTGGTAGCTTTTACCCTCTGATTCTCTCCCTGATACTGCTGGTGGGGGACTGTGTGAAGGGCTGCCTGGGGCTTGGCTCCTGGCTGGGCTTAAACTATGACAGTCCTTTATACAGAAATGTTCAGCTCTCTGCCATCAGCGAAGCTTATTTCTCAGCTTTTCCCCTCTCCCTTTTCCCCACCTCATCAGCAAAATTATCCCACTCCTACAATTGTTTTTCTTGTGTGTTGATCAAGTTGTTATTCTCTTAAATTGGATGTTCTCAACCCTTGCCTTTTTATTTACTCTGAAAAGCAAACTTCATTTCCAATTCCAACACAACAGTTCCACAGAAAAACCCAGGGGTGCTCTGAGTGGGTAAGGAATAAAACACCAGATTCACTTTAGACAAATATATTTTATAAAGAAATTACATACAATAGCTTTTGGTTTCACAGTCAGGATTTTTTTATATTCTCCTACATTTAGACTTGCTCTATCCCTGGAGTTGTTCAAGGCCAGGTTCCATGGGGCTCTAAATCAACCTGATCTAGTGAAAAGTGTCATTGCCCATGGCAAGGGAGTTGGAACTAGATCATCTTTAAGATCCCTTCCAGCTCATGATTCTATGATTTGACTCACAGAAAATTGACAGTTGGGGCCAGGGCTTAAGAGTTTGGTAATTAAATTACTTCACTGCCCATTTCTGTATGCACAAAGAGATAACATGTGATGCAGAGATTCTTACAAATTGTAGTCTTGTTGTCAGCATCACCAGAAAAGTCAGACACCTTTCCTTGTATTAGGTTTCATAATAGGATATGATCTAAAAACCTCTAAAAGATGCTGTTGAAGAAATTGCTCCCAAGCCTGGTCAGAGCTAGGGAGGGGAGGGTTTATCATAAATTAGATGAGGTCTGGGAGGCACACGTGAGCAAATCCCAGGCACAAAAGCAGACTTATAAAAGCAGTTTGCTCAGTCCTATGTAACTGAACTCCATCTTCATCTACTTGGTTGTGAAGCAGAAATGAATTTGGCAGTTGACTCCCAGACGGAGCCTGTATAACTGAAAGGACAACTTCATCCAAGATCTGAATTTATAAAGGGCTATTAAAAGAATGACCTGGATAGCTGCTTGAGTAATTTTTTTCATCAAAATATTTTCTACAGAAAGCCCACAGCACCAAAGGCATTGTGTCTGTGCATGCATGTGCAATACCATTTGTATTATATTCTCCTGCAGACAGTGATTATGTGTGTCTCTCAGAGGTTGCTACTGCATGCAAGACTGTGACAAACAGAGCAGAAATCATTTTTAAAATACACAGGCACTGCTCATACTCCCTTCTTACTCCTATTGCCGCTTATTGGAATATCAATCCTTTACTAAATAAAATGGATTTTATAGTTCATTGTTGGTTTTGTTGTTCTGTTTTGTTTTTTAAGATTTTATACCACAGGCCTCTTTCTTGGGTTCTGTTCTTATCCATTAGGGATTTATACGAAAAAGAAATTTTTTCATATTACCAGCTGTGGGACCTAAATGTCTTCTGAACTTCATCTTTATCTAAACTAAAATAGCACTTTTCAATGAATTCTATTAAATTTGGTGGTGGTGTTTTTTAATTTATAGACTTTTAATTGAGATCAAACTATGACCATGATTTTTATAAAACAGTAAATGAATTAGAGGAACTAATTTAAGATGTTTCTAGAAGGTCAGCATTACAGAAATTCGAGAGCAAACCATGCTTCTTCCTTGTCCTCTCTAAAAAGGAGAGGCTTTGGGGTGTCTCAGGTTGTTGAGACTAAATAATGAATAATTTCTGAAACACGATTATTTTTAATGTTGGCAACTTTATCTACCTGATTTTGGCAACACATCAGCCATGAGAAATACCTGGATCTCATAAATAACAGTTGGTCAGTATAAAAAAAAGCCTAGAATTTAAGGTACTTTGATGTAATTTCATTTTATGTCCTTTGATTTGATTCATAAAGTGGCGGTTAGGAATTCTTTGTAGTATTCCTTAGCTCAACTACATTTCCAGATGTTTTCCCTCCACTATAGCTCTGATATATCTTGAGAACAGTCCTTTTTTATTAGAGGGTGCCAGTTTCCAACATCCATTTTTCAGGCACAGTTTGCTGATCAGGTTCTGGTCTGTTGCTTTCTAGGCTGTGACAAAAGCTGGTCTCCAAAAAAAAAAAATTCTCCAAAAGACTCTCTTTTCTCTTATTTCTTGTGTCTAAAGTATTTTGTTGGGCAATATCAGCCACATGTATTTTTTTGAATTATTAGACTCCAGAGAGATTTACCAAACAAAGGATTGATCTTAAAAAGTTTGATTTTTATACTTTCAAACAGTGATGCTATCCACACCATTTTTATAGTTCTATCTTCTTAGTTTTGAGACAAACTAGAATTGAAAAGATGTTGGTTTTCATCATGGAGAGGAAGAAGAAACTTGCTGAGCAGATTTCAACCGCGTACAAATTTCCCAGAGTTTATCAATTATCTTTTATTGTAGAAGATATAATGAAACCTAATTTACCACACTATCATTCTGGATTGTGTTAAATTAAACAGCTCCTAAAGATTTACAGTAATATGCCCTAGAGTAGATTCTACAATTTCAAAAGTAAGAGAAGGTTTTGGATGGTTTCATTTTAGAAGCTTGCAGCGATTTTTCCTGGAAAAAAAAGAGTGTGAGTTCACATTTCTCTGTACAATTTTATTGGGTCATGTTTATAGATTAGGTTCATCAAACTGCACAATATTAAACAATTCATATAATAACAAGCTCTTTCCCTTTTTTCAAGTTCTGTAGGCATATGTGTTAGAAAATAAAGATGGAGTCTTGCTTAAAAGAAATGACATGTGAATTCAAAACAAGGGTGACAGAAGAAGAAAATAAATACAGGAAATTTTTGAGGCAGTGAGGCTAAAAATGAAATAATTAGGTGATGTGGCTGTCTGGTTTTAACTTCAGAATTATTTATCATTTTTAAATAAATAAAGACCTGTCTAAAAGTCTTTAAATAAATAAAGACTAATCCAGGGGTCTACTTAGGGAAGTGAGTTTTGACAGATATATAATAACCACAAGAAATAAGAAATAAGCATATAGGAGAGTAACTTCATGAAGCCTGTTGGCTTCCAGCCAGGTGCTCATTGAAACACAACGGCAAATTTGGGTGACAAATTTACAAGTCTTCTTATAATTTGAATTGATGTTGTAATTATGATATATTCAAATATAAATGCTTTCAGTTCTGCAAGTAAGGCAAATACCTTTCTTCTTTACCCTCTAAATGAACCATAAGTTTAAGGCATATAATATTACTTAAAAAATTAAGAATGAAGTCTTCAGGACTTTGCATCATTAGAAATGATACATAGCTGAAATAAAGGACCACTTCCTTTTCTTGTTAGTGAGAGTGCAGTTTCCACTCTTCCAGAGTCATAAAGCTAGAGGTCCATGACATTGCAAGAGTAATAACAAAAACAAAAAGCTGAACAAGTCCAAATGGAGCCATAAAAATGCCATTTTACACAAATCAGCATAATTTCAATTTCTTTACAAATCACTGGATTTACACCCATTCCCTATTTTTCACCTGCAAATTTCCAAAAGCATTAGGGATGCTGTTGGTCCAAACCTGATGCAGTTTACAACTGCAAGTGATTCTGGGCAAAGAAAGCTTAGTAAAAGTCACTACTTATCAGCTTGGGATTGCCACACAAAGTGACTCTGGGAAAAGAACAAATGGAACAAATCCTATATACCCTAACACCTGCAATTGAGAGAAGAAACTAAATTGGGAAAAGCAAACTATATGAAAGCATGCAGAATTTATGCTCATTTTGGGCTGAGTGTAGCAAAACTGCACTGGCACTGGGATGTTTCAAAAAATTTCAAATAGTCTTTAAAAGGAAAGTTTGAGAAGCACAATTCTCTGATCAGCTGCATCTGTCAAAGGTATTTTATTGTTCTGTGAGAAGGATGTTGAGGTAAAAAATGTCCTGATCTCTCGGGACAAGCATGGCTTGCTTTTGGACAAAGCCACTTCTTTGCAGACTAAACAGTAACTTTATCATGAGAGAAATGCATTAGGGAGACTGCCTCTTGATTTTCAGCAGAGTATTTCAGAAGTCAGGAAATTGCCACTAAGTTTACACTATCCTGCAGAAGACTTACATTGGAAGAAAAAAATTTGTTATTTTAGTGGAGATTTGACAAAAGTTGCTTTATAGTGGCTTTACTATCAAGTTATCCTCATTCAAAGCAAAAGGAAGAAAAAAGTGGGTGAGGAGGAACAAAAACCAAAAAAATACAGGTCAAATTTTTTGGCTGATAACCGCAATGAAAGTCACAATGCTTGTACAAGGCTTTTCCCTTCTGTGAGGAGGATTAAACTCACTGAAACTAAGTAGGTGGAAAACATATTTCTGTTCTATCTGTGACCTCTCACGAGGTCAAATCCATGCCCATCTACAAGGTCTGCTGTTGGCTAGCTAATCGGTGGGTTGTATCTTAAGGTCAATGAAGTAATTTATTTTTAAGGACTGATGCTTTCATAACTTTTATTAGAAGATTATTTTCAAATAGAAATTTTTTTTTTTTGTTATACAAATCCAAAGTTGTCTGGATAGGGCAATAGCCAGTTCATTGTTCTTGAATCATATATAAATTTTGGCATGCCGGTGTTTCTCAAATATTCAGACAAAAGATCAGAGACAGCCAAAAGCAATTAGTTAAGAAAATGACACAAGAAGAGCTTCAAATTTTCTTGTGGCGGTCAGACTAAACAAGCCTTTGCAGTACATTTTGAGGCTTGTTCTGGTTTTATAAAAATGTTCCAATAATTTTTGTCAGTCTTAAAGTTCTTAAAACACATGACATTATCTGAAAGTATTTGTATAAGTGCTTAAAAGACAGAGGATTAAGTTTAAGTTTAAATTTCCATTTATTATTGGCTTGAAGAGGGGATACCCCGAAAGGATGTTACAGAATATGAGGCATCCTCCACAAGGACAGTTTAATGATATTTGCCTGATCTCTTGGCTACATCTGCTAACATTACTTACCTAAGTCACCCTGTGTGGACTCTGTGGCTGCGTACCATGTTACTACAGATAGGTTTCACCTTATACAGCACAAAGAGGAGAAAACAAGCACTAACCAGAGAAAGGTGTCTAGGTGGTTGTTTGTGTGCAAATAAAAAAACCATTAGAGAGATCTGACATCCTCTAAATAGGAGGGTTAGAAGTAATCTACTGTGTTGAATCATATAATTAAATTATTTGCCCCCACATGAAGGGCTCTAAGTGCACAGGTAGAGCACGGTGGCCAGGCCCCGGAGAGGGAGAGCTCTGCCTCCATCTCTTGGTGATCGAGAGGAAGGGCAGCCAAAGGAGACTTTTTCGTCTGGATTCTTCATCGACCCCAAAGGCAGATGAACAGATGCTTGAAGGGAGAGGACAGCTGTGTTGTGACACACAAGGAAGCACGAGTAGAGGTTCATTCATGTAAGGTTGTCTTCCCACCACTGCTGGAGGACCCACCACAACTGCAACCAGAGGTTGTGGTGCTGATCCAAGAAAAGAGGAAGAAGGTACCTGGTTTGCAGTAAGGAATCTTTCCAAATTACTATCAGATGCTGACTCCTGGCCATTAAAACCCATATGAATTTGGTGGGATTCTTCAATACACAGTGACAAAGAGGGAATCAAGAACAGAGAAACGCCTTTGCAATGGGATATGGCATTTACTGCTGAAGCCATCAAGGTTGGCAGCAGGACCAAAGCTGAATCCTGGTTGCAGTGCTAAGTGCAGCT
This sequence comes from Irena cyanogastra, assembly GCA_013397155.1. Lineage (NCBI taxonomy): Eukaryota > Metazoa > Chordata > Aves > Passeriformes > Irenidae > Irena > Irena cyanogastra. The sequence continues at coordinate 360,848 of VWZV01002807.1, read as the reverse complement.
GCAGATGATAAGCACAGGAGACCTCCCAGCCACTTCCTAGCCAGACACAGGCTACCCCATGTGTCTGGAGATGGTGGGAGCACACAAACCCCTGGCACTCGCCTGTGACTGGCACCAGGTGGGAAAATTGGCTCTCTGATGCTGGTTGGCTCTGATCTGAGTTAAAAAACTCCTGTCAAACCTCCTGTCATCCTGTGGGGATGACTGACAGAGTGATATACCATCCATAACACAGGAAGCTGCTCACCCTGCTCCTTTGAGTGTATAATAAAACTTCTGAGATTGAGAGCTGTAAAACCTGCCTTACAGAGTGCTGAGGAAAGTCTCAGCCACAGATCAGACTCTCACCACCTTGTCTGTATAGCATAGGCAGAAATATATAGGATTAAAACCACATACATTTCAAAGGCTTCATGTTAAACAACTTTTAAAGATATACCATGACCCTTTATTTCCATGACATAAATCGTTGCTATGGTATGCCATGGTTTTTCTGCTTGAAAAAAAAGTTCTTGATTCTCTCAGAAACTCCAGGTGGTCACCTATATGTGCTCCCAATCCCAAGTACTGCTGCTGCTACCGACTTTGGAAGAGGAATAAAACACATTTCAAAATTAAAAATTAAAATAAATGGGCTCACATAATTATTAGACATAAAATTCATTTCTTCACATTATACTGAACACATTGCCTGTACTTATAGTAGAGACACCATCCAAACTCACAAATAAGATAACCAATTTTATTGCAACACATTTACCTTGTTCTCTATTTAGTTACAATTCTTCACCAGATATATTTTCCTCTTTTAAGAGGCTTGTATTCACCCACATTCTGTAGTTTCAAATGCTCAGAGGTTCTAAGTCAAAGCATTCCATACTGAATTTCAGCAGTATAAGCTTCTATAGGCACTCTTGTGCTATGAGGTGCAGAGAATTTGGGACTTTTTAACTACTATTATTTACACTCTGATCTTTAGCTTCAGCTTAACTAAGATTTTAGTGGAAATATGAATAGACCAATTGAGTAAAAAAAAATATATAAAGTAGAAGTCTTCGTGATTTCATTTTACCTTCAAAAATATATGACATTATAAAGTAAGTAAAACACAATGAAAATTACCAACTTTTACTTAAGAAAGCAATCAATGTGCTATTTTTACAAAACTTCTTACAGTATGGAATTACCACTAAGTCTCTGTATAAGTCTCATTTATTATAAACAAGCATGTGCTTAAAGGCTTTCTTGACTCAGGATAAATTTTTAAAAGTAATTTTTTACTGATAAAAACCAAAGTTTTAGGAACATCACATTATGATTAACCCATGACTTATAAGGGTAGGGATGATTCCATGGATGTCAACATTAAAAAGAAACATTAAAGAGTTTGTGGGTCAGCAAGCTAAGTAAAAACTAGAATGTCATTGTTTAACCTTAATCTTGATAATTTATTGTGAATTTGTCAAGATTCATAACTTTGGGATTATTAATCATTAGAAACAGACATGTTCCAAATACTTCATGCTAAATGTCATTTCTTGAGAGATACAAGTGGGGTTTATGATCCTAGTCTTAAAATCTTACTGTTGGTCTTTTCTGTTCAGTGCTGCTTAAAGAAATGTTTTGCTGCAGAGTGCAAAGATCAGCTGGTTACTGAAGCAAATCTCCTGCTTCTGTGCAATGGAACATTTTAAAATCTATTCACTCTAGCTGTTAAAGAAGAGGAATGAAATACATTTAGCTCTAGGAGTGGTGCTAGGAATCTTTGCCTAGCTTGCAATGAAAGAATATCTTTGATGAAACAATAACATGATACCACTTTACTACTGAGCAGAGATGAAGAGACCACCAAGGCAGCCCAAGCCCATATGAAGCCACCTCAATCAGTAGAGCTATAGTTCAGTTTGGTTTAGTAGCAGTGACATTTTTCTTCTAAGTCAACAGGCTTTTGTTTTTGGTGGCTTTTGGCACATTATACCAGCCTTTGAAACACTGATTGCTCAGCCAAAGTTAACAGAAACAGCTGCAAAACAAGATGCCATTATCTCTGGGTCTTGCTCTGAGTAAGCTACAAGAGCACTGCCATCTGTAAAGAGCAGTTCTTTAATAAGGGGACTTCTGAAGCTTTTATTTCTGCATACAAACAAGCCAAATTATAAATGTTGCTTGGGGAAATCTGAAAGTGGACTGTCAGAGACAGACTCTGTGTTTGCTCAATTTGCTGCTACTGAAAAAAAAAACCTACTACTGAGATGCTGTGGCTCTAATCACATTTACAAGCAAGCTTTCCATCCGAAGAACCAACTGAAGATGATCATTTCTTCAACTCATTTACTTTGGGACAAAGAAGAGTTAGGCGTGGGGTGGTTGCTCGTTTTTTTCATTTTCATGGTTTTATGTATAGCAGCACAGAAAGGTCTCTTTAATTCTTTAAATGCATCTTAATAGTGTCAAGTAGCTTTAGACAGCCTGATAGTTATAAAAAAAAACCATGGCTGAAAAATAACCATGGTATTGCACAGACATAACTAAGAAGGATTCAATATTCACTTTTTTTGCATGAAGTAAACCATAAATACACATAAATACATATCTGTAACTGCAGGACATTTTTGTGATCCATTTCCCAGCTGATACTACAAATGTAAGTGTCTTTATGCTGCTACAGTACTGCTGCTTACAGAGAAAAAATATGTATATGATTTGTGCTTCAACCATATTTTAAATATTTCATTTTGTATCACATTGAAGTCATGCTGGGGCCACAAAAGAAGATCATGGCTTTATTATCAATATTAAGTCTTCAACTATTGAGTTGTTTTAATGTTACCCTTTGATTTCTTTTATGTTGAAGATATGCAGGGAATACTATTAACTGACTGTAATCTTGAGCAGTTCATGACCATGACAAGTTTCAAATGCCTGGATTTCTACAGAATATGAAGTTGACTGAAAATATAGTCAACTAACAATAGTGTAGACTTAATACTGGAAAATAAGGAACCTAGCTTCACGCCCATTAAATTCAATAGGAATTCTACAGACATTTAACCTCACAATGTTGAAGTAAAATGATTTTGTTAGATTTATTTGGACTCTTTGTTCCAGAAGACCTTCTCAAGTACGTTATAGATTTTCACAAGTTCTTTTATATTATATATATTTATTATATTATATTTCTCCATCCATTTCCTTTTTTTCAAAAGACAGTGAAAATTCTTTAGAAAAACAATGCAAATAGGTTTTAATTAATTAAAGAAAGGGAAAAAAATGATAATAAGGAAACCATTTGGAATAAGAAACGCAAAGAAGCATGGAACAAAACCCTTAAACCAGGAAGAGAGGATAGAAAGGCCTGGAAGAAAAAGTCATTGAGAGCAATTGCAGGGCTCTAAAATAGGCACAAGGATTAGGCAGTGGCCAGAACAGAGCAGCTGAACAGCTATTGAAAGGAAGTGGATTTATAAACAGGAGTTCAAACAACAACGAGGAATGGCTTCAGTGCAGGAAACTATGGTAAATAGGAATGGCTGGGCTTGTTCAGAGCTGTGGGAAACATTACGAGAGTAATAAAAAGCAAAAGTCTTCTATTCATTTAAATATTTTAAGCATAGCATTTTCAAACTTCTAGAATTTGGTATTTTTCTGATATATGGATAAATTTATTTTCCTTCAATCCTACCCATTACTCAGTTTCCCATTACTGTCTCCCTTTTAAGTTGAACATCTCTACATAGCTAAATCAGTAGGAGAAGACTCTTGCTTTGATTGGTTTCATAATTTTTGTCAGAGTGGAGCTGTCTTCCTAATATTAAGCATTCTTTACTGTGAACTCATTAAGCTTCAACATATGAGTTTAAAGTTTAACAACTCTTGAGACTGTTTCCTAAATATGGAGGTTTTTCCTAATTAGGCCTTAGAACAGCAATGGTGTTTTTTAAAGCTGTGGAAAGATGGTCAAAACACTGTTAATGCTTCAGTGATACATTTTATCTTTTACAATACTCTTTTGAGCACAGTTTCTAGAGACAGGGAATATAACTTATATTTCCATAAAGACTACCAAATTTCCATTCCAATAACCTTTGATAATCAGGCAGAGTTGTAGCTTCCAGTTCAAGGACTGGAAAAGTTCAAGGACTTTCTCTCCACAAGGATCAAGATCAGAAGAAAAGAGAAGTCACGGTTTTATGGGGAGAGACTTTCGGGGAGATTAACACTGACTTTAGTTCTTGTGAGATTCAGAATCTGAAGCTTCTATCCTAGAAGACAAAAAGTAAGTCAGACAACCATGGCTGCTACTGTCATGTTTTAAATTAGTTGTGTTTTGAATACAGATTCCCTAGAGCCGAGCTTGCTCTGATGTGCCTCTGTTCTTACAGCTCTCATGGAAGCCAGCCCTTCTGGACTGCTTTCAATCCTTTCCATTTCAGCCCTACTAACATACGTGTGACTTTGGCTTCAGTTTTTGTAGCACTCCACTTTGGGCTCTAGATGAGATACAAAGGTGTGTTGACTGCTTTTGCAAAGAGAATTGGTACACATTGATGGCAAGCCACAGAACCACCTTAATGCAGCTTTGTGCCTTTTGTACCATCTTGCCAGACTGTTTTAGTGAAGTGCTAAATGTAGAAATGTGTCCTCTCCTGAGATATTAACATTTCTGGATTCATGGCATGATTTGACAGGATCCAGATGCCAAATATGTATTTTTCCAGTGCTGTTACCTGGAGGTGTATCAGGCTCCAGATTTCTAAAGTGCAGAACGAAAGCTAAACAATGTTCCCTATTGAGGCAAAATTTGGAAACTGGAGTTTGGAAAGATGGGACTAACTAACTGGCAAAACCTGTCAGGATTCAGGATTCACAGTCAGATTTTCAAGAGCATCCTGATCTTGATTCTCATGGTTGACACCAACATATCCATGCAGATCCACTCTGGTTCTTTATTCAGAAATTGTGCTTCAGGTGCCCAACATCAAAAAGTTACCTGGCCACTAAATCTCTGCCTGTGCCTTGGCTTCAGAGGAGAATGAAATGTTGGAGAGTGGTTTACGGACTTTTTATTTCTTTAAATCTATTTGGACATACCGATGTGGGGACCAAAGTAAAAACAAAACCGCAGCCCAGCACCTCTAGCGCTTCACCGCTCAGCACGGCGGCGT
>VWZV01002807.1:281967-355632 GCA_013397155.1 Irena cyanogastra | reverse complement strand
GCCCCGCCCCCTGCGGAGCCCCCCTGCCCCTGGCTGCCGGGGAAGCGTCTCTGCGACCTGCGGTGGCCGAGCAGCCCCGGCGGGCGAGCGGCGCTGCCGGGCCGGGGCGGGCCGTGACTCACCCGCCGGGCCGAGCGGGGAACTCCCGCTGCCGCCGGGCTCCGCCGCCGCCGGCAGAGCGCATGTGCGGGGGCTCCCTGCTCCGCGCCGCTCCTCGCACCCTCCCGCCCTCCCTTCCTCTCCGCCGCCCTCCCTCTCTCCCTCTCTCTCTCTCTTTCTCGCTGCCCCCCTCCCTCCCTTCCTCCCTCCCTGCCTGCTGCCTGCCCGCCTGCCTGCCGCCGCCTCCCTCCCTCTCCCGCCGGCTGGGTGCTGAAGTTGGGCGGATGGCAGCGAACCAGCTGCGCTAGGGGACGAGCCGCACCAGCCCTTCCCGGGATCGCTCAGCGCCAACTGTACGCAGCCGGGCGGGGGTGGGTAAGGCGCTCCGCGCTTATTTCAGCCTGAACCGTGATAAATGGCACCAAAATGTCTGCTTTATAGTGGTGCAAAGGGTGTGTGTGGGGGGAAAACCACACCGACCAAAGGGAGGGATGTGGGGGAGAAGGCGAAAAGGAAGGAGGGAGACAGGAGGATGTGTGGATGGATGGATGGATGGATGGATGGATGGATGGATGGATGGATGGATGGATGGATGGCGGGCGGTAGAGTGCAACAGAAAATGTATTCACCGGGGTGACAGGCTGTGTGTAAGCGTGCCTGTGTGTGTGTGTAACAACGGGCGGCTTCGGCGCCGAGGTTGCAAGGTGGAGAGGGTGTGTGTATGTGTATGTGTGTGTATGTGTGTGTGTATGCGTGTGTGTGTCCTGCCCGCGATGCACAAAGGGGTGGGGAGAGGTGTCGCCGGGCTCTACCCGCGCCCCCCTATCTCCGCTGCCCCCCGGTTTGCGTTGGGGGTGCCGCGGGGCATCCGCCGCGCCGGGCGATGCTGCCCAGCCCGGGCAGGGGAGGGATTGGGCCGCCCCCGGGGAAGCCGGAGACACGGGCTGGCGGTGTGACAGCCGCCAGATCGGAGGCGAGGCAGCGCTCCTCCTGTCTTTCCTCTGACCTTCCCCTGCCTGTAACGCGGGTCTGCTTCGTGCGAGGAGAGGTGGTGTAATTTTTATTAATATTATTGTTGTCGTTATTGTTATTTCAATCCGAGGAGCCGGCGGAAGGTGAGGGTGAACAAGCGAGTCGTTGCTCTAAGATCAGGAGTTGCTTTCCCATCCCTCCCTCCCTCTGCCCCGTTTCTCGGCAGCCTCACTGGGCCGGGCCGGACCGGGGCCGGGGAACCCCCGCGGGCAGAGACCGCGGAGCCCCGGGCGGCACCCAGCCTCCCCCGCCCTCCGTACCCTGCGGCACCGCCATCCCTCTGCCCCGGCCTCCTTCCCGCCCCTCCCCTGGAAATGTCGGCGGGAGGCGGGCGGGCGCCGCGGGAGGAGCAGGTGGCCGGGCGCGGCCGGCGGGGCAGGGATGCTCCCGGTGCGCCGTGCCCGGCTCCGAGCAGCGCGGGACAGCGGCGCGGCCCCGAGCGGAGCGGGGCTTCCCTGCGCTGCTGGGGAAACACCCGCCGCCGCGGCGCTCGGTGCGGCGGGGATGCGGTGCCGCTGCCCAGAGACCGAGACCCGCCGTGTGCTGCTGCTGCGGGGCTGCGCCTCTGCTCGGGATGAAACCGCCCGCAATTAAGCATGCCGAGGTTGTCTCGCTTGGTCGGCTGCCAACCTAACATTCATCTCTATCTCTTCTTGTTGATGTAGAAAGAAACCTTACTGGTGCTGTCAGGCTTAGAAACAGCAGGGGTGAAATTTATGGGTTTCGGTATTTGGTTTCTTCGTTTCTGTATCTGGATTTCCACCAACGTGTGTCATAGGTTTGCAGCCAGATGCTTTTGCAAAATGGATGAAAACTGAAATACCCAGCTAGGTAAATATAAGTTACATACTGGCTGGCAATACTATTATGGGTAACAGGTGAAAAATAGCTTCCTACAAATGTAATATTCACACATTACAAATGTGAGGAGTTCTATATAGGAAGTTGATTCTTTTTCACATCAATTGATGCTAGTGTCATCATCTTTACATAAATCACTAGGAAATTTACCTGTGGCACAAGCCATTTAGGCAAACAAACTATTTAACCTTTATAGAAAAACAGTGTTGCACACTGTTATCACTGTTATCAAATCCATGTTTTTATTCTAGCTTATACCCAGAAAAAGCAAAGTCCTATTAAAAGATGAGTGAGCCCCACCCCAGTAAGTTGATGGCCTGAAACACAAATGCTATGATACACTCAAGTATTTGCCTCCCTGAAATAACGTGAGCATTAAAGCATTTAAATGTCTTTCTCCATCAAGGCCTTAGATCCTTTTAAGTAGCCAAAATAAGAACATAATTTAATTAAAAGACTACGATCAAATAAATTGCTATAGTGAGTTGAACATCTAGTCCAATATCCTGGCTCTGACTACAGTCATTAGCAGATGCTGAAGGAGAAAAACGTAAGAAACAGGACTGGCATACAGGGATCTTTTCCTGGCATATCCTTTCAAGTTTCAGCAGCACACAGGACATGGATTTCTTAAACTGGAGTTTGCTCTCAGACCATCATATTAATAAACTTAGAGTTTCCCTACTCCCTGTTTTAAAATCTATTTATGCTTTGGTCTCAACCCCATTCTGTGGCAATGAGCACCACAATTTAATTATGATTTGTGTGAAAAAGTACTTCCTTTTGTTTGCTATGGACCTGCTGCCTGATAATTTCACTCAGTGCTCCTTAGCTTTCATGTGTGACAAGGAGCACATATTGTGTCTATGTAAGGTGCCAGGAGTGTCCTCTCAAACCAGAGCAGGTACAGCACTGGCAGGTCAGGTCCCTTCATTTTGCCATCACCAAACTGAGAGGCCTGCCCAGGAGTGTAAAGCTGTACTCAGCCCTTGGTCTTTATCTTGAAATCTACAGATAAGAATAGTTCTTCTTCTTCTTGTTATGCAACATGGACACTTATGCACAAAGAATTGCCCTGAACCCATGAACTTGTTTCAAGAAGGCTACTGAAAAGCTGTCAGTTGAAAATACTCCCTGCACTATTGATTTGAATTGAAATCTGACTGACAGCTTGGTGAAAAATTCCCTATCCCAATGCAGTTTTCTACCTACCCTGAAAAGATGAAATATTTTATTCTTAACTGCAATTCTTATTTTTTTAACAGCTATATTAAATACAAAATGCAAACTATATGTCAAGGAACATATACATATGTGTGTGTATATATATGTATATATATGAACTCTGTACATTTGTAGCATCATTTTCTAATTGTTCTGTGTAATGTTCATTATAAGGATGCACATCAATGTGCACACAGTTTCAAAAGGAAAGTTTAAATGTCCCATAAAATTGTAGCTGATTTGTAAGGAGCTATAACACAAATTCTTCTTCAGAAGAGTACTCAGTTCAGTCCTGCTTCAGGGGGTATTGATCAGACCAACATTGCACAATACTTCCCTGATCTCAGTGGTAGCCCCTCTTTGATTTTTTCATAAGAATAATAAAGGAGTAAGAGACCAGAGATCTACAAAAGCGGACCCAGAGAAGTACAACCCAGACCCAAAGACACAGAAGCTCTCAAAGCTTTAATTTGGCAGCAGACACAACTTGGAGCAGCACAGTCCACAGCAGAACGTGATGAAGTAGAGAAGAGTAGTAGAGACCCATGAGTTGTGAAATTCTTCACAAAAAATAAAAAATGCTGGAAACCTCAGATGCGTTAACCCCCATCTCCCAAAAGACTGAAAGAAGGAGATGCTGGGAGGTATTGTTATGGGGACAGGATAGCAGGAATGTCAGCCAGTCTCAGACATAGTTTTCCAGTTACAAGTGGCATATATGTGTCTGTGTGTCTATGTGTAACAAAACATAAATATATGTAGATATATATATATGTGTTTTATTCACTATACATTTTTTTCACTAAAAATACATTATCCTAAATAAATTTTACAACCCTAGTACTTTTAAATAGCACTTTCTTACTTGTATGCTTCACATGCATGCCTTTGAGTATGAACGTATGGAGATTCTTATGAATACACCAGAAGTGTACTAAGTGAAACAGTATTAGCTCTTACAGAGATGTTCCTTACTCTTCCATTAGCTCCCTCCTGATCCTGGCTTCATGATGTCAGGGATTTATTTTGCACTCCTACCAAGATTTCAGCTTTTCTAGTGAAATAAATATCCCTAACGTACTAATAGTGCTTATTCTGTGAATACAGGATGAATTTTCTAAGAGCATAAAATTCATGTGCTAATTGGCTTGAGCTAAAATTCGTTAAAAATTAAATCCTTCACAAAATTTATCATTTCTGTGGACATACCCTTTTTGCTCTAAGCAGTTTTTATAATGAAATAATGCAATCAAACTTTCCATACCATTAATTAATTAAAAGCTTGTGCATAGGATATAAAAACAAATGAATAGATTAAGTTGTAATTAAGTTTATCTATTTGTGGTTATAGCTAATGGCTGTGACTATACAGACTGTAAGTTGAGTTGTGTGAATAGCTTTGCTGCTGACTCCTGGGGCTCCCCTGAACCCTCCAAAGAAGCCCAGCACTTCAGCTTGGCACTTCTGCAGGTCTTGGCTACAGAAGGTCTGAGGAAGTGAGCTGCATCTGTGTCTCACTCTGATTCTCTGGAAAGCTAACCATTTCAGAGAGGTCTTTTCTACAGAGATTTTGTGTTTCCACTTGAAGTCAGGTATTTGCTCTCAAAAGGTTTTCCTTGGCGTGGCTGCTGTCTCTAGCAGGCACAGAGGAAGCAGCCAAGCGGAGTGACTGTGGCAGGGACCTTGGGGAATGCTCAAAGCACACAAACAGGTGAACTTGGGGTCTGCTCTGCTCCTCCTGCCCAGCCACCATGTAACCTGTGCCTCGACCAAACCAACATAAGGCCTTGATTCCCTAGTGTGCTTTCTCTGATTTGCACTGCTCCAGTGATGCAAAATAGATGTAAACTCAAATTAAGTGACTTGTGTGCTTGGAAAAATTTGTGTTGTTCTGCTATATTATTGAATCTGGCCTTAAATAAGAGTATTTTAATCAATTTAGGGTTGATTCTATCATAGCATCATAAAAATGTTGAATCATAGCTTTGTATTTAAATTCTTTGCTTACAAAATATAAATGAAATGAATCTTAACTTCCATGCAATAGAAATTTTCATACATTATTTATTTTGTAAGCAAATAGCAGCTAGTTCTTAGAAACTGGTAAATATCTAAATAGAATGTATGTGGAAAATTACAGGTAGGGAGATAGAACAGAAATAAAATTTAATTAAATCCAGCAGCCAAGCATTAAAAACATGCACACACCTTAAACACTACATCTATGCTGCATAATCTTTCTCCAAACAAAACCAGTGTATATCTAGCCTAGGTTCTTCAGTGAGAAAGGGGTAAATTAGACAGTGATGCGTTAACACAGCTATGTACCGTCTGCTACCAAAGCACCTTCATTTAAAGCACTTTGGCTGCTCTCTCCAGTGATGCCAGCTCTGTGCTTGCTGAAATATGAGAGATCACAAACTGAACCACTGTATATAGCCCATCTCTGTACATACAGACTAGCAGAGAGAATGTCACAGTATCACTGCCTTTAAAGGACACAGCCACTCTGTCTCAGATCCCTGATTAATTGGTTACACCACCTTGCTAAGCAAGACTTGAGGTCTTCTTTTTTTTTTTTTTTTCCAGGGAGGCTGAATATGATTTGGGCAGTTTTGCTGTATGATGTTTTGCTGTGCTGTGGTATGCTGTAACAATGTCTTCATTTATCAGCAACTCATGTCAGTTAAAGTAAAATAACCCTGTGAGAGAAAGCAATTAAACCCCAGGAAGCATGGGTGAAGTGTGTCATGGTATCCTTAGCACAGTACTTTTATACCTGCTTCCAAGACCAAGTAGGACATGGCTTTGAGCAACCTGGGGGATTAAAACTAGATGATATTTAAGGTCTGTTCCAACCCAAACCACTCTGTGATTCTGTGATTCTCTTCAGACAGCTTTCAAGAGAGAGACTTCAGAACAGTGAGCACCCTTAGAGGCAGCGTGTCCTAGGCACGTCGCAGCTGTGGCAGGGAGCTGCAGGAAGTCCTGACATGTCTCACAGTACCACTGCCTGATTAGTATCACTGTATATATTCTGCTCTCACAGAAGCTTAAATTAGAGGGAAGTCATAGAATGTCTGGGCTGTAAGGGCCCCTACATATATTTTAGTTGCAATTCCCCTTGCCATGGACCGGGACGCCTTCTACTAGACTGAGTTGCTCAAAGGCCCATCCAACCTGACCTTGAACACTTCCAAGGATGGGGCATCCCCAGCTTCTCGGGGCAACCTGTTTCAGTGCCTCACTAGCCTCATAGTGAAGAATTGTATAGTAAATGTTTAATACTCTTGTTAGCATTTATAGTTTGGTTAATGGGAACAACCTTCTGAAGTAAGGAATTTCTTATCCAATCTGCCTTGTTTTGACAGTACTGCAGACAGCACATGCTTTCTGATATTCGCATTGCACCAGACCTTTGGGTAGTGTCGGTTCTGCTCTCAATGATTTGCATCATATGAAAATTGAGAACAGTGAATAATAACTTCCTGTACAAGAGCTTCACAAGTAGCCTTGAGTTAATGAATGTAGGTGGGAAGTGTCATCCTAATTACTCAGTGTCCAAAAGGTACTTTTATTTCCAAGTCTTATTATCTTCAGAAATTACAAAGTCCTAAAATATTAATCAGATGCTTCATAGCTTTCAAGATGGGTTTGGGAAGAGTGAGATGTAAAAGTTGGGTTTTTTATCATTCATGTAGAATTGTTTAAAAATATGTCTACTGTGTGCAGTTGTTTTATGATGGTATGATAATCTAATGGATACAGTTTGATATATCTGATAACCTGCTCACTGGAATTTCATGTGTAGAATTTTTTCTCTATTATATGTATTACATTTGTCCAAGTATTTTTATAAACACTTACTGACCCTTACAATGTAAAAACCCTAGATGATAAAAAACAGAATCTCAGCTGTATGGTAAGCATTGTGCTGACCAGAATAGACAAGGCTGTTTTCAAATTTTTGCTTACTTGATATGTCAAGTCACAGAGCAACTACAAAAGAAATAAGTACTCGTGTGGTGAGAATCTTGAAAGGATAGAGGGAATACCTATAACCAGTGAATGCAGCTGCTTCATAAACTATGAAGTTATGAAGGCAGCAGCTTTGAGTTGACAGCTCATGTAGGACTGGGCACTGGTCAGGCATTCAGAAAACAGAAATCTGACTGTTTATTGGATTTGTCCTCAGCTCTCTCTGCAGAAGGACCATCCCATATGCAGCATCTGTCTCAAAGCCTATGCCTGCACTGCTAATTGCAGTCTAGGATAGAGATAGCTGACAAAGTTCAAAAAATCTAGTTAAAGCAGCACTAACAAGAAAGTTACCTGATTTTACCTCTACTGTCTGTATGTCATCTTGCGTCCTGCAGTACAGACTACTCAGAAACTGAGAAATACATTCCTGAAATTTTTCTATTTTTAACCTAAATGGCTCCTGAAGATGTTTACCACCAAATATGTTCCATACTCCTTCAACCATTGTCTTAGCTCTTCTTAACCCGCTTCAGTTGATCAATAACCATCTAAGGAAATCACAGCTGTTGTTTCAATAGCAGTCAGTGCTAAAATGCAGAAGTAACATGGCGTTCATGTAGCTGTCCAAGATTTTGGGTTTATGTAGCCAAGGTAGCACAACTCCTGTGGGTGCATGATTGCACTGAGCACTTCCTTTAGTTGCCAAGACTCACAGTTTTTATTAAGAGTACCAGATTTATTCTCTGCAAACTAACAGAAGCCTGAGCTTTTGCACCAGAAATTGATTGTCTATGTACTGAGTTTTTAGAATAGTCCCAGACCTGACTGGAAAGTTACCACATTCCAGGGATCATTCCCAATAAAATGCTAATATGAGACTGCCCTGTTGTGCAGAGCAGGTCACTCTAATTGTAGGAATGAAACTAAATTGGCCATTTACCCTCAGAGCCGGAGAACAAGCCCAGGAACTGTTTCTTTATAGTACAGGCCCATCACATCTCTTCAGGAAGGCCTCTGCCTCTGGCCTGCATTCTTTCTTCTCAGGAACATGATGTTAACCAAAGGAAACTGTTTGCTGAGATTTTTGACCTTATGTTGTTCCCTTGATAGTCACCTACCACAAACAAGAACACTGCAGATTTTTATGGTTCCTTCTATTTTGTTCCCAACAGAGGGGTATGTTGTCAGGTTGTATAAATGAACATATGCTTGAAAGATCCAGTCAGTAACACACCTGCTTAGTAGTTATTCCCCATGTTTAATTTCAGATCAAGATTTATCAGCTTTTAATACATTTAATGTTTGTCGTGTTGACTTTTACCATGTTTATTCTAGAATCACAAGGTTGTGTTCACTAACAGAAGTCAACATATTTATATTGACAAGGCCATCAATTTGGAAATCAGATATAAAACATTAATATAACCATCTCATACCCATATATATGGTTTTAAAAATTATATTTAACAGAACTCATATTGAATGACGATAACTATACTGAGTTCACTCAAGTCTTTCATGTGTTTATTACTATTAATATTTGATCAAACCTGTAGGACAAGGAGGTTATTATTTTCAATATTAATTTTTTTCATACAGGAGAGAGAACTGTTTGAACATATTTTTAAAGAAAATGTAAAGTTTAGGAAACGTGAGTGGCTCATATCTTTACATGCATGAGGTGATAGGAAAATTATGTATCTGGTATGACCTTACTTCTGCTGAGCATTTTCTTGGTCAGCATATAATGCTGTGGCAAATACAGTGTCCTGTTTCATGCAATATGACATTTCACAAACTTTTGAGAAAATAGAGAATCCAGAAAGATGAAAATAGTAAAAGAGGAGGTGACTACTCATCATCATATTATTATATTTCTGAGAATCTAGCAATTTAGAAAGCACTAAGAATAAATAAAGAACACATTATGAAAAGACTATTCCTGTCCTTCCAGATTTTGGTGATTTAGACCTAATAAGACCTAATGATTTTTAATCATTCCATCATGCTGTCTTTTCTACAAGCTCACTTTTCAAACAATCACTAAATTACCTTTGCATGCTAAGACAACAACACTGCTTTACACAGAACAGAAATTCAGATACATATTAATTAAGCAATTAGGGGATTACACAGTAAAATAGTGGCAGATGCAGAAATTAAACATACAGGGCAAATTCTTATTGATTTCAAGAGTTAAAATCTAACACTAAGAATCTTGTATCCTACTCCAGCTTCCTTATTACCAAAGTAATGCTCATATATAAACATCAGAGAGAGCTTAAGATCCAGAAAATCTCCAGATCCAGACAATTTCCAGGACAAAACTGAGAATTTGCAGCTGAATGAGAACTTGGTCTTTCTGATCAAATATTCCTACTCATTTGAAGATGACCAGGGTAAAAGCTCTCCAATTTGCTGTTTGAATATGTAGTCTGAATATCAATATGAAAAATATTAATTAGGGCCATGTTAGAAAAAAAAAATTGCTCAGTAAGCAAAACAGTGCAAAAACATGAAGACTTTGGATGGTTGAGCAATGTAAACCTGCATTTAAAAAAAAGGAAAATACAGAATGGAAGCATTTGGCAAGTAGCGTGGGATACCTTCTGCATATGTGTATCCCATAATTTTCAGCTCATCAGTTCTTTAAAAAGATATGGGATTTTGAGGATCCATTAAACCACTACCTCTAGATCTGTCATCCTCATAAAATGACTTAATTCTGGTATAGTCAACTCAGTCCTGTTCATAACAGGATAACACCTGTCCTAGGTTTACCAAATTATGCATAAAAAAAATCTTTGCACATTTCTTTTAGCTTGATTGTTTTCATGATGTAAGTTCCTGTAATATCACAGCTATAGTACAATAAAATATTTTTGCAGGTAACAGAAGGGAGTGGACTACCTAGTCAATGCATACCTAATTCTAATAATGAAGGCAGCATACAATTTATAACTCCAAATTACTCTGAATTTTAACAACACTTCAGAACTAGGGGAGATGATTTACTCAGTCTATATCAGCATATACTTTATATATGCTTATATATATTTATTTGAAATTTAGCCTCAGAAACTTTTAATTAATTGCCTTCTGGTTATCACTGTGAGAGGACACACCCATGGGCTGTGGCATGAGTTACCACCAATCAGCTTCTCCAGTAAATTTCCCGTGAAGTAGGCTGATGGCCCAAGTAAATGCAATTTAGTTTATTTTGTAAAGAAAAGAAGTAAGTTACTGTATGTCTCTTGGAAGATGAGGGAGATGTCTCCTTGAATTCAAGAAAATATGGTCTAAAAGAGATTTAATGTAAAAAGACTAAATTTATTGGAAAGCGTAATTTATTGCAGATCCAGCTACAGATGGGAGACAGTTCTTAGGGGTTTTAAGACTCCAAATAATTGAATTGCTATTAATGTTCGAGACATTTTTTCATTAAATTGAATGGACTTCTATGGCAGAAACTATTCTTACATGCAATGCTAATCATCATTCACATTTTAAACATGGGATTGTAAGGCTCTGTTTAGGCTCTATTAAGCAGAAATTGTTCTGATGGGCAGTGAGATCATACACAAGGGGGCTGAATTCCAGAGACAGCTTGATTTTGACTGCTTAATAATCGGTGAGGTACTATCTGGAATAATCTAAAGACAGTATTTTATGTTTTAAAACTAAATAGTTTGAAACTAAACGCTGTGTAAGTACAGCAGACTGACTTTTCTTGTTGGTTTGTTTCTACATTAAACCCTGAGCTTTTTAGATGAGATACTGTTTAAAATTGTGCTACAGTCTAGTCCTCTGAGGTAGAGAGTGTATCCAGCAGGGTGCCAGGGAAATCAGCCGCTGTTGAACCAGGCAGGCAGTGCGTGCTCAGCAGCACTCTGGGTTAGGCTGCTGTTCAGTAGCGTGGCTGATTCCAGTAGGTGCCACAGTAGCAACTTTAGGAACATTGGAAAATAGAATGTATGCTGAGGGAAAAACCCTGGCTAATTTAATCCCAAACTCTGTTTCCATTGACCAGTTCTTACTTTTTCTTTCCTTCTCTTGAGCAAGTTCATATTAAGAGCGGAAAGTCTTTTTTTGTTTTGTTGTTAGTTTGGGCTTGTGGGGTTTTTTTGGAGGGGAGAAGGGAGGAGATTGTTTGGGTTTTCTTATTTCATTATGGTTTGGTGGTTTTGTTTGTTTGTTTGGATTTTTTTTACATCTGTTCTTTCCCAGAGGCTGTTCCAGATCTCCCGTTGAAAACCTTTTTCTCATTTCCAGCCGCATTCACTCAAAGACTGCTTATTCTCCATTTTCTCTTGTGCAATGATCCATATTAAATTGTTCTTCCTCTCTTTAATTTGTTCACCTGACACATTCACATCTCTCCCCTCTAAACATTTGTCCAAGGAACTCTTTTTTAGATCAAGTGGACATGAAAAAATGAAGAGAACACTCAGAATGCACAATCCTTATCTTGTGAAACAAGGGGGCTCAAATGTCCTGGCAACAGCTCTACTCCCAGTCATAAAACCCCTCCTCTAGCCTTTTCCCTTCATAACTCATGTATGGAGCTCCCTGGAGCAGGAAGACAATAAAGCATGTGTGACTGCTCCATGAGTATTCTCTCCTGTTCATGTAAGGGGGATCCCTTGATAAGGAGTATTCAAGGTGTAGCTTACACCTGAAGAAATTTTTGAAGAGTGCTGTTTTAATTTCAATGCTGTGTGACCCAGTACAATCCTCACTGGGTGGCAGCAAAACACATAAGGTCATAAGAAAAATAAGGTCATGTGTATAAGAAAAGATTCATCTACATACCTACATAAACTTTGGGGCAACCTAAAGGGTCTTTTTTTCTCTTTTTTGGTCCATCATCAAAGTACTTTTCCATGTTGATTTGGATACAAAATACCTTCAAGATTAGTATAATTTCTCTTCTCAGACAAAACGACTCTTCCAGGAAACTCTTCTGTATGTTGCTCAAAAGTGTTTCTCAATCTTGATATCCTGTGGAACTAGAAAAAGATGTAAAATTTTAGTGTAGACATGTACTAGTCTAGAAGAGAAGGGTTCCAGCAATAACAACTGTGTTGCAAATGCATTGGTTCACCTACATGAGATTGCACAGGGCAAACAAAAATGTCATCATTTTGATTTGTTGTGCATGACTCACTTTCTAAAGAAAAGTCAGATCACAAGAGAAAATTAAACATTTGTCAAGGAAATGAAGAATCTGGGCCACTAAGATGAATTGGTGATTGTTGATGATTGTTCTCAGACTTCAGTTCTGTTATGTTGACCCACTTGCAGACTTGAATGGAAACTGATCATTCTCCTTTATAAGGGTTTCAGAGTCACATCTAAAAAGCTGTTCTTAGAGCCAAGGAGAGGTTTGAGCTGACAATAACCACACCTTATCCTTCCACTTGTTAACATCCTACCTGTTACTATGCACTGTGAAAAATAGCACTGTCTCAGGACAGGCACTTAACTAGAAAAAAAAATTGGCTGCACCCAAGCCTTTGGTGGCTGAATAAGGATCAAACATTTAATGTGATCAGCAGGCAGCTCTGCCTCCCACGCTCTCCCACAATTATAACGTTCAGTTTACTTTTTCTATTTAAAAATAATTTTATTGTTCAAACAAAAATAAAACCATTCAGAAAATGTCTAAATTTGGCTTTCAGACTCAGATTTTGAATGCCTGGTCACTGCTTCCGAGTGATGTATAATGGAAATTGAAAGGTCAGTGCTATTAACACATTGAAAAAACATTTCCATCCACTTCTCCTTCCTAAGATGCTGCATGGATGAAGTACCAGCAGGCAACGTGTGTCACATGTGTTATCTATGCATGTTCCCTGATCAGAAGGAGCAGCTACTCCAAGGCTGTAGGTATGCACACACTATTTATTAAAGGCAGTATGGAGCTCAGAGACTCCCAACAAGCATGTAGGGAAAACACTGAGATGGCCTGGCTGCCCAAAATTAGCCCTTATCTTTTGAATCCACCCAAGTGCCTGAGCCTTCCTAGTCCTGCTGCTGTTGTGATGCCACAACTAATCTTGTCATCTCGTTCCCCAGAGAGCCCATGGTTCCTCAGCACATGCTTATTCTTGCTAGGACTCTTAATCTGCAACTCCCCAAAAAGAAAATTTCAGGTGTGTATTTAAATAGAATACTGTTGGCAAGGATGTCTAACCTGTGTCAGTCTTTCTCCAGAAGTCATGGGTCATAGCAGAATTATAGCAATAAGGCTGTAAGTTAAAGTGAAGCCAGAGAAAGAAACTTCCACGAGTTTTGAGACATTTAGATTGTCTTTGAGAAGTATTTAAAAATATTCTCTGTGAAAATATTACAATACTTGCCTACAGGTCTGCCCCAGTGAGGAAACATGTTAGTCCAAATCAGTAATTGTAGGGCAAAACTCCTTCCTACATTTCCCCCCAATGAAACAATAAACATGAACACAGGCATTCACCCTAGCAGAAAAATCTGCAAAATCTTACTTTGTGACCAGATATGCAGGTGGCTCAATTTAAATCTCACTGATTCTTTCCACAAAGCTAAAAAAACATTCCCGAAGGAAGAAGTGCTTGAGTCAGCTCCACAGAGAGCAGAAGTTTGTCCTATTCACTAACTGGGATGAATCTTCTATTGAGATGCTAAGTGTTCTTTCATTGCATTCTATACAGCCTTTCCATAAGATCTAAAGAACTTTTTATGCCACATTTATATTCAATGTGAGATTTTTGCCCCTGGCTCTCCAGCTCTTTCCTTGCTTACCATCCTGAGGCAAGAACTGCTGAACTTGGGGAGCAGGAAGACTGAGTTATTGACAGGGACAGACAATTTTAGAGTGTGTAAACCTCAGAATTGGTTATCCAGATGTTCAGGTGAAGGGACAACTCTGAAGAGCAGAAGTAATAACCAGCACAGACTGAGAAAAAACAGAGAAGTTGAAAATGACCTTTAAAATCTGAAGAGGCAAGAAACAGACATAATAGACAGTGAGACTGAAATCTCAGTAGATAGCCGTGAATGTAACATGGATCTGGATGATAGAAGAAAGGACAGATGAATTAAAATGCTACAGTGATAAAGTCTGGAAGTATGGAATAGCAGAGACAGACCCTTAAAAATAAATGTATTAGAGTCACTTTTTAAAATATAAGCTAATTTCTAATAGCTTTTGATTATTAGAAGATGTTTGTAGCATTTGAGGAATTCAGTCTTATTCTTGTTCAGCCTGATTATTAAGAAAGATATTGCAGAAATCCTGCCTTAAAACAGTGTTAAAAATTAAAATCACTCCTTTATGTTCAATAAATAATGGTATATGGGCAACAACAACAACAAACCCCCACTAAACCCAGGTTGTTTTCTTTTCCTATCTGCAACTAGAATTTGCTCCTGAAACACTCAAAACTGTATGCCATTCAACTAAATTTCCTTTATCTAGAGAGAACAGGAGATAAGAGCCAACAATTAGATGATGCTTCTACTCCTGCCCCTCCTTTCTGATCCTGTACCATGGTCAGAAAAAGTAAAATGCCTCTGGCTGAGCAAGAGCAGATGATCTGGAAAAGAAAGGAGATCGGCTTTCCCAGCGCTGTGCGTGCGTTGGATCTGGAGATGTGCACGTGGAGAGGAAAGAAGGCAGACACCTTTTGATGGCCATGAAAGTTCACACTGTTTGCTGCATGTGGCAAATCTGCTGGAGGCCTTGCTTACCTGCAGCACACTTTCTAATACAAGACTATGGTCCTAATGAGGAAGGTACTGTTGAGTCAACTGCAAGTCTCCAAAAGATTTTATTGCTGTCAGAGATAATTTGAAATTTCATTGTATCCTGATCAGTAGCCTTAGCATTTAAAAACTAATTTTGTTTAATTGGTTTTGTCTTTTTTAAAAAAGAGGCGATTTTCTACTATCTCAAATTTCCCCATTTTTTTCAGCAATTCTGTTTATGGAAGATGCATAAATATTAGAATAGCATACTTATTGGCACCTCTGGTGTCCTCTGGTAAACAGAAGGTGGCCATTTCAGTAATGCTATAAATACACATTCAGGGATCAAATCTAAGAAACTCCATAAATCAGAGCATACAGGCATTTCTAATAACCATCTTCTTGAGGAAAGCACTGGGCTTAGATGAGAATTAAAAAATGTGATAAAAATTTCTCTTAATTTAAACGTTTTCTGTAGCTCCTTCTTTCATGCAGCCTTCCAGGGTGAGGCATTTGTGCACAGATGGAACTGGCCTAGCATAGACCTGGACAAGGAGGAATTTATCTTCTTTACTGGGTGACAGTAGCTGCTGTATGTACCTCAACCCCAATATATATGCTATATATACTAGGCATCCAAACTAGGACTTAGTTGGCTTTCAGTCCTCTAAGAGGACTCTGGGTTTTTAAGAACACACAATATCCATTCCTCTCTCACCCTTAGGTACCCAAATTTCCCCAGTCAATTGCATTGAGTGCCTATTACTCGTGCTTGAAACTACATCCTGCTAACTAGGTCACAACCAGCTCTCAGCTGGACGTGTTGTCTGCCAGAGATCTCAGAGGAGCTTGGTCCAGAAGGCCCACTGAGAGTGTGCTTCTCATTTTCCAAAAGAGCTGAACTCATCACAAAGCACTAGACACAAGGGGACTGTCAGTCCAAAACACGGCCAGAAAAGGAGGCTGCTCAGACGTAAGGTTTGGGGTTATTTCATCCCTCCTGCCCTCACCAAAACTCTTGCCATTTTCTCAATTTTTTCTTTCATGAAATAAAGGAGGAGGGTCGGGTTCAGCCAGGATGTGATACACCTGGGTTCACCTAATGTGAAGCTGAGGGAATTCAGACCTTTCCCTCCCCACCACAGAAAGTCTGCCCTAATCACCAGTGTTGAAGATATTCAAAGGCAGAAACAGTCTCCATTGATACCACTGACACTATGCTGTTTTGCAAAAAAACTTACCCAAAACCCCATCAAACAATTAAAGAGAAATTAGCCAGGGAGACAGCAGAGCATCCACCATTACAATATTCACTGAGGAGCATGAACACCTGGATTTCTGCTTTTTTCTAAGTGCTAAAGAGTGTGGGTGCCACATTATTTAATCTTTGCAATATTGAATAAAAGCAAGAAATCACATCCACCATCTCATTCTACAAATCATGTTCTAGTCCATAATGTGTTTTTTTTTAAGGAATTACTCAGGGTGCTAAATCTAGGTGAGGGCCATGGCTGCAAATCTCATTCTGCAGTCCAGGCTGGGTTTCTCCATCCTGGGGAGGGACAAGGGCAAAGCACTCTCTTGGTCACCAATCCTTCACTCCTAGTTGTGCAGCATTTTTTGCCAGTCTAAACCAGACCTGCTGCCGCTGTCTTCCTGCCACATATAAGTGACTGCAGTGAATCAATTAGGACAGTTAATCCTCCTGACAGCTAATCATTGCTTCTGCAGAGTTAGTTTTCTGCCACAAAACCTACTTAATTTGTGTTATCACATGGTAGAAACACATCAACCAGAAAGCAGGAGTTGAAGGACTGATGGTTTGAACTTAATTTGATCAAAGTTACCAAGGAGCTTCATGCTTTGGGTGCTGCTTTTTGGAATTCATTCTGAGGTTCCTCATGTTGTCAAGGTATTGCAGATGCCCAGGTATTTTACACAAGGCTGTTCTCTTCTACAAGAGAGGAAAAAATACAAATCCAACAAAAGACCTACAAAAATACACACACACACTTCCAAACCCCACAAAAACCACTCTAAAACCAAATGGCTCATAGCCTCTCTGGATCCAGAGCTGTCTGGTCTGAGTAGGAAGAGTTTTGGGGAACCCAGACTCTGCACAGTGCACACTAGAAGCAGAAGGAGCATCACACTGGCTTTCTTATTTCTTCATTTTTGGTAAAAGTGCGCATGTAAACTGATTTTTTTTTTCTTCTGGTGTTCTAAATATTGGGCTCCAGTTATAACTTTCATGGTTGTGCTTGTGTTTAATATTTTTTATCTTACAAATATATGATCATATGCAATAGGACTAACTTATAATAAATAACTGAATCAAAAGCTAAAAAAAAAGTGTTCAGCTTACCAAATCTTATTCAAATAAATAGAAAAATGTAATGAGGGTGCACATTAAAACCAGCACAGTCTAGGTGCCTACATGCAACAAAGACTAAACCTACAATAAATGTTGCTTAGAACAGACAGCCTGCCAAGTTCTCTCCAAAGAGCTGGACATCCTAAAAGGTGTTTATCCTTGCATAGAAGCTTGGCAGCTCTGTGGTTATCCTAAACCTATCCCAGAGCTTCTTTTTCTTTTCTGTTTACTAGTTATACTATAATCAAGTCTCCTTAAACTTCACCTGGGTGAAAATACTCACCAAACCTGGATGCTGGGTGAACTGAAGGCAGACCTCGTCTAAGCATTTCATCTAACACAGCTTTTGGTCAGGGTGAAGAAGAACTCTTCTGGGAGTTGTGTCAGACAATTTTGCAATTGTTGCTTTCTGTACAAAAAAAACCATTTTTTTTTTTATCTTTCATGTGCCATGAGAACATCAAACATAACTGTAAGGAAATCACTTCCTGGGGTCAGGATCCATGCTGTTGGAAGCAGAGTGTGGATGGATTTAGAAGACTCCACTTAACATTTCTGAATTATCTGTCAGTCCCTGGTTGCAGAGACCCATGGAAGAGAAAAGAGAATGTTCCCCTAGTCCATTAAATTATCAGTATGACAGGTGTCATATGTGGGAGATAAAATCTGTTGTTTAAAATTATTGTAGGACTGAAACAAATAATGTACATCAGTTTTGGTAATTCCAAACTGGGCTCCCTTAATACAGACAAGTACCTCTCAAATAGCATCTTAGAGAAATGCTAATAGTAAATGTTTACAAGTTAAAGTTTTTCTCTTGCCATTTACATTTCTTTTGTATCTGTCATTATCATCTTGTCCAAGTACCTCAGAATCTTAAAGATCTTCTGCTCAAGTCCAAACTCAACTTTTTGACTATCTAATCAAAAAGAAAATCTCCTTTCTCCTCATTGTCAGTCACTGATTCTTCCACCTGGTTTTAGAAAGCAAGGTTCATGATGACCAGAAAAGGTACTTACACCTACATTTCTTGCATCCCCCGTTAGCTTTGTATCTGCTAACAGCTGCATCCCCTTTGATGCAACCTACACACAAGGGAGAAGTCTGGAGCCACTCACTTCAAACCGGGCAAGACTTTAAAATCATATATAAGTTTCATGCAAAGGAAAAAATAAGTTTTATGAGAATACCTGAAATACATGATTTCACAACCTCTCTAGTATCCAACTGTTGAAAGAAGTAGCTTACTAAAAGACAATAAGCAGCAATTTAGTCAGGTCTCTTAAATTCTAGGATAGTCCTCAGATACTGGATCATCTTAACTCTCCAGTTTGTTGACTATCTCTGATCAATGTGCTACAGGCACAAGTCTTACTTCCTTTGTTAGCTATCTATGAAAGCTGTGAATGGCCAGCTGTTCTAAAAAGTTTGATGCTTATATTCTTTAGGGGAACCTGAACACTTGCTCTTAAAATCCCTCTGGCTTATCTACAGAGACACTGCCAAATGTGAAGGGTTGCAAAAACTAAGAGAGTGTTCACATCTCCATAAACAGATTTCCTATTTAGTTAATATAAACCTTAACTCTATGCTGTTGGATATTTTTCTTCCTTGAAGTAATTTCATGCTTATACACTGACAAATTTTAGGATATGAGAGAGCAGTGAAGATGAACATTGAAAGACAAATCAAATCAAGAACTGTGTGGTCTATTAGGGGAATGCAACAGCAGAGAACACTGATAAAACCAAAGTGCAATAAGTGAGAGAGTCTTTAATGCTAAATTAAACTTTATTTATAAGAACTACACCAGCAGCTCTAAACTTATTTCTTCAGTTAAAAAGCATGCAAGCATCTTTGTGTGAGTCTAAGAAGGAGACTGACCAATTTTTTGAAGGTTCTCATGAAAGTGACACAAATGGACAGAAATGGGAATAAATAAATAAATGGGGAAGCAATATTTCTATCCATTGCTACAATTACTTAGATGGAAAAGGACACACCATTGAAAGAGAAAGTGTGATAAAAGCATATCACTAGACCACTAAGTTTGCCTTGCACTTTGTTGTAAAAGCTAGGGATCATCAGTCTGAGTGTTCTGAAAGCTTCTCCATTCATCAGGACTCAAAAAAGCAGTTCCTACATATTGTTATGAGTCAAGCCAGCAAAATGTTTTTAATGGGCTTTCAGGCTTGATTTTGGAATTGTCATAGTGTCACTTATGGTAAAACTAGAAGAAATAATAGCATCTGTCTCTTGAATATAGTCATCTCAGCCCCATTACACCATACCAATGCCATTAGAAGCAAACTGGTTTTCCTGTCTTCTCTGCCTATTAAATTATGTTCCAAAGTGATAGCATTCTTACCGGGAAAATTTGCTAAGCATGTCTAAAGAATGATTAACTATTTATATATTACTTCAATTTCTCCATCTATTGCAGTTTCTGATTTCTTTTCATTTATGTCTTGAACATCACATCTAAAAAGTAATTTGTTGCCCTCATTTGGTAAAAAAATATCCTCTGTATCTGAAGGAAATTAGTGTTCAGCTTGCATCTAGGTTAGTATAAGATAGTTGGGAGATTATGGATTAGCAACTCCAAATTCAAAGAAATTCATCTTTTCAAGAAACTGGTGTGTGAAGTATTTTGCTGGACTTGGGGTTGGGGTTTTGGTGTTAGGGTTTATTTTAAACAACATCCTTCGACCTTTCCCGAAGGAAGCATACTGAAGTGACCCATGTAAACTGCAAGTGTGCCCACAGAGTAACTAATGTCAGCTGTCACTGAAGAAAATGTTCAAGTTTGCAATGGTGTAGACCATTTAGCATGGCATGGAAAACTCTGAATCTCATTCATACCATTTTGGGGACCAAATATGACATGATGCTGAAGAACAGAGTATTATTGTCTTGAACTGAGTATTGGTCTCTGCACCTCATCCTTCATAAACTCACTTGAACTAGTGGACTTTGATAGCTAAACTACCAGAAAGGCATAGCTTCAGCAGGACACCAGACTGAGATTATTCCTGAAATCTGAGGTCAGTCTGTTGTAGCTACATGGCTGCTGAACCTCACTGAGTCAAATCAGTTTCCTGACGTGGTAAAGCATAAACCATCTTTCTTTTTGCCAAATGGCTGTGAGCTGCTCACTAGAGCTTCACAGTAAGTATCTCTGTGACTGAAGCATAAGCACTCACTGGATAACAAGGGAGGACAAAGAACAGAGAAAGGGACCTGTAAAAGCTGAGACAGCTGGCAAAACTGCTTTTGTAAAGGAAAACAAGGGGAGCACCTGCAAACCCCTACATCATGGCATATGTCATTCTCTTGAGCAGGGTGGGGAATAAATTGTCCTCTGCACTTGCCCAGGAGTAATCCTGACTCATTTAGGAGACATGATGTATCCAAACTGTTAGTTGGCTTTTGGTAGAAGTAATCACTTTGCTTCTGTTTGTTCTATAGCAATTTGATATCTTGTTATCAACCTTCTTGACTGTCAAGAAAATAAGTCAAAAATCTGAGTCCTATACCATTTCCTCTTTCTTTGTAGGAGTGAAAAACGTGAGTAAAAAATCCATTCTGGTTTAAGAACTTTGTCCCTCATTTCCCTGACCATAAAAAGATAAGGAAAGAGGGGAAAAAAACCAAGATTTTAGTTGTATCCACTATGAAATATATTCAATTCTATCTAGGGAACTTTGAGTCGTTCAAGAAAACCTTTTGTTCTGAATACTTACTTGGTGATTTACTGTACAACTCTGCAAAGTATCCTACCAGAACCTTATGCACTTGCTTTTATGTTTAGATGGACAGTTACAGGAAACTGAAACTCCACTTCCTCCTAGGGTTATTTGAGAACCTGATGTGTATCTCATGTGTTTGGAATCTGATGGAAATTCTATGCAAATGCATAAAGCTGTTTTCTTACCTAAATATGTCTTTGCAATGGCTAAGATGGAGTTAAACCAGAAATACATCTGGGCAGCTTTATTGGGTCACTGGTTGAAATGATTATTCTTTGATCTTCACTACATCTGCTCTGTAAATTATGCTTCTTCTCCAACAGCTCATGTAAAGCTTCTGCTCACTGTTCACTTTCTCATTTTAAAATACCAGTTTATATACCTTTTCCAGTTTATAAGTAAAGGGATGGTAAATGGTGCCCAATAATTTCTAGATGTATTTATGATTCAGCAACACTAGAAAACAGCTATGCAAATGACAGACACTTGCCTTGTGAAAGAAATACCAGGGTAATTTCATAAACTTTGAACCAGAATTTTTCAGACACCAGTGACTTTGTATCACTCAGTTTTGCATCCCTGATCCATTCAGTTGCCCAGAGAAGAAACCTTTCACCCTGTTCAAGTGCTGAGGTGCAGTCAGGACAAAATATCTTGTCATAACATGCAGTAAATGTGATTGTAGTCATTCTATTGCTTTATGCATGAAGAGGAGTAATTTTTGTTATCACGTGTGAGATTTCTTTTTGCACAGGTTTACCATAAACATCACGTATTATAATTATTATAATATATCAGGTGTTATATTTTTATAATATTATATTTCTCTGCATACTTCTTGACTATTTGACACTACTTGACTGTGTGAAGCTCTAGCTTTTCCTCTCCATTGTGCCCGAAGTGACCCATTCATTCAGTTCAATCATCTACTTGTCTACTCATGCACTCAAAAGGAATTGAACTAATTAGCAGAGGTAGCCTAGATGTCTGTAACAGAAGAGATTACATTGTCAAAAAGTTCTGAATACTGTCTTTTTTTTTTATTGTGAGATACTCAGAATAACAAATTTATTTTTAGCTGCCATTATTTGCCTTTGTACTTACTATTGTCATTCAAGTATAATTGTTTTATTAAGTGGAAATGCTTTGGTAACCTAAAAACTTTTCATTAGTATTCATTCTAAGCTAAATACTAAGCTTGCTATGAGGGAACACTTTTCTCCTGTAAAATAACCAGGTATACCAAACTGAATCAGTAGCAATCAGTTGATTAGAGACAAAATTAAGGTGTTTATTTACATCATAAAAAGCAAGCAAATATGGTTTGGGTACAAGAAGAATTCTTGGTGTATTCACTAAGTATTGGTTTGCCTTTTTTCCTTAACCAAGAATTTATGATTTCTATAGCTTGAGCTCTGCTCTCTCCTCTGAATTGTTAGACCATTTTTAGCTATACTGCAGCTGTTTTCACTATTCATGTAGAAGCACTCAGGGTGTTTTCAGCACAACTGCTTGAAAACACAATAAATTGGATTCCAGGGGAGAATGAAACTTCTGAATATAGAAAATTAGTGGTTTATAGGCAAGTAGGAAATGGATAGTATCATAAACATTTTGTATTCTACTTTTCACTTGCTGGCATCTCTAGGAATGTGCTGACACAGAGTCCTGAACGATTCCAGTCTAGAGCCAGAAAGATTTGGCGTGCCCCATGAGCATATTAATATTTTCAAAACTGTTTCTGCCCTGAATAGTGAAAAAATGTCTTAAATACTCTTCATTCATGGGAAAATGTGAGTATTTGGTTGGATTTATTAAAACAAATTTTTCTTATTCCTTTATTTCAATTCACAATATAAATCGATTAGTTTTGAACCAAAGGTTTCTTTAAATTAAAAACTGCTCTTCATTGATGCAAAACAAAACTAACTAAACCATTTCAGTGAGATATTTTGGCAACTTCCAAACTTGTTATAAAATATCTTTTAAGATAACATCTGTAAAAACCAATTGTTTCAGCAGTCAGTTTTGATTTTGACCCTTGTAGTTTTTTCTAATAAATATTTAATTGAAAAATTCCTGACCATACCTCTTCTAGATATGAGAGTTGGCTAGAAGTTGGCACTGTGCAAAAGATATATGATAGTTGTGTAACTCAAGGAAGAAAAGAAAGCTGGAAAGTGAGGGCATAAAAATTAAGGTAATGTTATCTCAGGCAACTTCTTTCCCAGAAAAATTTCATAGTGAGCAGAAAGCATTACTGATTTTATTTGCTCTGACTGCAAGGGGAAGTAGCACGGCCAAACTGGGATTGCTTAATGCCCTGGCTATTTCCCTGCCCTGGAAAGCATCTGCACACCTCTGCAGGACATGGTATATCAACATGCACAGTGCCAGGTAGTTAAAAGTTGCAGTTTCACAGGAGACTGGTGTGATCAGTATTTCTTTTTGATGAAATAAGGATTAAAATCTAGATTTTCCTTTACTCCATGGCATAGCCTTTTTGACAGCAATGCCCAACAAAAAGTTTATGTTCTGCTAATTGCAGGGCTACAGAAAACTCTGTACATGAACAGAGTTGCAGAGCTCCCTGTTCCTCTTGAAGTACCTTAATATAATAATTGCCTTGCCAATTACAAAATAGCCCTGCTTATAAAGCATCCCCCCATTTTTAGGCTGACTTTTCAAGAAAAAAAATAGGATTGTTCTTAGCTGCTGTTGCACCTCCCACCAGATTTATTACTGCTGCCTGAGCAGAGGCGGTGATGAGGTGCCCTGCCACAGACAGCAGTGGTACTTGCAGCAGAAGTTGTACCTGTGGAGGTGGAAAAAGTGCAATCATAAGAACAGTATCAAAAGAGTTGGGTACATGTAGGATGAGTTGGAATTCCTGCATTCCTAGGAAGAGGAAATGAGATGCTGGAGAGATTTCAAACCTTTTTATTCCTCCAAATCAAATCTTCTATTTTTTTGGTTTTTTTTTTTTCATCTTTGTTCTGCTAGAGTACCGCAGGAGAATAGTGATTACAGTCTCCCTGTGCAATTCCATCTTTCTAGCCACAGACATTTGGGGGGCAGATATAATTAATCTTTTTTCTTGTGCACTTGAGAATGCCTTGGGATATTCTCCAAGTCTCATCTTCAGCAGACACCTTTGTTCCTCAGGGGGAAATTATTCACTGCCACAAATCACTCACTTTGAACATCCTAATCGATATGTTTCAAGACAGTTTGAATAAATAATGCTGGGAATCTCTGGTGAATAATTCTTCATTTAAAAGAAAACAAACTCTCCTTGAGAAGGTGTGCATCATGTGTAATTCCAGAGGAGAGCTGAAAAAATGGTTCACTACAGCAGCTACTCTTCAGTGTGAATTTTAGGCAACAATAAAAGAAAAAGATAGAAGATACTCAGGGTTTTAGTGTAATGGCAGAGGTTGTTTCTACCATAACAGCAAAAGTAGTCTCATTTGCATAGGCCTTGCTGGCATTAAAGCCCTAGATGTACCAAGAGTATAACAGATCACTTCCTCAGCCTCACTAGGTAATGAAACAAAGTCTGCAGTCTTGAACTGCTGAATGAGAAGTAGGTGGAGACTGAGACAGAATCATTAGAAGTGCCAAAGTGGCTGGCATTCCTCACTAGTGCAGGAACACCCAGGCTCACCACACCTCTGCAAAGGAAGGACACTTACAATAGACTCAACAGAGTAGTTGTATTCATCACTAAACAAGAAGATCAGAATTTGGCCTTCTGTCACTAAAATGTCAATTCATTAATACAAATGATAGTCTCAATACAGGCAATTAAAATAATGAGTGATGAGAATAGGAAAGGACCCACTCCAATAAAATTATTCTTCGGGATTAATTTGAATTTGAAAAGAACACAAAGCTGATAGAAGTGACAATGGACTTTTTGAGCATATTTTCTGGCTTTATAATATAAATTAACTTGCACAAAAATTAGAATTTCAATCCAGTGGTAATCTGCCTTACTTAAATATTTGTGCTCATTTCAGATGACTGAAATAACTCTGCAAAACCTCTGACCTTTAATTATAACAACTCCAGTCAAAGTATTTCAGGCATTACTTGCAGAATAGCACCTTCCCATTGCACCAAGATCTTCTCTACCTGCTGTTTCCTACAGGGCACTTCCAGTAACAGGACTTCAGTGATACATTGTGGGGTTTAGACAGTGAGGGAAAAGCAGTACATCAGAGAAGGTAAATCTAGCAAATGCTCCCAGCATTTGGGAAATTGATGAATCACAGCATCAGTGGCAGAAGCAGTCTAATGTTGAACTGAACAAATCTGAGAAGAGGCAGGGAGAGGGGAGAATTCCCCCATCCAGAAACTTAGAACATTACTAGCAAAATCTTTCCAACACTGCCACATCCCTGGAAACCTTTCGTGTTGCAAAAGTTCTGTTTTCCAGCAGTCACAAAGAAACTTTGATTTGTCCTTCACAGAACAATATTACGTGTTGTTCAGTAATTTGCAGCAGGACACAACAGTTGGCTTCTGCAGAATCTTTTGTAGTTTTTGAACTATATAACTCAAACATCTCTCAAAAAGTTTGCCTAATATCTGCTATGAGCAGCAACACTTAATTTGAGTCTTTTTTCTGGGAAAAATGTGCAGTCATAGTTGTGAATATTATTGAGTAAGTAATTCACAAGTGTTTCAGGGTAGAACAGGTTATTTTGAAGTTTTTTTTATGGATAAATAAATCAGAAGTGGTGAGTTCACAAGAGCCTGAGCAAGAGTGTCCAGCAACACCATCTGAATAATTTTTCATAAGCCATTTTTTGGTTCAGCTGATTTAGCTTTCTTGTCAGGGAACATGTTACTAATGGAGTACACAACTTGCAGGTTCTCATAATTTTCATTAATTAGATTCAGATTATCTGTAATGATTAGTTAACTTGAAAAGAACTGCCTGCAACCTGCCTTTAACCACTTCCTGCTTGTAACTGAAAGCATTGACATGGGAGGGAAGGCTGGCAGATGTATTCACATAAAAATAGGAAAAAAAATCTCCCTCATGTTGTCAGGTTCCTGCCTCCTGCAGTAAGAATCGCTTGTGGAGTTGTCTCAGCCCATTCTGTGCGACCTTATTCCTGCAGTTGCCTCTATGGAACAGCATCCTTCTGTGGGCTGGAAGCAGGGATGGGGCCACACATTGGGTTTGGAGGAGGGAGGACACAGAGGGACCTCACAAGGGATGGTGACCTCAGCCAGGCACCAGTCCAGAGGTGACAAAACAGTAATGGAAACTGTCACCCCAGCCTTAGGGGAAGAAAGGGGCAGGTCATCCTCCACTGAAAGCTGGAAAATGGGAAAGCCTAATACAGAAGTTTTAGGTATTCTTTTATTTTGACAGGAGTCAATACTATCTGAAAATGAAGGTGGGCAGGACCATTATGTTTCCAAAAGTAGATAGTACCAAAGAGTCTGTTGAGTTTTCTTATTTTTAACAGCTCAAGTAAAGGTGGCTAATGACCTATGGTATGCTCAAACCAGGAGCAATGCACAAAAATGAGCCCCAGAAACAACAAATTTTATAACAAGATATTACATGAAAGTAAAAATGGAGTTAAGGACTGGTCTATATTTCAAAGGTAGTTTGGAGAAGGTGAGTTTAGATACAAAACCCCACTAGGACAGCAATTTGAGACAAATCCCTTGGCTTACTGAAAGATCTGTAATTGACTTTTACCAATATGTTTAATAGGCAAAGGAAGGGCCTCTGCCTGAAGTTTTGAATGATAAACGGGACTTTGACTTCTGAATGCCATTCTACTTCAGGTCTATTTCCAAATGCATTTTATTTATGTCCTCATTTTCCACAATGTCGAAGTCCACCATGGGCAGCACCCCACGAACAACATAAGTAGGCCTGGCCAGTGTGGAAAAAACAAAGGAACTGTGTTGGATTTTACCCTTAGGATGACTCTGCAAATTTTAGGAAATGTGATGAGCAGAAGAATGCTTTGTTACAGTCCAAGACACCCTGAAATAATAGATGAATGGATTATTAACTGCAGATATATGGAGCGCTCAGTTATCCAACATTGAATGCTGATGCAGAGTTAGTGCTGACAGTATTTCAGAGAGAAAATAAGTAGATAGTAACAAGTAACCAGAAACAGAGCTCTCCAGGTGACTTTTCCCCCACAGCTAGATAACAAACAGAAGAAGTAACTAAAACCTGCAGCAATGGGAAAAAAACATCCATTTTTGGGG
Source organism: Irena cyanogastra (assembly GCA_013397155.1). Taxonomy (NCBI): domain Eukaryota; kingdom Metazoa; phylum Chordata; class Aves; order Passeriformes; family Irenidae; genus Irena; species Irena cyanogastra. The sequence continues at coordinate 328,335 of VWZV01002807.1, read as the reverse complement.
AAGTATTCCTGTTAGGGCTTATACCTGTTACATCTGTTATGTCTTTTCTTTTTGTCCATGAGCTGTTCTCCCTTCAGAAGAGGCTTCAGGTGGCCTCCAGTGGAATGGTAGTCCAGAGACCTCTGCCCCCACATGCCCTGTGGGTGTCACGTGTGCCTGCCATCTCAGCCTCATTCGTCCCACATCTGTGAGCTCCTCTCTACAGCACAGGGCAATTCTTCTCCATCAGTTGTCTCCAAGCATAACCAAGTAGTTCCGCTGGGATTTTTTTTTGTTCTCCTTGTCTGTAATGTGGAATGAAGCCACTCCAAGAGATGTGTATTAGAACTAGCAAGGACTGGCAGAGTGGCATTAGGCATTCTGACCTGTGTCAAGTGTGCTGGGAAGAGATGCTGAGTTTTGCTGTTTCAGTTGTGCATTAACTGAATGCACTAAAACTTTGCAAGAGGCATGAGTCAAATATAAAACATAACAGGGAAGAACAATTTCATTTGAGAGCTCTTGAAACAAAGCAGTGGCCTGTTTATTGAGAAATATTGTGTTTAGTGTCCCTCTCTGAAGCCTCGGTTCTTACTTGTCATTGCAGTTAGTTGCACACCATTCAGATAGCAACAAGGAAAGACATAGAGTAGAACTCCAAGGCTTCACAATTGTGTAAATATTCATCTTTTGTCTCAAAGGATAAGGATTTATTTAGCTGTATCAAATGCAATGTGTTTTGCTTCATGAAAAACTACAGTGTCAGAGGACTATCTTCTCCACATCACGAAACCTTAGAAACCACTACTATGAAACAACCTAATGTCTAATACTTGAAACACAGATAGCTTTGCAGTAAATAAAATTAATTTCATGCATTTTTTTGTGATTTATGTACTTTTTTAAGGTTTTTTTTCTAAAATCTTTTATACCTGAGATTTTTAGAGTATCTTCGGAGATGTCACCTTCTTCAGAGTGACAGCCTCGTCTTCACTTTGCTTCAAATTTGAGAATTTTTTAAACTTGATTCAGTTCAGAAAGTACTACAACAATATGGATGTTTTTGAAAGTCCTATCATACAGAACATGTTGTATTTTTCATAAGAGGAAAGATATGTCTTGGTCCCTAACAAGCTCTGCTTGCTACAGTGCCCTAATTTCCAGCTTGCTCACTCAACAAAACCTTCATTATTCTTTTATTGTAAAGGAATTTAGAAGAAAATATACTAGAAATTGCTATGGTAGAGATTTTAAAGCAACTGATTCCATTTTGCATATAAATATAGAACATACTCTACCTTTTGATTCAAAAGAATCAGCCGAGGCAAATTAAAGCAGAACATAAGAATTTTAACCTCAAATGAGAGCTAGATCAGGCCTTTCAGATGGAAAACTTTAAATTTTTATGTCTTATGTGACTAAAAAAATAAACCTAAAGAAACATTTTTTCTAATTTTTGCCTTTTTTAAAAAGGGACTTAGGTAGTTTCTAATATTGAGCTTTCTCCTTAGCCTGCTGCAAAGCTTGGTAGCTTCAACCATCTTTTCTATTTTTATTTCATAGCTTATTTCTCTTCCTCAAAGCACATGACAAAACTGCACAATTGACAGGACTGAATCAAGCCTAAATACTCCTGACACAGGGAAATAAAACCACAGAAGGGTCTAGCTCTGCTAAACTCAATGTAGCTGGGCTAGAAAGCGAGCACCATTCTCCTTCCACACCCTTTTCCAGCAACAGCCTTCCTTCTTTGCCTCAATCACTGAAGGCAGCTCCTGGATCATGGTTGTGACTGGAAAAACAGAACTTTATTGTTCAGTGGTGGGCTATCCAGAGCTCAAAGATCTTCACCATTCATCTCGTTTCTGACTTTTCATGTTGGTTTCCCAGCAGATGATCCTTGCTTCATCTGCCTTTCTCTCTCCACTAATTTCTTGTATGTCATTCAATTTCAACCAAGTAACAGGTCACACATTCAAAGGCAATCTCAAAGGCAGGAGATTCAGCCAAGTGCCTGGAAAAAAATCGAACAACTGAGTAAAGGAGAGAGGGCCTACTAAGGCTTTTGTGGAGAGAATCACAGCTGAGTATCTGGGAGAGGGCAAATTGTGGGGAAGGTGGAGTTGCAGATAGCTGGATGGGCTAGATCTGCCATGCCCGTAGTTCTTTTTAATCCACTTAATGCTATGCTTAAACATACGTTCAACAAGCTTCCCTGAGCTCCTCTTGCACAGTTATTTTAAATTAAAACATTACCTTGTACTTTTATCAGTATAGACATAATTTTTCTAAAATTCAGCAAAATCCTCCTACCTAAGTATATATTCACTGGCTAGAGGATGTATTTATCTTTCTGCAAAGGTCTTTTTTTTTTTTTTTTGTTCTTTGCATTATGAAATATTGGATAAAAGGATGCATCTGAACTTCCCTTGTGGAATCTGTCATCTGTGTAGCAGTAAACAAGGGCACCAGGCTGTACTGCCAGTGAGCAGAGCTTTTATGGGAGGAGGGATGCTAGATCAGACATTCACATTAAGCTCCAACTCAGCCACATGACAGCAGCATTTCAAGAGGTCTCATCTGCTGATCTTCAAAAATCTATTTTTTTAAGTTAAATTAATTCACTTTATCTCGTTGCATACTCTGGAAGAGCTACTTTAATGCCTTGCTGTGCAGAAACACAGGTAGTGTTGCAGTCTGTGCGAATGCTCAGCATAAGAACAGAGAGCCTTTAAATGTATGGATATGACTATAGAAGTGAAACTTTCATAGAAAATTTACATGTTTCCAGAGATTTCAAAGGTTTTAGATTTTCAGTCCCTTGCAGCTTAGCAATTTTTTTTTTTACATTGGTATAATATAAAGATTATGAAAAATCATGAACTTCATATTATGAGAGAATAGTTTTAAGTTGCAGCCTTTAAACTTTATAAAAACAAAGTGCTAAAAGTAGATCTTTTATGTAAGACTCTTTTGTAATTCACTTATAAGTGGTATTCAGAAGATTTTCTGTGTTTGGATGTATTTTGCTCTTTTCTGGTCATCAAATAATTCGCAATTCTTTTTCTCTTCTTAAGCTTTGAAAAAATACAGTAGCACCACAGTCTTCTCTAGGCACATATTCCTTCAAGTAAACATCACAGAAAGAAAAGGGGGGGAAAATTAAATTCTGGAATATCACTTATTATTGTTATTTGTCCTCTAAATTAAAATATCCTTTCTGAGAAGGAAAAATTATGAATTCTTTCTATCAAAAATTTTATTTAGCATTTGTAGAAATTATAGGAAAAAATAACTCACATGCTTAGTAGGGAAAAAATGAGAAAAAAAATGGAAATAAAAACTCCTATATTGTTTTTAATATTAAGTTTTCCATACAGCAATAACTGTCTGATTCTGCAGGAAGACATAATTTTTCTTTACTGTTGGTGAATATGAAAATACATGCACAGCTTGCTATAAAAAATTTGTTTACTGGGACGGTTGGCATTTTGTATTTTCAAGCTGACACATTAAAAAATGACCATGGGAAGAGAAAAGAGAGGAGAAGAAATAATTGGTTTTGTTTTCTTTCTCTGAACCTCCATACATCCCCTCCAACACAACATGCTAAATAGTTTCCCACAGTAGTTTCAGAACATCTTAAGCTTTCTGCCTCAGTGTGTTACTTTGGAAATTTCTGTGAACTGAGAGATACCACTTAGACTTAGTTAGGTATTTTGTGTATAATTTAGATTTTATGTCTTTTTACTTCACACTTGCACCATACCTCTGGTTTAGGGGAGGGAGACTGTGCTACAAGTGCTCACCGGTGAGTGCTCTGAAGAAACCCATTTTCCCAGGCAAGCTAGCAAACGAGACACTAGTGAGGATTCAGGCAGCTGAGGCAGAGGCTCAAGTGATGAGGTACACAAAGGAGGCTGCAGCTTTCTGCATGGGAATCCTTCCAGTAAGAGAAAGGATAAAATGAGGACAAGAGAAAGGAAACTTGCTGTCTCTCACTGAAAAGACAGTGAGTTCTCGAATGCTCTTATAAAGGCAAGGGGATTTAACCTGGAAGTTTTTGGTTTTTTCTCCACAAATCTATTTTTATTTTCTGTGCTGCCTAGTGAGTTGTGGTGAGTCTTGCTGCAGCAGCATTAGACACACATCTGCCTGCTATATTGCTCTGCAGGTTATCAGTTTCACAGCAGAGCTGGCAGACACCTCAGCCAGGTAAAGAACATGACCTCAGAGGAGGAAAGGAAGCCATGGAAAAGGAACTGAGCTAGGACACTGGTACAAATCAGGAGGAGGCAGATGGTCCCATGAAAGCCTGTCACTCTGCTATTGGCTGAGTGTAGCCTGTACCACTGCCCTGGGTTGTTGCAAGTGAGTTCAAATCAAAACTTGAAGAGCACAGTGTCATAATTTTTAAAAAAACCTGTGGTGGTTTTTTCTGCTGTCAGAGAACCATAGCTTCAGGAGCTAGACTGGTGGCTTCCACCCACAGAGATGTGTTGGGCTTGGGGCACAGCTTGTCTTTTCCATGAGGTCTAGGCAGAATTTTTATATATTTAACCACATAAATGTTGTTGTTGAAATGTTCACTTTGTTAAAATATAAATCTAGTTCAAGACACAGTAGCTGAAAGCTGTGTGCCTGTTCTCCTACATATTAAAAAAGCCTCTCATTAAAAGTTCGTTTTTTCAAGCCATATAGTTTGTGTTGTCTCAGACATCCACTCTAATTTCTTGCTCCAAAATGGTTCTAACCCAAGATTTAGTCAGGTAAATTCGTGGGTTTTGTCTTCCGTCCTTATTTTTTCATTGTCTTCCCGTTTTTCTACTCTAGTCAGCTGTCCTTTTTATTTCATGGCAGCTGTCCTTCTTATTTCATTTTCTATTTTCAGAGCACCAATTAGATATGTAGCAAAGCCTTGAGGAAGTACGTGTCCACAATGCTCACTCCAGGACATCCATATGTCCGTGAACCATTCATGGAAATGAATGAAAAGAGCCACGTTCTTTTTATAAGTGGGAAACCCTCACATGTGATGGACCGTGAAGGACATGATGCTTAGTATCAGCAGATGGAAAAATGAGTGTTGCTGTATGCAGCATGCAGGTAAACTAAATAGCATTAGACACCGAACAAGCAAGTATGGTGAAAGATTCAGACAGTAGAAATTCAGGATTTCAGACAAAAAAACCTTCTCCAAGCATGGTAACAGTATCCAGTTTTAATACCATGTGCCGGCATGGTGGAAAAGAGCACGTCCCTTGCACAGAGTAGAACTGGTCTTCTCTCACTTCCTTAGACCAGCAAGCATCAGCACTGTCTGTAAAAGCACAAGTACCAGGAGCTTGCTGTGAGTTTAACAGAAGTAGCACAGCTTGTGGGAGAGAAGTGGAGATTCATTACAGGTGGGTATGCACCAGCCTGGCCACTCTCTGCTGTGGGCAAATATTTCTTTAGTTCTGTGAAACATTACAGTTTCTAGTTCATAGAAACTGTAATGTGAGCAGAACACGGCATCTAGACCAACCTATCTGAGTGTAGTGCTTGCATTCACCTTCTCCCACTGTTCCAAGCCATCAAAAAGACTTTTAAGGCTGTTTCTACTTCATGCCACCTTCTGCCCCTCTCCCTCTGTTATACCATATTAACCAAATACCTTCTCCACACCATACTACTCTCTTAATTTTGTTTATACTTAGTATTGTATTTTATTTTTTTCCTTTTGAGGGTGGCTGAGGAAAGGAGGGCTGGAACACACAGAGATCGTGTCAGAAGATATCTCAGAAGTCAGTCAGTGTAACTAAAATCAGCATGACTACCAAATATAGAGTTATTTCAAAAAGCCTATAGTCAGGAAGCCTTTTCGAAGCTTCTTCTGTTCAAATTTGAGACTTTCATTTTGAAAAAGAAATTGAAAAAATAAAGGGTCTTTGAAGTAGAGGATGCAAGTCTTCATCTTACACTGAAAATGTGGATTCTGTCCTTTCAGAGACTAGAACCATTTCCAATGTGGTCTCAGAAAATCTGTTGTCACATTAAAACAATTTTCTGAATCCTCTCTTTTGTCTTTCAGTCCTTAGTAGCACGTGCACCATAAACAAAATTTATGTGCACTTATTTGATTAAAAAAGCTGCCATTTCTGCAGATGAAAATTTTCCAGAATGGTCTTATCTGCAGAAAAAGTAGTTTACCAGCAGTAAAGCTTGTTTGACACTTGGATCGCACCTGCAAATCTGTTTAGCCTATGTTGGCTACAAATTCTTGTGCTATGCCTATGACTTTTTTCTTAAATTTCTGCAGAAATTTGTGCAGAATCTTTGCGGTTCACATAACCTCCAAATGACAGCTGGCTTTTTATACAGAGAAAAGGCTTTGAGCACAAAAAAACTTACTTAGAAATTACAATGCTAATGCATAAAATAAAGCTCTCTGGGTTCTCAAGTGTCTTCTTAGTGTCCTCTTTATGAGGAGTGTCAGAGACTTTAACAAAACACTTCTTTTCAGCAATATGGCAAGGTCTGTATTTCCCCACTGTAAGGAAATTATCTTCTCAGCTTTCTAAAGTGTACTGGCTTCATGTGTCCAAGTCAGTGGAAGCCATGCTAGCTATAGTGAATAGGTACATAGATGTCATATAAACAGGATTCTTAGATGTTTTTCAAACACATAAGAATGAAAACAATACACTTAAAAATAAAGAAAATGTTTTCTGATGAGTTTTACATTTTGCTTTTTATAAAATGTTCCCGATGATTGTAAAGTGCTTTTAATCATAATTTTAGTGAAGCTTCTTAAAAACCACATGAGCCATCTCAAACTTTTCAATAATGCATTACTGTCAGGTTTAATGTTTTGTTGCTGAACAGTAATGTCTGATTCAGAAGCACAAATGCATATCTACTCGATGGAGCGAAGATTTAAGCAAGGCTTCTTCAGGATACCAAGTTCACCATAACATAATAAAAAGAAATCTCAGACATTCTTTATGAGTACAGAAGGTATCTGGGAAAGTCATAAAAAGAGTATTATTGTAAAAAAGACCAGGATTTTATCGTGTTCAGCCAAATTGCACAGTTTCAATTTAAATGAATATTTGCATAGGAGTGTTCTGCCCTAAATAAAACATGCAATGTCTGAACACTTTCTGCCAGTTTTCCACTAGATTTTATTTTCTTTTTATCCTATCCTATAGATAGAATGTCCATGTTATGACCTCCTCAGGACTTGCTGTGAAAGACTTTAGAAAGAGTCCTACATCTCCAGGTCAAAGGACCTGACAGGAGAAAGATGTCTGTATGGTAGTAGTAGATCACACGTCTTGAATTTTTTTTTTGCTGAGCTTCAGTAACTAATAGAAGAGCAAGATATTTTTTTTTGTAGACACTCAAGTCCTCAGTTCTCCAAAAGCAAAAGTCAGTAGGTGCAATAACCTGTTCTCTGAGCCAACAGGTATTCAAAACCTATGATCTCAAAAGTTCAAGATAACTCAATTGCACTTCTTCTGGTAGATTTCTTCTTCTCTATTACTTTGTATGAATTTATTTGTGAAGTACTGGATGACTTTCAAGATTTAGTAACAAAAAGAGAATGTACCATGTCAAGGTTTCTCTTGTGCAGAGTGAATAGTGAATGCCAATGCTGTATGATGGCTGTTAAGTGGTCAGCAGCACCCGAAAAGGTGCCCATGGTACTGCTGTCTTGATTTTGCTGTCTTGATTTTGCTGCTCACTCAGCATTGCAATGGGTGTATGGAAATCTCTGTAGCTCAGAGACATCTGGTAAAATCTTGTGGTCTGCCGTCATTGTGGTACCTTTGAAACACTCCTCCAGATGAATGAAGACAGCACAAATAAAAAATCGATGTTGTGTTGGGGCTCTCTTTGCATTGCAAGTGCAGCACATGCATCAGTGATAATATTTAACTGGCAGCTGTATCCAGACTGTGTTGCATGGTTCTGTTACTCTAGAATGTCTGTTCTTAAAAAGCCCTATGGATTTAAAACAGATAGCATATTACACTGGATTTAAAACAAATAGCACGTCATAGATCATTAGATGTGTCACATTGTAGCATTCTCTGAGGGTTTTTGCTTACTGTTTCAAGTTAAAAAGTGGTCTATACATTAAAAATTGACTGGCTACTGAATAAAACTGACTATTTGAAAAAAAATGCAACAGCATTTCAGGGTTATCTTTGTCACTCTCCTGATGACTATTTTAGGAAACTAAAACCCAAGCAACCAATCAAAATCTTGTAAAGGCCATCCAATTATCCCCAAACAACTCATTAAAAAGATTCAAGAAAGTGTTACTGTAACTTTGTTCTAATAAATGTTGAGATTTTCTGAATATATGGAATATATTCTAGAATGGTAGTTTGAAGTCTTGAATCCACAGGATACAAAGCTTTCCTCAGTGTATATTTTGGTTCTTACAGTGAAGCCTAAATAGGGTCTTAAATGGATATTGTCTAGCTTAATACTTGGGTATTAAAGGCTTTCAAAATCCCTAAACTTAAAAACAATCCTTGTTAGGAATTGAGTCAATGCCAGCAAAGACAGTGAAAACAAGTATGGTTAAGAGATTGATAGAGTCACGTCTGTGTCTGAAATAAACTGGTATAAGGTACGAACTTATATAAACTACACAGTTGAGGTTTTGGCCCTTTATTTTCAAAGTCAAAAGAAGTAAAGCAGTGTGGGAGAACCGATGTGATAGATCACAAAAAAGGAGATATTTTAAGGGCTAAGTTTCTTGCCTGCAGAGTAAATCACCCTCTATATCCTTAAGTCATTGACTGCACCTTTCTTCTGCAAGGTGATCTTTCTTGCCTATTGCAAAGTTTGGAAAAGGACAGATTGCTCTAGCTGATTCTGCACCAATTCTGTCCCAAAATCTTAGCCATTATGTGCCCTACCTACCTATTTTGTCCTACAAAAGACAAAATGCCGTTTCCTTGCTATATAAAACAATTTGTGTTTATCCTTACCCTTATATGATCTCTCTCTTTCAAAATAGCTATTAGATAATGGTTTCAGAAGATAGAAATTCTTCTCAATCCCCTGTGGCGTTTCAAGATTTTTCTCGGATTTCGTAGCGCAGGAGCTTCTACAGGGAATGCCTTCACAGGGCTGAAAGGGGACAGAAATTATTGCAGGGGGATCATGTGTGAGGGAAGGCTCCAAAACAAGCAAAGAAGGCCAGATGGGACAGTACCAAAAGTTCAGAAAGTTGCAGTACTGTAATGATAGCCTTTTGAGGCAAGGGGGAAAAAAAGAAAAAAAAAATCTCTTCATCAGAAGAGAGACATCAAATTAAATTATTGAAATGGTGCAGCCTGTGTTTTTTGCCGCATCTAATACCTTGGGAATCTCTGGGGAAAACACTTTAAAATGTATCTAAAACTTAGCACAAATACTACAAGGAGGTGGAGAGTCAGGGAAGTGCAACAATTGAGAAATTGCCTTTTTTTCATTTTATAGAGGCACTCTGTGGGATTTGAAAGGACTGTATTCTGTATTCAATAGGGCTTCCCAGGTATAAATGTAACAAACCAAATAATTCTTCCATCAGTTATTTCTTTTGAGCAGTCTTCCCAAGACAGTGCTCTGTGCGCAAGGGGATTTCTGTAATAATTACTCCTGGAAGCCAGCAGAATAAGTGGTAATTACACTATCTAAACACAGAGATAGATCCTTGTGCCATTGGTTCCAAAACTAATAGGAAGCCTTACTCCAAATTTCTAAGGGTTTTTAGTATTCATCATCTTCCAGCACTGCAAGATTGAAGGGTTGCACAGGCTTTCTTACTCTGGAGCTTATAAGAGCCACCTGTCTCATAACTGGTATGATAAACAGTTGCTGTACCCTTGGGTTCCTTTCCTCAGCTACAGAGTAGGGCCAGCAGATGTTGTGCAAAATTAAGTCCTCCATGATTATAGGATTGCTCAAAGGGCCATGATACCAACCCACCCTCAAGAGAATGACTCAGTCAAGCAAGCTCAAATACTATTCCTATTTTCTATCAGCACAAACGGAAATCATAACACAGTTAGTAAACCATGCCACCAAATGGAGGCAAAGAACCAAATGAAAAACTAGCAGAAGAAATTGATACCTGTGGTGTAATGGTCTGAGAGGTCATATGTAGTGTACCAAGGAGAAAAACCATTCCATTGGACAAAAGTCCCACCTTCACTACCTGGTACTTTTGCTGAGCTAGAGGGTCTCAGGAAAAGTGAAAATGGTGAAAAAGCTAAAAGGCAAACTGAGATCTTGGAGAGAGTGTGTATTATTTGTACTATTATTCTAGAATAATAGTATCAGTCCACAACATTCTAGTCCTTCACAATTATGTACTAACTCACACTTCAGAAAAAATTGTTCATTTCATCAGAGTGACTTGCTGAATCAAAGATTCTAAATATCTTTTTATGCCTTGGGCCAAGGCACCAAATATAAACCCTATGTCTACTCAGTCTCTAAATATAGCCAAGAATTAAGATATTCCTGCTTCTGCATCCTAAATAATCTAATGGAATCAATTAGTGTTTTGCGTAGATGACATCTGGTATTTGCAAATAAAATATGAAACATGAAATCCAACCAAAATAAGCATGAAACTAAAGTTTCCAGCCATCCAACTGCATCCTCAGTAAATTCAATAGTTTTGCTTCACAGGGTAGGTTTTTCATATTTCTTATAAACTTCAGCTTAAAGCTCTCTGAGCGAAAGTAACACAAACAGAAGAACAGGGCTGATGACTTTGGCTTCAGCCACTGGTTGAGCCAGGGGACACTTCATGTATTCACTGAGAACACTGTTCCATTGCTTAGAGTTTCAGCCTCATGCTTTTATTGAGCAGAGCACCAGTCATGCCAAGCAAAATCACTTTCTTTGTATCATGAGACACAGCAAGGTTCAGAGTGAACAGCAATGTCAGCTATGGAAAGGAGAGAATCTGAAGTGGTTAAATACAACTTTTTCCCACTGTGGCAGTAAGACCTTTCCCCATTATATTTGTCAGCTAAGGATAGTCCCACTATATAATACCCATGTTTACAACCCATTTTAAAATACATCTCATTGTAGCACTTCCCTGGCATTGCAATTAATGCTTTTTTCTGCTAGAGCCAGGATCTCCTTGGATGTACATACAGGATTTAGGGATGTTGCTTACTCTTTCTTCCTTTATTCCTTAGGAAAAAAAAAATTTACTGTGAGAGTGGTGAGGCACTGGAAAAGGTTGCCAAGAGAAGTTGTGGGTACCCCATCTGTCCCTGGCAGTGTTCAAGGCCGTGTTGGATGGGCAACCTGGTCTAGTGGAAGGTGTCCCTGCCCATGGCAGGGAGACTGGAACCTGATCATCTTTCAGGTCCCTTCCAACCAATTCTATGATTCTGATGTTATGATTATTTTCTTTCTTTCTTTTATCTGTTTTGTTGTTGTTGTTGTTGTTGTTGTTGTTGTTGTTGTTGTTGTTGTTGTTGTTGTTTTCAAATACAGCCTAAATAGATAAATATAAGTTTACCTGCAATCAGTGACTGCCCTCTTCCTTCACCAAATAATGCACGGCCAGAAAGGGAGTGGGTTATGTGCCTCCCCAACCTCCAGAGCTGTTAGAACATAGCAAAGCAAGCAGTTCTGCTTTAAAGACTGACTAGACTGGCTCTGAGCAGCCTTGGAGGAAGCCATTTCTCCTGAAATGCTCTACACTGGAGAGCCATATTTCCTCACAATTCTATGTCCTGCCAAACTTGCAAACCTCTGAAACATTTAGCCATGGTAGTTCATACCAACAAATGAATGCTGGAGACTTTTCAGTGGTTGAGATTGCTGGTCAGGATTAAAGGCATGAACCATTCCTGTAAAACCTCACTTCTGACTGTCCCTCTCTGCCATATTCTGTGTGTTGGGAACTGCAGTTGCATATTTTACCTTTCTGCAGCTGCATAATTCTCACCCATTTCATCATCACTTGCTGACGGTGTGAGCAGGAATGGAAGGAAGTGGTCCCCACATTCTCCTTGCCTCTCTGATGTTCAGTTTTCTCCTCTGCTCTGTCCAAGTGCTCACATCTTCCCGATGTAAATGAGAAAGTCACTTGAAGCAAGTTAAACCTATTTTTTTTCTTTTCCCTCTGGATTAAATTTCAATCATGCCTATTCTTTTATTGAATTCACCAGGTATCTGTACAAATGCTACTTCCAACGCAGAGAAGGGAGACAGCTCAGGTGAGGGAATGAATGACTCTGAGCTGTGCAGGAGAAAAGGGAGAGGGATATTTATTTTATTGGCAGCAGCATCTTGTGGTGTGGTAAAATTTTTCTGAAACTACAGCAAAGGCTCTAACTGTCATCATCATATCTAAATGAATAACCTTCATCCTGTCTCTTTTATTTATAGTGCCACATATTCTAGCCATAGTACATTTTGTGTATATATATATATCTAAAATGGTGAAAAAAATGCTTGACTTCAGGTACACAGGTGGAATAAATGGGATTACAACCCAACAAATCCCTAAATATGGGTAACTTACTGATTTCTGAAACTAATAAATTTTGTTTGGTTTTTTTGTTGTACAAATATTTCTAGAATCACTATCTTACTTAAAAGAAACAAATGTTCGATTTGAAAATATCTGGCTTTAATTCCTTCAACCATAGTCATTGCACTTGCTGAAAAAAATACCAATTCACAGCATGGCACAGCTATCTATAAAATAATTTAACTGCATCATGCACAGTCAGCAGAAGTTCTGCATTGTAATTTGGAGAAAAAGACTTTATGCTGTCACTTACTCTCTGAGCTACATATTACGCTTCAACAATTTTCCTTCCTTCCTAACTATTGAAAAAATATGAGCAGTTATCCAGTTACACCAGAGCATTTCTTTTTAACCCCAGAGGGTTTTTTGCATTTGAAAAAAAAAAAAAAATGTGGGTTTTTTTTGCATGTCATTTTAATTTTCAAGAGCAGCTACAAACCATAAGTAATATCAATGGCATAAGCAGGTGCAACTAGCACTGATAGTTAAATGGTTCTTCATTGTTTGATTTGACCAAACATTACAGGAATTATTTGATTCTACTCAGTGATAGTATATATGGAAAAGGTAGCTATGCAAAAAGCCAAAACAACCACCAACCTTGAGTTTTAGAGCATGAGTTTGAGTTCTGAAGCTTAGTATCCTTGCTGAGTGCGTAAGCTGTCTAGAAGTACACTATTGCAGAATAAAAACCTCAGGAGTTTTAGCAACCATGTAAATTATAACTCTCACAGCTGCTGCTTGAATGCATGTAGAAGAAGTGGCATGTCTCTTGCTTGTCTGTGCATGGTGTACCCAGGTGGCAAATCAATCAGATTTTGCCTTTCCCCAGCATTCCTGGTTATAAGCAGGATGCCCTGGGAGTGTGGAGCACAGTGCATGCTGCTCACACCCGGACATCTCTACCAGTTTCTGTTTTAAACCAAGCTCCTCCCCACAGTAATCTGTTAGTACTTTTTCAAAGGCAAAAGTACTAAATTTTATTCTAATTTTTATGTTTGCACTAGCCATCACTCTGGGAAACTTGAAGGTGTTGTAGAAAGATGTGAGCTTTTAGAAGGATCCTGACATCTAAACCTTCCTAAATAATGTAACTTATCAGTAAATGTTTAACTTCTTTTGAAGAGTAGATAATGCATGGTATGCTAATTCCAGAGGCATATTTTAAGTCACTAGGAGGAAAAAAACTTGGCCTAATAAAATCTAGGAAAAACTCGCAATGAGGAAAGAAGATCTGTGACCAGAAAATAGTCTCAAAGATGGAAAAGTATTTTATAAATACATATTTATTATTCATTTTATTTACCAAGAATAACTCTTAAGTAGCAAGCCTCTCAGTTATGACATATAAAAATCTTGGCCCTTACCAGGCAGCTGCCCTTAATATAATATCACTTACATCAATTTCATTGGTCTAGCATAGACTAAAGAAGCCAAAAAGTAAAAAAAATCCATTTCCAACTCATGTTGAAGGTGAATAACCATCCTGCTGTATTTTCAGCTGTGTATTTAGTACAATGGAAACAGCTGTGATAGTCCTATGGTAAGGAGCAAGGCAGTCTCTTCCAAGTGCTACAAAAGCTGTGTGGCTTGCTGTTAAAAACTGATAATAAACAGCTCTTTGAGTCCAGCCAAAGCAGTAAGAATGGGCGTGATTCAGCGGCACAGGAGAGTAAGCGTGTCACTGAGATGTGGTCTTCTGGAAACTGCTCTTAACACAAAGGAACTGTGTTTTGGCTGGCTCAGCTGATGGTCACGTGCTTTTGTTGCCATGTGCTGTGAGAGCCAGTCACATCAGACATTGCTGTAGAAATGTGAATGTGATTTATGACGGTCTGTAGTAATTCTGTACATCTCTTATGTCTGTGTTCTTATAGCCACTTGGGCACTGAAGTAGCTGAAATGAGAAAGAGGCAGCAGTCACAAAATGAAGGAACATCAGCTGTGTCTCAAGCACCTGGAAACCAAAGGCCCAACAACACATGTTGCTTTTGTTGGTGCTGTTGCTGCAGCTGTTCATGGTATGTCCTGTAGTATATTTGCTTACATATCCACCACAGGTAAACAATGAGAATGGAAAGCACTGGGAATATGTTAACTTCTGGGAGAGGAGACACAATTAACTTTTCACTTAAAAATTTGATTTAAATATTCCCTGTTTTGGTTGGACATCTTGTGATGGGGAAGAGGAAAGAATAGTAAATTCAAGCTATATTTATCCTACTTAAGCCATAACTAAATGAGGAAATTTCAGTTGTAAAACTTGTATTTGTGAGTGAGAGACTCAGTAATGAATATTTTATAGCTTGCAATCAAAACTTTTTTTTTCTGCTTGTACTTCTGATAGTGCAGTTCTCTGCATTCAGAAGAATAAAAGGGAGATGGTCATAAATGTGAATATGTGGTGTCCTATTATATTACTAATATAAATTCTGTAAATCTGAAAACATGAGCCTTAAATTCCACTTTTAAATGGAGTGGCATAATTTTAGTGGCTGCTCATCCCTTCCTCAACAAAGTGTTCACTTGTAAACACTTGCACTTGTAAAGATTTAAAGTCAGCTTCAGAAATAACTTTAAAGTTTTGAGATGTCTTGAGATGCATCAGATCTTTATTTTTTATTTTTATGAACATAGTATTGAAATATAAGGTAAATGACATGAAATACTGTTCAGAGCCTGTGCATCATATTAACCAGACAGTTCCGTTTTTTTGGACTCACCAGTTCTCTGTGTATTGGTGTCATTTTCACTTCAATCACCTATCTGGCCCCAGTCTAAAACCTGAGGCTATTTGCTTCAGTATATTTTAAAATACATACCAGTATATATGTGCTAGGGACAGGTTTTTTCCAAGATACTGCCACATCCTGGAGGCAGTGGCAGGGTGGACCTGTCTTGGCTGTTTCTTCCAGTTTCACCTGAAGGCAGAGTGTATTTGGAGCAAGGATGAGCCAGAGCTCATGTTTTACCAAGTTACTTTGCAATATGTTCAATCCATATTGATAGGTGGAAGTATATTAAACAGGGAGTAAAGAGAGGGTGTTTTATCACTTTCCCTTCTGCTCTGGGACAAGGGCACAGCATCAGCTATACTGTTACAGACCAGAGATTCATTTACCTCAGTATCCTATTTCTGGAAGTGACCTTTATCAGACACCACAAGATATGGATAAAACAAGTAGATATGCAGCCCCTCAAACTACCCACAGTAAAACACCTCACAACTACTGTCAATCTGCAACTTAGGGATTTCCTGACCCAGTGTTCCTTTTTGTGTGGTTTATAGATCTTGGTGGAATTTTCTTTCCTTAATTTGTCAAACCATTTTCTGAAGCAATTCCCTAAACTTATCTAAAAATTTGGCACCCAGGGTTTCCTCTAGCAATAAATTCTACAATGGGCCTGTGTACTCCCTTTTATTTGTGTTAACCTACTAGAAATTAATTTCATTTGATGTTTCCTTGTTCTTATGTGAAGAACAGTGACTAATCGTTCCCAGGATGGTCAAGATTTTACACAGCTCTCTCATATCTCCCTTCAGCTGTTTTGTCTTCCATAGTCTTCTCTATTTTAAGCTCTGTGATGCAGAAACTGACCCGGGCCATGATTTAACCTTGTCTGCCCTATTTACCCACCTACCTTGTGTCTCTCTATGTACCTCTCTTATTCTACTATTTTCTGTCTGAGATGTGTGACTAGATTTGCTTTTGTGGTTGAGACATGGGTGCACCCATGTTTTGTGTTTGCTCTTGAGTTTTCCTACTAATTCCAAGCACTCTGCTTATTTTTTAACAGCCCCAGAGATTATGTTTTCATGGAATTAGCCACCCTGAATACAACATCTCTTTCCTGAACGAAAAAAAAGCCCATCATTGTGCATGTACAGCTAGGGTTAGCTTTTGCCTTGCATGCTAGAATATTCATAATAGTCATATAATATCCATAGTTTTCAATAAAATATCAGTCTAATTTCTAAAACTTAATGACAAGTGATTTCATTTTCTAAGCATGCTGCAACTCAAGAAATCTTAAATTTGACAATGATACTCTATTTTGAAGCTCTTGTGACCCTTGGAGTGCCTCCAGTCCTTAGAAGGCAATACCATTATATATGCAAATAGCTTATGCATATTAAACCTAAATTAGAGTAATTATTGATTTAAAACATAGGCTCTACCTTCAGCTACTCTAGTAATTGTTTTTACTGTCTTTCAGGGTTTTTCAAAGCTGGAGGTTGGGATTTTTCTTTGCAAAGTAGATTAGACAGAGCATGGAGAAATCCTGTTAGCTAGTTTTCAAGATTAAGTCAAATAAGTGATCAAAGGAATAGTTACCTCACTCATGTTTGCTAAAATCAAAAAGACAGAAAAGGTGATGTAATAAGTATTTTCCAGCTTTAACTTCTAAGATTCTGTAGCGGAAACTCCATTAGAGGAAAGATGGGACCAAACTGAAAAATGCAGTGTGAAATGTTTCAGAACCTCAGTTAAAATTAAGTAACTGATTGTGATGCCAAATTTGGTATGTAAATCAGAACTGTCCAGGAAGAGTACAGGTTACTGTTCTTGCCTCAGTTGTCTACACCAAAAAATTACAAAAATAATAACTTCTAAAAAGTAACTAACTTTATTTTCTGTCATATATAGGGGATTCTAGCTAATTAATTCTCTAGGGTAGTTCTCTGTAATAGAAAATCCTAATCAACAGTTGTACAGGTTCTCTGGACCTAATGTAATTACATGCTTTCCCTAATTCCACTGGTCTTTGTATTTGAGTAACATTAATTTCTCAAGAGATACCTGTCTGGAAATGTTGCTGGATTCATTAATGGGGAAGGCAATGTTCTATCAAGATTAGAATTTTTTTCAGTTTTTCCACCTGTGTGTGACTGATGACAGCGCTTACATCACTAACCATTTATTGCCTCAACTTCTTCACCATTCACAGAAATGGGAGGAGTATGAGCAGATTTTAGTAAAAATTTTTTGCTTTTTACTGTTCAAAGAGTTAGTTCAGTAGTTCCTATATCCAAATAAATCATTAGAATTCTGAATATATCTTTTGTGAATCATGTGGTGCTTGTTTTCCTCTGTTCTACTCCATGTTAAAATCAGAATAGGCATTAAGTCTTCTGTTTGCACAATAGCACAGGCAAATACTCACACCTTTGTTTGAGGAAATAGTATCTTGTTTAATAGACACTAGTTAAGAGCAAAAAATTAGAGAAATTATTTGGTACATCTTATTAAAATCTTTTTGTTTGTTTTTTTCTAATACATATTTCTTAAAGATAACAACTATTTGAAGGATTTCTCTATTGTTGTGGGATAATCCTCGTAGGTAGCTCAGCCCCAGGCAGATGCTTTCTCACTCCTCACCAGCAGGATGGAGAAGAGAATCAGAAAAGTGAAAGCGGCAAAACTCTTTCATTGAGATAAAGAGTTTAATTGATAAAGCAAAGCTGTGTGCACAAGTAAAACAAAACAAAAAATCCATTCATAGCTTTCCATCAGTTCAGCCATGTCCCGGAAAGCCATGGTCCATCACATGTTACAATGACTTGGGGAAACAGATGCTACAACTTTCAACCTCCATCCTTCCTTTTTCTTCCACAGCTTTTATTGCTGATGCCAAGGTCATATGTTATGGAATATCCCTGTGGTCAGTTGTGGTCAGCTGTCCCAGCTGTGTCTCCTCACAGCTTCTTATCCACTCCAACCAACCCACTGATAAAGCAACGGGAGAAACAGAGAAATCCTTGATGCTGTGCAGTGACTGCTCAGCAGCAGCTATAACATTAATGTGTTATCAACACTGTTTTGGTCAAAAATCCAGAACATAGCACCATAAGGATCCCTATGAAGAAAATTAACTCCATCCCAGCCAGACTCAGTACCTCTATTGGCACTGATAATCATCAGGACAGTAAATTGCTCAGTTTACAGGGACAAAGCAAGACTTATTACAAAGTTTTGCTGAGATTGAAAAATAATGGAGATGACAGGACTATTAAGATGGCTGTTTTATTTTAATAGGTATGCTCATGACATCGCTCAACTAGTTTAAGCTCTGAACTTGTTTCTGAGTACAAGTCGTGAAGGAAACACTTGTCCTCCTCAGTGGAAAAAAATAAAGTGCTTCTGAAGTTCCCAACAGGAAATGCTTGTCCCCTTACAGCAGAAGCAGATGATACATCCCTGTGAAGACCTTCTATAGACCTTCCTCTCTTCACTGACCAGACATAGACCTTAGGCACTCATGTCAGGAAGACTGCTAATTAAAGTAGCTAACAGACAAGTACCAGTCATGCACCTATGGCGCTGGACTGAATCACCCCATGTCTTAAGCTTCTGCAAAGCTCCGTTTCAGTAGAGCACAGAAGAATATGCTACTTTATGAGGCATAATTTCAATGACGTGGGTAGCCTGAGACTTGCAAAATTTGCAGTAAGTCTTCTAACATGACAGTCCATGATTTCCTCAATTACACTTTCTCCAGAGGATTGCCCATTTAGTACTTAAAGGGCTAAAGTTAGTTAGACTTTATTTTTTTGAGCTCAGCTTGGCAAGTTTAGAGGAGTAAGCCTGCTATTTCACCTCTCCAACCTTATTTAGCAATTCATTACTCCAGCTTCCTGAGCAGACATGAAACTGGTTGATCTCTTGCAAACACTTGTAAATTACATTCTTCAAAAAAACTCTTCAGGCCCTAGCACAGGGAGGTTGGCTTTTCTACCAGTTTTATTTTGCTTTCTCCTTTGTCTCCTACCCTGAGCAAGAGTCATATCTTTTTATCCCATCTTTCATAAGGTGCTCAGTGAATTTGAAAACTATGGGACACTGATGCCCAACAATCTGTCTCCTTTTACTGTACACAGAAGGCTCAGGAGGGATTCTGAGTCTACCTGCACGAGACCTTAGCAGTATGGCAGTCTGGGGGATGTGAAAAGGCTTCCAGGGGATAAGTAAAGATGATCACTTAGCTTCACTTGTAGCTTGATTGAAGTGAGTGAGCTGAAAGGCCTTTACCTAAAAACGTAACCATTAAAACTACTGAAGACTTGTGGAAGAGAGTTTCCCACACACAAGAGATTCCAGGGAAGGTAGGGTGTTTGCCATCTTGGCAGTAAACAAGAGCTGCTCTTGGCAAGAAGCCTCTCTCCTTAGTTCTTATAACTTGTGTATGACTGCTGTGAGTTACTCTGAAACTTCTTCCTGATGACATTGCTACACAAATATTTTTCTTTATTAAAGGGAACACTTTCCTTGCAAGAGTTTCACAGTTTACTTGGGCTTACAAAAAAATATTTCTGTCACTTGTGCCGTGAATATGAAATGGCAGACACAGTTCTAAGAACAATTTTAAATTGCACTAATACTTGTTTTCTATGGGGTTCAGTGTTACCCTCCTAATAAACTGTGTGTTCTAAATGAAAAAAAAACAACAACAAAAAAACCACCACCACTTTTTTTTTTCCCCACTTCCCACAGCTCTAGTACTTTGAGAAGAATAACATTTTCCTGGTATATTCAATGTTAGTTTGTTATAAAAAAATTGTGTCAAGGCTTTGCATGAATCTATACAACATTATTTCTGGGGGCTACAGCCATGGCTGCTTTATTTTATTTAAATGTGGTAGAAAGTTTAAAGGACAGAGAAGCAAAGAAAGGATGGAAACAAAAAAATTTAATGCAATAAATTATAGCCACATGTTCATAGGTATGTCAAAAACAAAACCCATATCCTGTTTCCCATGCCTGTTTGCAGTAGAACTTCTAGATTAGGAGCAGACTAGAGGTGGACTGGTACAAAAAACTCACCCGGGCTCCAGGATTTTGTTAAAGCTTCTGGCAAGAAAAGAAAATCTTTATCTTTGAAACAAAAGCACTGATTTTGAAAAACGTATTTTGGCTTATAATTTTGTTTTTGATTCTTCTTTTCCTCCCTGAACACATAGGACAACACATCTGAAACAGGTGTAGTCAGTTCTCTGTGTTTTACCTTTTCAAATCATCACATCTGTAAAAAAGCAAATAGGGAAAAGTGCATCAGGATTTTTTTTATTGTAGTGTAGAATACAGAAGTGCACACTACTGTACTCTTACTGAAATAGAAGGTGATATTTTTAAAAATATTTAATGGAAAAAGATGTTCCAATCTGAGCCTTTTTATACTTTAAAATATCACAGAACACCCTTACATTTTTGCCACTTGCTATTGCAGAGGTCAAAGATGAAAACATTCCATCTCTTTCCTGGAGAATAATTTATTCTGAAGGAGAGAAGGCTTAGGAACTTGTGCTTTGTGGAACTATGGGACAGTATCATCTGATTATCAGAGTGCAATGGGCAGTTGTGATGCTTTCTTAGGAAAGTAGAGCCAGTTCTTTGATGGGTAGTATTTAAAGCTGGATAAAATCCATTTTCTGTCTTGTCACACAAGCTACTGAATATGATATCCATGAAAATCAGTTTTAAATCACCTTGTCTTTAAATCCACCTATTCTCAGTGCTGAACCCATGAGAGAAAGCTGGCAGACATTTCTGTTGTTGATGGAATGAACCATGGGGTGAGTGCGGTCTGAGGATTTAAATATCTAGTCCTCAGAAATGGGCCTCTCTCTCAAGGTTCCCTGAGATACTTCAAATAAAAGAATTAAATTCTCAGCATTTGGAAAAATAATCAGAATACACACTAAAAATAAACAGCTTGTCAAGTTGTTTTTTTATACTTCTGTAAGTTAACAGTGCTTATTAAATACTACCCAAGTAAAGCATTTCTTTTCCCTTTAAAGCAAAAGAAAAGGATGACCTCTAAACAGAAAAAAAATCAGAGCAGAGAAGCATTTCTTCCTAATAAGTATGAAATTTAATAAGCTCTTTCTCCTTTACAATTAAGACAGAGGAAGTGATTTTGCTGGAAATTTATGGAAGTTTACGTCCTCAAGGCAGGCTGGAGACAGGTGGCTCTGTGCATGCTTGTTTACACAACTCTCCTAGGGCAACACAGTCTGACTTGCCAACCTCTGGGTTTGTACCCTTCTGTGACACTGGGCCAGATTGTCAGTGTTAGCCTAATAATTCCTGGAATCCTGCTCTCTCCTTGAGCCAGACCACAAATTTACCTCATATGGGATTCAATACACAGCTTATCTCAAAGCTCCGGAGCTGGCAAGTAAAGGCAGGTTTGACCACTTCTTGCACCTCCCAGTGGAGCAGATATGAAATGCTGCCTTTTCAAAAGAGGGAGGTACGTTTCTTTGCCACAAGGTGTAAAGGTAGGTGGGCTCACAGATATGCTAACTGCTCCTAATTACTAGTCTATAATTTTTCCTGCATCTGCTACTGGAGAGTAAGATGTGAATGCAGGAAAACAAGATGTTTCTGGCAAACCAAAAGGACTTTAGAAATATCACTTACAGAAAATAAAAATTTAATGTAAAAACAACTAAAGGAAGCTTAAATTTAACCTATTCAATGTCATGAGAGCCTGCCTTGGTCACTATGGAGCCCTCTTCTGAATTATCAAATATATCTCACCTCCCCTTATCAAAAAGCAGCTAAGAAATCCCTTAATCCAAGCTAATGCACCACCTTTTGTCTTCCTTTCTTCTTCTCAGCCTCTTGCCACCTACCTCCAAATTCCTGTTGGAGCACAAGCTTGGAATAGGGGCGAGGACAGTAAGCCACCAGCTCCCACAGCAGAAAGGGGCTTCCACAGGAAATTTGCCAAGAAGTAGATTTGATGCAGGCCATTGCTTTCTGGGACATGTAAAGTAAATTAAAATCGTGTCCTTCTGTGGGAGAAAGCTGTAATCTACACACTGCATTTATTTTGGCAAGTAGTGCAATAAGGTGCTGCCAGTCTACCATGAAATCATGGTGGAAGCACAAAGATACATAAGATATTACACAGATGTTCAGCATACATAAATAATTCTGAATTAGTTTCCAACCAAGAACTCTGATTTGAAAAAACTTTTAACACTGTAAACACTCTTAAGTCCATGCAAACTGATAAATGTTTCTATTTTCAAAGGCATGAGGAAAACTTGTTTCTCCCCATAATAAAATAGTAAAAATAGAAGGCTAATGCGAAGAGTGGAGCAACAGCTTCTTCTGCAGCTGGTCTGTTAACTTTCATCACAAGCCAGTGGTAGAATCCTCATTAACATCAAAACCAGCCCTGGGCTCTCTGTGCCAAGTTTCCTAGTATCAGGATTTTATTCTTAATAATTTAAACTCTGAAACTTCATTTCATTTTGAGGAACAGATGGAGGCTCATGTGTTTACTGATATTTTTCCCCATCTGTGATAACATAAGCAGGTTAGAGAATGAGTAGACTGTAAACATAATAGACTAGCAAATTTTAAATAAATGTTTCTGAAGATTCATAAATAAAATGCAGATTCCTTTGTGTATAGTACTACTAAAATACAAACCCCTGATCAGTCTAACTGAAGAAAATAGTTCTATTTCAAGGCAAATATTTTTGTAAAGAAAATTACAGTGAAAAAAAAACAGAACTGCAGTTCTTCTAAATTGAAGAATAAATACATGCTCAGAGAGGATTTGGGATTACACAAGGCTCATTCTCATTCTATGGTGCAAAAGATACCAACAGTAACTCCTTAGAAGGAGAGAGCAGACTAAATCTAGTTAACTTTAGAAAATGATCTTGATTCTGTCCTGGCACAGCACACAAGAGTGTATTCAGGGACAACTGCTCTTCAGGAGACTGGAGGGAGAGAAAGCAGTGGCAGAATCACTTCCACTGGTGAAAAGCAGCTCGATGACTCCTCTGAGACTGTTTAAGAAATGGATTGCTTCAGAGCATCAGCATCTTGGCTCTCCCTGACCCCTCATACCTGTTTCCCACCTGCCTGTGCCAAAATGCTGTTCAGCTTGGTGTCTGTGGAACACTGGCTGGAGGAAGATTCGTAATGTCATGACAGATTTTCTGTCACCAGAGCACAGCTTGACTGTTGCTGTGGAGAAAATAAAAAAAAAAAACATAAGGAGTGCTGAGAATCCCTGAGTCCAGCTTATGCTGTGAATTACAGATAGGAGTTTGGAGCCTTTGAAATCTCCCCTGACAGGGTTCGGGCTGTTTTTGGTTTTCTTATGACAAATTTGCAATTAGATATTTACACAAAGATGCATTAACTCAGAAGTCTATGGAAAACCACATAAACAGGAAAGGTCACAATGGGTCTGAGATCAAAATAGCACCTGAAGTAAGGCATATTGATAGATGGTGACATTTTAAAGGTGCCAAAGTCCCCTTGAAGACCCTCTGAACTTTATTAATTGTGGAATAATAAAAAATTTAATATCCAACATGCAAAAACAATAACAAAACACCCTTTTCCAGTGTCTGACAGTGTCTATATCACTAAGTAAACTAAGCAGGGCCAGGGTCTGATGGGCTACACTCAGCCTGTACAGTAAATTGTTAGCATGTGTTAACTCCCTGGCAGAAATTCGGCCAGTGCCAAAGTGCAGTCCCAGCCAATGGCCTGTGGCAGGTGCAGAAACTGTTTTGGGTATGGGCTTTAGTGGACTGGGGCTATGTGGTGCCAATCAATCTCAGGAACCTTCCAGAACATTTCATCTGCAAGAATAAATGCACTCTGTATCTCTAAACAAAAAAGGAAAAAATTAGGCTACTAAAATCTGTCAGCAGCAGAATTTCCATCTTGCATAGGTTTATTTTTTAACCGTGCATAATTCCAAATCGGTTTAAAATGCTGGTTAAAACAGGAATAAATGTCTAGTGCTTTGAAGAGGAAAAAAATGAGAATATTTCATGGAAATTAGTCTGGACCCCTAGTAGGAAACACTTATTAAATGGAGATCCTCTCACTAGAAAAGTGGGTCAGACATTCATTATGTGAGTCAGAAAGGCAAAGGAGATATGAGTCTTGTCTAGTCAGCCTTAATAATTGCACAGCACATGTATTTGTCTAGATGGCTGCTCTGGTTCTTCTGAAATACCTGATTGAAGGCCGGATACTGGCAGATGCTGAGCACCCATTATGCAGGAATGGGTAATTTCAGTTCTTGTTGACATCCATGCTGAAAGTCCTTCCCAGATGAGGGCCTTGTCTAATGAAATTTGGAAACCAGCACCAACAAAAGAGATGCCTGTAATATACACAGACTGGCACGGAGGGTCTCAATCCTGTTTGTTATCTGAAAGAATGTAAAGTGAATCCCCCTTCTTACTTGACTTACTTGACTCACTTGACTTGACTGTGATGTGGATAAGCGTAAACTAGTTTAGTCTGGGCTAATTTCATAAACATCATATCCTTTGAAATTTCTTAAAGCTCTCTTTCACTGGATTACTTTGCAACACCTTATGAAAAGAAAAATGTGACTTTAGTATGAACATTTTCACTAATCCCTCCCCATTTGGAAGCTACATCTAAATCTATGGAATCTATTGACATTACCGAAGTAGTGACCCTATTCAAGCTCAATTCTTTACTGTTGCTCCTACTTTAATACCTGAAAACCAAGAATAATAAAGAAAAAGTCACTACAGAAACTGAGATGAGGCTCATTTATCAGAATTAGTTGAGACCATTAGGCTTACTTGCGAGTGGTTTGGAGGGTTTTTATTCATCTAGCTACCCTTTGAAAGGATACAATTTCCATTTCTTTGAACAGTGTAGAACTGTCACTTTAAATTGTCTCAAATATATGAAGGAATTGCTTGCAAAATAGCTGTAGCCAGGAGTAAGGACACTGCAGATTGTCTAGCAATTAAATGTATCCATCATACAAATGGAATATGAATGGTAATATTATTCTGAATGAAGGAATGAAGCTGACACCCAGACTAGTAATCTGCTGGGTGACCTGACAAGAGAGATACATCCTCGAGTTGAATATTGCCTAAAGCAGAAACCTTCTCTAAACTAATGGAAGAAAGCTAGAGTAACTCCGCTAGAAATCATCGGTAAGCAAATTTTGGCAAGCCTTGGGTTTCATACCTGCACAAAAATTACATTCCACATATGAGAACAAAAATCTCAAAAAAATAACCTAGAAAGGACCAGCAGTTTACAAAAGTTGTCATTACTTCTGTTGTGGCTATCATTATATAAAAGTAATATAATCTCTTTAAGATAAAATCCAGCAGAAAGTGTATTTTCTATAGATCTTCAGAAGAACAAAACACTGTAAGTAAAAAAGAGCTTAGTAAAGTCAGATTGCTTTAAGTCACTAATTCTTTCCTCTCTTGTACAGTTACAAATTTTGCTCTGTGCTAGTCTAAGTTTGAGAGAGATATTGTCCTTTATTTTAGAAGTTCAAGTACAGCTCACATTGGTAGTTTCCATCTGCTTTTGAGCTCCTGCTGAGCTGCAATATCTGCAGGTAGGAAGATTAAATAAGTCACACAAGAGCAGAGGAAGAAAACAACATATTCAGCAAGGCTGTCCATTAAAAGGGCCAGTCTTCTTTCACATAATATTTAACCTGCATTGACCTTGAGAACAGTTCTCTCCTCCATTCTGAAGTCATCCTAAAACATAAATATAATTTTATTTTTTTAAGTATCCCCCCAAAATATTCCTCAATTGCAGTCTCTTTTTAAATATGTTGTTTGTGGCACTACTCACCATGTTTGGAGCACTATATCCAGTTCTGTGCTCTTCATTGCAAGAGCCCTGGGTATACTGAAGATTCCAGCAAAGGGCTCTAAAATGATTAAAGGATTGGAGCTCCTCTCCTGTGAGGAAAGGCTGAGAGACCTGACATGGTTCACCTGGATAAGAGAAGGCTCAGAAGGATCTTATCAATATGTATAAATACCTGAAGTGAGTGAACAAAGAAGATGGAGCCAGAGTGTTTTCAGTGGTGCCCAGTAACAGGACACCAGAGGCAAGGAAAACAAGCTGTAACACAGTAGGTTCCCTCTCAACATCAGGAAACACTGAACTCAGTGCACTGAACTCAGTTTTAAGACTGAAACTCAGATCTGTTTGCAAAACATTTCTGGGTTTTTCGGTGAGTATTTTAGCAGAACATCACTTTTATGAAGGGTTTTCCAGCAGGTTAATTTTTCCATTACTAATACACTTCTGAACATTTTCTAAAAGACAAAAGAATAAATATAAAAATTCCATCAAAGATCACATTTAAAAAGGCAATCTATGATGGAAGAAGTATTGACATGTGGATTTTTAATTCTTCAAGGCTTTGTTTTCAAATTTTTCATGGGGTCGAAAAGGAAAATTTAGTTTGGACAAATCTGACAATTTGTCTGCTAAACATACACTAATTTCAACTTTGATGGAAAATACAGAAGAAAAATATAACTCATGGCTTTATAAAGAGACTGTTAATCTGACTGTCCCTTATGAAGACAAAAGGTTACCAGATTTTATATCTATTCCCTTTTAAAATATTAAATACACAGGAAAGGGAAGAGACTGAAATACTGCAGATTTGATAAAACCTTTTAAATACTTGCTTTACCAATCAATCCCTCTATGACTTACTTTAGTTTAGCACTCATACTTCAGTAATGATGATCTACCTTCATGGTGCCACGTGGGATGCAATCTAATAACCTTATATAATGATCTCACATAAAATCCAAAATCTTGGCCAAGACTTCCCATTAACAAAGCGATGATTATACTCTTAAGCAGTAGATCATTTGGGTTCAATGCTGCTTTGACTCAAGCTGAGGAATAGTACAACATAATACTATCAGGACCGAGCTAAATGTCTTAACTGACTGGACCTTAATAGCCTGAGGTGCTCCAGACATCTTAAACTGTGATTTCCACCAATCTCCTTTTTCTTTTATGGTTTATAGTTGAATCTATATTGACTTTTGACCAATTAGGCTGAATGTGCACAGTATTAAGAAAGCACAGCAATTGAAAACCAGTAAGAAATCAAACCCACTCTCCCCCACATTCAAAGTATAGCAGAAAGATACAATCTCAAATGAACTGAGAAGTTTCTTATTTTTCATGGGAAAGTTCACCGCTCTCAACATAGATGATCTGGCCTTATCATAAACCTTTGAACAAAAGAGCTCACAGAACTTAGTCCAGCTTTGCACAAGGAAGAAAGGTAGGACCCTATTCATCTGTAGTATTTTAAAGTGTATTTCCTTCTGAACTCTTAAATATCTCACAGACCTAAAAGCTATTCCTTCACACATAAAAGTTGAAATAGCACTGCAACAGCAGCACTAAAGAACAAACACAGGAGAATAGGCACTGATTCTTTCAGTCACTCCGGATTGCTGCTACAGCATTGGTGTCAGAAATAAGACAGCGAATGGGCCAAGATACCCATCTGTAGGCGCAAGGGGTTTTGACTACATCTCTATTCCTGTGTCTACACACTCCACAGCCATACCATCAATGCTACTCTTCTAGAAATCTCAAGAGTGTTTTAGGGAAGCAAGGACACTTCAAATGCAAAAGACAAAGACAAATTTTGCTGTGCTTTGGGATTTTAATGCTGTAAGGTATTGTTCTTCACGCTACTCTCCATAGCTCTTAGTATAAACACGATTCTGGGTGAAAAATGGAGATGCTGTTTGCAGCACTCTGAGAGACGAGGCTTTAAGAAATATTCCATGTATCATGAAGTTAAGAGTTATAGCTGCTGGCTTTCCTAATGAGCTGTTTTCTTAATAGAAAATCTCTTGTCTTGTAACGAGAAAGCCTACTGGAAAAGAAATCTGCTATGACAGAATGTAATTTTTCTAAAGAGCTTCTTAAAGTTAAGCACAATATTTCATTTAAATCTATTATTTTACTACATTAGCTAGAATTACTCACAAAAGAGTAGTAAGAATAATGGTAATTAACAATGAATAAAACCAAGACAACTGATTATTTCATTTTAAATTGTAATGATAATTATTTTCAGAACTATCAAAAGCAGTTATGAAATGTCATTAAACTTTTCCAAACACTATTTTGTTAGAAACCCCATTCAGAAGTAAATTAATTTTAACTGTCAAATCTGCATAAAACACAAACTGAGTTCCATTCAGCTGCATTCTCCATAAAACCCTGGTGGAAGGGCCTGTGAAACAGCTTCTGCATCCATCCTGGGTAGGAAAAATCAGACAGAAAGCTTACATCTTATGCTCCCACCTGGCCTACAGGATTTATGGTATGCAGAAATGTGTATATGGGAGCCAGAAGTCTGCCTGCATTTAATATTACTGGATCCTGAGCAGAGGATCCCAAGCTTTTTCATGGAAAACACATTCATGGCATATAGGAGTGCCCAACCGTCTGTTACAGACTGTTTCTCAGCTGTGCACTCTTCAAACAGAGATGAAAAAAGGGGAAAATACGAACTACAGCACCACACACACTACAACATAAACTGACTCAAGGGGGGAAATACAATGAAGAAAATTGGAAAAGAAAAAATTGTAGGCTTTCTAGCCTATTGAAATGGACAAAGCATTGGAAGAGACAAGCCACTTACTTCATTTTATCTTACTTTTTCTGACCTATGAGAAAAAAAACAGGCCAGTTATTACTGCAGCTTTTGTAGTTAAAGGCTAAAACAATGAGACTACACTGTGAACTGAACAAAGAGCTGGGAGGTTTGTGACTTCACATTCCTCACCTGATGCTTTGAAATACTGGAGGCATTTTAGCTGTAATACAAAATTTCTAGGATGCTTAACTTGCAAATACTTGCATTATTAAAAAATAAAAAGTTGTTTGGGGTTTTAGTTACATGAGGTAAGACTCACAGAAGCAGATGTCAAGTTTATAAATTCAGCTTGCAAACACATATTTTTTTCTGCTCTAAACCAGTCGAGTTCAAGTTGGAGTCTATGCTTGTTTGTTTTTTTCTTTTAAAAATAATTTGGATCATACATGCCTCTTGCACCATCTTATCACCTAAGGCAAATGTAACTCTGGCACTCAAAAGGCTTAGCACCACAGGTACCTGGACTTTTTGAAACGAGTTTATAGTTTCAGTGGACACAGCCAAGTGGGCTGATTATAGCCTTATGGTAATTGTTGGCTTTTCCCCAGTAGACTGCTTTCCTATGTCAGTCTGCTAAACACAATCTCATCATTTAGTTTTAAGCATAAGACAATTAATTTTTTACTCAGAGTAGGATGTAGCTATTTTCATTACATTTCTAACTTGCTTTCAATATAAAATTTTACATCCTACATTTCTTTATTGAATTCAGTGAAGACCTATAAATCATTATCATTATCAAATCATTAATTATTATGGGATTGACACTAATGACAAAAAAAATTTACATTTTTTTTATCTGTTTATTATTTGTAAAAAAAAAAAATTATGTTCTGCTAACTGAGTTAAGATCATATTCTGATCAGTTTAAGCAAATGATTCCATAGGCTTTTGACCACTATTTCCCATCAAAGTCTCTCACACACTAACAAGTTTACTATGCATCACTTACGTTTGCCTCACAGACCTCCAGGCATTCATGCAAGCCTCCACTGTAGAATTCATTTACTGCCTGGCTGATGTTTTGAATATACTGGTGTTATTGGAAGAGCTTTAGTCTTTCTTGCTATTCTTGCAAGGGCATAAATTCAGGGTCAGATAAGAGATGGTTCCCTTTTCTCTCTAACACAGCCAGGGACTTGAAAGGTATACTGCAAGTTTATCTGAGCCTATAAAAATGTCTAGTACAAGGTATCGCCTCATCATAAAAATAATTGATCTAGGTCTAATTTTTCTCAGAATAATCATTCTGGATATTTTTCACTTACTGTAACAAAAAAGTGAATTCTTTTCTTAACTTTAATAGAAGCATGTTTTTTACCCTTTACCTCAGCTTACAAAAAAAGAGCTATCATTGGATAATATTGTTCAGGTAACATTGCATTCTCATCCTATTTTTGTGACATTAAAAGCGAGATAGAAGACAGTGATTTGAGATTAACATAGCTGTATTGTTCTTTATGAATGGATCACAATAATATTGCAGTTATTTTTCATTATTATTGCTTTGCAAAGTGTAGCAAAATCATCATTCTCCTCTGTGCGTAAACAAACACAGTCTTGACTAGTATTCAGTGACATCGAGCTTAAATATTCCAGGTGTCAGAAAAAAACGAGGTGACAAAATGATTTAGAGTCATTAGTTAAATGAGGTTTCATAAAAGAAATTAAAGAATCCCAATATATGATATATATTTTGGGATAAAGAATCCCAAAATATGTCTTTTCCATTATCATACAGAGTATGGGATATTGAGACCACATCTATCTCTGAAATCTAACAGAGCATGCCTCAGCATTTAGGAGTGAGCTTCTGAATAGAATTGTGCAAACAATTGACTGACTCTTGAACTGCAGTGTTGAAGACAGTTTGATCAGATTGAACTACAATCAGAAATGAAAAAGATACTAGCATGCAGGTTTTTTGCATCTTAAATAAAACCAGAAAAAAAGCATTTGTTCATGTAGCATGTTTTAAGCTAAACGCTTTAATAAAAGGAAATGAATCAGAGGGCAGGGAGATCAGCAGGAGCACACCCATTTCGAATTGAAGAGTGAAGGTATTTATCCAGCTGGCAAAAGATTGAGACAATGATGAGCACCAACACTAAGAGTTTTCGAAACCACCTTCCCCTCATTTCAGGAAAATGCGCTAAACATCTGTCTTGTTTTCATGTGCAGTAATTTGTTTATTTAAAGGCTTTTCCTCTTCCAATGAGAAGAGAAAAGATATTTCCTGTCTGAATCTAGTTGGTGAATTTGGTAAATTGTGTTTTTCAATATTCGGGGAATGGT
This sequence comes from Irena cyanogastra, assembly GCA_013397155.1. Taxonomy (NCBI): domain Eukaryota; kingdom Metazoa; phylum Chordata; class Aves; order Passeriformes; family Irenidae; genus Irena; species Irena cyanogastra. The sequence continues at coordinate 297,011 of VWZV01002807.1, read as the reverse complement.
CATTTTACATCATCTACCACTGTAATTTTAAAATCATAATTAAATCTTGATCTCTTGAGGTCTTTTGTGGGGATAGAGTTGTGGTGGGTATTTTTTTAGAAAGCTAAAAATATTATGTCTCTTGATCTGATGATAATAAAAATTTCTAGGAGTAGGATAGAGAGAAGTGCAGTGCCAGTGAAATATATTCTTTCAAAGGGTCGATCAGTGAAGGAAACCTGTCAGAACATCTGTTATCCAGAGAATCTTATCTCTGCATTGATATTATTAATATTGATTTTCATGTGAAAACAAAATTCTGCCTTCAGATTATGTATGAACAATTGACTTAATGTGATCTTTGGCCTAGAATAAAATTTTTCTGTTACATTTGTGGGTGAGGGCTCATGGCCCTACTGCATGACATAAACAGATCCAGCCTAAAATGCAGTCACTGCCCAGCAGACTACAAATTTCAGCCAAAAGGTAGTAACTGAGCACAGATCTCCTAAACAGCCAATCCAATAGCCTACGAAACTAGTCCACAGTGTCTCAGTTTGATTTCTACTCCTTATCTGCATGGCAGTACAAAAAAAAAACACGGTTAAGGCAAGAGGTTTTAATAGTCACGTTATCTTCAGTGCCAGACATAATCACAAAATACTGTGATGATATGCTGAATATGAGGCACATAACAGAGAAAATGCCTGAACGAATAGTACCTGGTGAGCCATGCATGGGCAGAATATTAATCTTAGCACCTCTCACAATGGCATGGTTTTCTTACCATAGTGAAACAGTAATTTCACTGATTCACCAGATTTAGGCTACAGGTACGTGAGAATGTGACTCTTGGAAACCAATTAAATACCATTTATTTACTTATCCAGTAAGTATACAGAGATAAATAAAAGTTGAAATGTAGTGCTAGTTTTGTCACAGGAAACATAATGTAGAATTTAGGCCAAGATGCATTACAAAAGTATCACAGTTCTAAATGCAATACCCCAACATTTACCAACCCAGTGTGATGTTTCTGTCTTTGGAATGTTCTCAGTTTTGCAGCCCTAACTTCAGCCATTAAACTCCAGTTATGAATGGCGAGAAGAAGGAATCAGGGCCAAGTGTGTAGCTTGCATTGTCACTATGGTATAGATACCAGAAAACTGCATACTATGTTCCAGGCCCACAGTCTGAACTTTTTATTGTTTGTTTTGTTGTTTTGGTTTTTTTTTAAGAAAATAAAAGCGCATACTGTCTATTAGTTATTCCTTTGATAAAAAAAAATTGCAATGAAATCAACATGGCCTTCTTGCTCCTATTCCTATTTCTCTTCTTCACCACTCACTACTACTTCACTATCATTGTTTCCCCTTCATCAACCCATGATGGTTTTCCCAAGTCTAGCAGAGTTTTTGCATGAGCAAAGCAAACAGTATTTGATCCCAGACAACAAATTAAATTAGCAGTGTATGCTGACTGCTCTCAGATGAGTCACATTCTACTTCCAGTAAGACTGCATCCAAACCTTGAATGTCTAGTGCCTGACAAGTAAATTATCTCAGTACAGTTTAGTTGCTGCTCATGTGATGGAGGAAGGAAAACAGGCAGCTTCATTCTCTTTTTAGGCAGACTCAAATGAACATCCTATTGCATTTGCAACCTACGCAAGCTGTTTCCTCCCTCCATGGTGTTATTCTTCCATGGAACCAAAGGACACTCTGCTCTCTGCACCCAGTAGAGAAGAAAAATGCTACTCTACCTATGGACTACAAAGGAGAGAAGGAGGGAGAGAGAGCTTTGTGCCTTCCTTGCTTCTCCCTCACTCCAATGTTGTGCTCTGGCCAGATGCAAGGTGACTCTAAGCAGTTACATGTGTGGACTTAAAGATTACAAGAGAGAAAGAAAGTGGATGGCCCCTTTTTTTTCTCCTGCTGTATATGGAACTCCTTTCTGTCTTTCCTGGGTGCTCCCTCTATAGACTGATGAACAACAGGTCAGAGGAGACAGACTTTTTACCTGCCAACCCCAGAGTTCAGGATGTGTTGTTTCTCCTGCAGCAGTTGATGACACCCTAACAACCTTAGCAGCACTGGAGCTGCATTCCTACGCTGTAACAGGGGAAGCAGGACCAAGGGCCTGAACTAAGGTCTTGGCAGGTAAGTAAAGGAGCAACCAGTATCAAAGAGCTTCGTTTGCAAGTGTACGTCTCTGTAATGTTTAAGTCTTAATATGTGCTCTGCTTTATCTGGGAGCTTAAACTTCCAGTTTTCAGAAGAGTATTTGAGAATACTTATTAGCTCTGCCAAATGCTTGAAAAAAAATTTGAACCAGCTCATAAATGCAGAGAACTTATAAAGAAAGATTACTTGTGCTAAAGATGTCTCAGAGGTGGAATTTCTTCTTTGAGCTGAGCAGGAGTTATTAAGATTAGTGGGGGAGGGAGAAGCTTTATGCTACAAACATATTTTTGTAGCAACACTTGGAATGACTGAGACCATCATTGTATGGTGAATACTAAATATTCAAAATATGAGCTCTTGAGATTGGAAGGGGGACTTTTTGCTTGGTTGCTTGTTTTCTCTCAACCAGACACATAGGAAATACGTGATGAAAGAAAATTTCCATCTCCTTACTGTGTTCCACTTCTTAAGCTTAATTATCAGAACCGGGTTTTCCACATGAATGTCTATGTCACTCAAAACACCCTTTATTTCAGTAGTTATCAGGAATTGTGGGTTTGCTGGCAATACTATATTCCAGAAGATTCACAGAGAACACACACAGAGGAAGTCTTTACCACTACAGCAAATCTGATTAAAAAGATATTTGCAAAAAAATAAGTTATTCTAGTTAGCGGTTCAAAAGAGAAGCAAAAAAAACATTAAAAACATCCTTGCATAAGGGAAATCTTTCTTTTCCTTGCTTGTGAGGGTAATAGATGCCTTTCTGCTCAGAGGCCAGTATGTTTTACTTTTTGGAATGGAAAACAAATTTAGATCAGAAGAGGAAATCATAAGGAGCTGCCACATGCTAAGTTCTGTATCTGAGCCATCTAGTGCCACTGTATCTTGGAGAGAGAAAAGGGAATATTCATAAAGACTGAAAAACTATCCATAACTGGTGGGGCATCAAAGCCCCATCAATATCCAGTTCAGATATTCATATCCCCCTACTCATACTGTGGCTAGTATTCTCAGTTAACTAAGTGAAATCACTCCAAAAGTGACCTCTAAGTATTTGCCCATCTTTCAGTGGATAAACTGTGAGCTTCTAAAAAACTGCATGTGCTAATAGCAACTGTAAATTAATTATCATCATAGTTCAGGGGACGAGTCATTATAAAAAGTTTTCTCCAAAATTATAGACATGAGAGTGAAAAATTATACCCTGTATAGGTCTATATCTTTTAAAAGTTTGCATTACTTTAGTCATTGTTTTAAATTAACTTTCTCTAGACAAAATAAAGTGTTGTACTACATTGCAGCCTCACTGTTAGGAATGAAGATAGAGGAGACAATGCAGGAAGGCCAACACATACGACCAAACTGGAAAGTATCCAGGTCATAGAAGAATGGTAAGTTGGTCAAACTGTTACCTAATTTGTCTTTAACTAATATAGAGGATTGTCTTGGGTTTAATTCTTTGGGAATGTCCTTTTAATTGCTTTTCCTCCAAAAAATTCCATACAAAAGGAAACAAAATCTGTCCTGACAATGAAATGACAGCAGAGACATTCACAAGTCAGGCTTATTTACAGTTTCTTATTTGTAGCGAAGAACCACAGGGAAAAATGTAAGGTGCATGAACAGTTCCATATGTGGGTCTCTGTAAGAAGCCTCTGCTACCTGTGGGAGCATTTTTTCCTGTCTCTCCAGACAATAAAAAAAATAATAGTCACAAGTGTACTTCATGACCAGGTTTTTAACATGGCTACCTTTCATCTTGAACTATGGTTTCACTGGTATTAACCAAAAAAAATATACCTTGCAAACTAGGTTAAACACACTGAAAGTCTGAGCTTCTACTTCTGTCTAAATCTTGGGCCCATGTTTACTGTGTGGGGAAAAATGGTAATCTGTCAGGGGCCCTGAGTTCTCTAATCCCATACGAAGGAAATTAAAAATTTAAAGGACATATATGATGACAAAAACACTCAAAACAATTCATTGCCTTTATTGCTAATCATTGTCTTTTATGAGAAGACAATATTGTAAATTTCTACAAAATAAGATAGTGAAGAGAGCTTCCCAACAAACAACAAGGGAGCCCAGGTTGTTTGTCAGCCTCATTGAGCTCAGCAGGTTCTTTGCACTCTCCTCAGCGGAGAATGCAAAGTCCTGAGAGGACTGTTCACCTTAAAATCTGTGTTTAAACGTTTTTAATTAACAATTACTTTGTAGATAAACAATTTATGATTTATCACAAATAGCTTCCCATCATCCAGTCTGCTTTGCATATAAAATAGGAGTTGATAAATTGACTTGAACAGAAATTACATAGACAAACGTCACTTATTGTGCATCATGGTAACACAGAAGCTAATGACAACAGCTAGTAAAGCTCTTGTGTTGGATCAGGAAGGAGAGGGCAAGTGCTCAAAATTAAGTTTGAAACTATATTTAATTGTTGTTAAGTAATCTGGATAATTACTTTCTTAAGCTATCCATTGGTGCATTAATGGATTAGTGATGCCAGTAAGTCTTCTGATCACTTACCCAGTGCATCCACTGGTAAAAGCCACAAATAGTTTCCTTCAGGAAATGGAAATAAGGACTTTTCCCTATTTCTTCTCTTTCCAGTTTTGCCAGCAAAATCCATCACATCTCATGCCAAAAGATCATCATTCAGGTCAATGGCATGAAACAGAGAGAAGCTTAGCAACCCTTAGGTACAAGCACAGAGAAATATGCTAATTTAAAATCTCTCTGAATTACTACTTTGTTTGGCCTCATTAGTATGCTTTTTGGCTGCCAAGAGCTTTTTGTTTTTCTTGTTCTTCTTAAACCAAATCGTGTACAGTCACCATCAGGGGCAGGCAGGGACATCAGGTGTCATCTAAACTCGCAAAAGAGAGTCTGTTTCCAGCTTCCTGGAATCTCTAACTGCAGAGGCAGGAATTCAGTGCTGTTGTGGGATTTTGTCATTGAGCCACATGGCTAAGAACACCAGCAGAAAACTTGTACAAGTCAAGTGCATGTCTCATAACATTAAACACATTTAGTGGGCTATTGGGATAATGAATGCACAAGTGAAGAGCAAACAAAATTCCCCTGTTACTGCTGAAGCCTTGTTGTCTCCATTTTTCACTTTGGACTAAAGTGCAGTTGAAAGGAGAATTTTTGGATGAATGTATGAAAACACTGTTACAAAAATAGAAGCATATTTGTAATGATATTTGCTTTTGCAGCCAAAACCCTACTGCAGATGAAATTTTGTCTTGGGCTCAGAACTTTGACAAGATGATGAAAACACCAGCTGGGAGGAATCTTTTCAGAGAGTTTCTTAGAACGGAGTATAGTGAGGAGAACCTGCTTTTCTGGCTTGCATGTGAAGATCTAAAGAAGGAACAGAACAAGAAAGTTATTGAAGAAAAAGCAAGACTTATATATGAAGATTACATTTCTATACTATCACCAAAAGAGGTAAAGCTGTAAATGTTATATTTGCATTTTCTGTTATCCCAGAGCAGAAATGTTATACACTGAACTGCCAGCTGAGGATCTGAAAGTCTGTCAGATTAAAGTCTTAGTATGAACATTAAATCAGGAAAGAAAGGGACAGAAACAGTAGAGATGCAGGCACTGGGCCATTTAGCATTACCAGCCACACACATCCAAGTTCTCTTTATGGCTCAAGAAACTCCAGTAAGAGAAAGCTGAGAAATAGGTTTGCCTCTTTAGTAATGCTAACATGTCTGACAGGGAGAGGAAGTAAATAATGCAAATGGATTTCTGGAGAAAAAGCACCAAAATTAAGGAATTTAAATCAGAATCTTTATAGATTTATCTGCTGCTACAATTGTCTGGGAGAAAATCTGAATTTCCACTGGTTATTCCTATGTGAGAGTCCAAGGATGAAGCTGACATATTTTATCTAATGAAATGTATAACATCTAGAGAATTTTATAAGAAGATGGCTTTAACCGAAATAGACAAATTTTGAAATTATCTTCACCCGTAGTAAAGAAAAAGCATCCCTATCAAACCATGTTTTGTAATACAAAAAGATACATAAATATATAAGGACTATAGAAGAGTTTTTCTTAGGCCACATCATGTACCTTTATCTTCTTTGCCTTGTCTTTGTGCATTGCATTTGAATTTCTACTCAATGGCGTTATGCTAATTTATGCTTGCTGCGGACCTTGCTTCCTACATTTTTCTTTTTCACTACATACATAATAATTTGCAACTTCATTCATATGAATGAAGCCAAAAGTGATTTATAGCTCCATTATCTTCTCTTTTGCCATAGTATCTGCTTTTGCTTTGGAGTGAAATACAATTGCCAATACAGCAAGCTAATAATAAGTTTTTCTTCTAATACTATATTTTTACCAGATAGGTGTGTGATGAATTCTCAATTTTCTTTTTAAGCTAAGGCCAATCAGCATTTAAAATTCAAACACTAAGCATTGTTTGACTTAGAGTTTAACAAAGCTACTCACAAACTTGGTGCACTGGACGCATACAGATCTCATCAATCCAGTTGCTCCTGCCCATACTGGAAATCTTAGGAGGCAAAAAAGAACTGTTTGCAAAGCATCAGAACAGCATGGAAACTGAAAAATTCTTGTTCATCCAGGCATCCCTTTCCAGATATTACCTTTTGGCATAAGAGCTGATATATTTAGCATGACTTGTTCAGTAAAGAAGTTATTGAGGCAGAAAGTCTTAGTGTTCTAAACAGATACTTTGTATTCATCTGTTTAGCAAGAAAATACCTTTAGTAATTCTAACTAGTTTTGCCATCTGGCTTCAGTGAGTCACTGAAAAAATACAATGCAAATTAACAGTTCCATAATTAATTTTGGTTTTTGCATTCTCTGAGTGCAATTAACTTTTATTATGCTCACTGGCTCAAAACCCCATTATCCTGCCAAATTTGAGGGTTTTTTTATCCCAGCTATTATGTTTGATATTGAAGAACCAATTAGCTGCACAAACTGTTTTTGTTGATATAAATGTGTATGCCTGTGTGTCAGGGGGAGAATTGCTTAAATCTTAATGTGTCCTTTCTGTACTGTAGAAATGCAATGGTCTGGGCTTGAAATCTATTCAAACACATTCTGAAGACACATGGCTGCAACACTGCCACTCAAAACTCCCATGGCACTGTACTCCTGCCCACACTCACTGGCTGAGCAGGACCACTGGTCTCTCATAGTTGTGCCTTGTGACTGATAACCAAGTGACAGCAAATATTAGAGGAGAAAGCTTGTCTGCTCTGTCAGTAGCATACTCCAATATGCCAACAACCAGATTCTATAGCTGGTACTGAAGATAGAATGAAAAGGTGTATTTACTTCTCAGTGCTGTACTACACTATGCCACACCACATCAGCATATTTCAAAGACTTTGCTTCACCATGTATGAAAGCACAGGCTCACACATCCAAACATATTCTGGATTTTCATCTTGGTTAACATCCTTCATGTATGAAGGTATGTTAATACATGGAGCTTTTCAGGGTTGAAGTCAATCCTTCAGCCAGTATTAAGATCCTTGTACAGTTGCAGAGCAGTAGGGTCAGGTTGCAATTTGGTGTAAATCACAGCATCTTAACTGATCTCCTCTTGGCATTTATCTACACAGGATTTTATCCCTTCTTAGCAGAGTAAACCCTTGCTGGTCCCAGTGGGCCTTGCTGCTACTGCCATTTCATTTAATCCAGAATGCATTAATTTACTAGGTTTTAGAGCATTTTGTGGATAAACTGTACGTTCACTCAAATTTCTAAAGAATATTCTAAAATCATCTCGGCATTCATCTCAAGTATATTATGTCCTTTTCTGCCTAGGCACAGGAGTTCATCACAAATGGTAAGTAAATGAGAAGCTAAAACAGAAACTTGCTAACAGCTTCAATATGAATATATGATCTCCTGAAAGTATGAATTACCAGATGTTAAAGAATCCTGACAAGAAGAAAAAATCTGAAATAGCTAATATTAATGGGCAGATTAACACAATAAAAATTATAAAAATCCCTGGATAATTTGTAAGGAACAAGTGTAGTGCCTGAAAACAAAACTGAAAAAAAAATCTTTAGGGCAGCCAGATAAGAATGATGAATAGAAATCTTCAAAAAATTTAACCACAAATGCTCAGAAAACAACCTTGTAGCTCTCTGAACGAGGGTAATTCAATATCCATTTCAGAGAAATATTTTTAAATACATACAAATTATTTTTTAAGGTAGAACAATATATTTTGGAAAACTGCAGTTGCACTGCATTTAGTCTGCTATACAGCTGCATTTCATTGTACAGATCTTAAGATGAATGCAAAGACCAAGTCAAAACTGAAATTGAGTTGATTTTCCCAGTGCATTACACAGTAATTGTGTGATGATTCTGAAAGAAGTACAGAGCATTACTTGAATAACTAATAAAATCAGGATGTTCAATGGAGCCCTAAGAAATAAAGATACATATTATAGCTTTTCCAATATTATTGTTTTATTATTCTGTGCTCATCTTCTTCAGGTTAGTCTTGATTCCCGGGTGAGAGAAGTGATCAACAGAAACTTGTTGGATCCCAGCCCTCACATGTATGAAGATGCCCAGCTCCAGATATACACCTTGATGCACAGAGACTCTTTTCCAAGGTTTTTGAACTCTCAGATTTATAAGTCTCTTGTTGAAAGTATTACAGGCTCTGCTTCTGAAACTTAATTTTAATCTTCAAACAAAATAACATGATTTTTTTTTGGGAGGGTGGGATGGAAGAAAATTAGTTTAATAACATCTGGAGCTGGGTTCCTGGAGAACTACAGTTTAGCACTACTCAGGCTACTGTGAAGAAAAAAAAAATACATATAATGGTCTCTGTCTACATTTTTACCAAGGTCCTCCTTGCTCAAGATGGCATGGGAGGGGATCAATGGATTTGCCAAAATACATTTGTTTCACACTCCTTTCACCCTACTGCAGTCAAGATTGCAATGATGTATTTGTAGTTTTATGAACAGTCTCCATGTGTATCCTCACACTGCATGTGCAAGGTAAAACTGCTTCACTTACCACTTAGTTGTTGCAATATTTAATCCAATAACATAAATTATAGCTGTATTTAAAAAACTTTTATTTTGTGCAATACGGTCCTACGGTACATAGAAACAATTACAGCAAACCAGAAAGAGGCTTGCATTTTTTAACATCACTAACTAAAAAGCCAATTTTTAAGGTGTAGCATTACTCTACATGCTCTACTGAGTACAATACACTGACTTTTTGAAGCCAATATTTCTGTACAGAGAAAAAGAGCTATTTATCACTGTTTATTTAAAATAAATCAAGCAGAGGTCTCCTCTGGTTGTTCACTGCCAAAACTGTGGCATTTTCATTACAGAGTTTGCAATGTCAAAGAAAAAGAAAAATAAAAGGAGGAAAAAAAGCACAAATCACTTAAAGGGATCCATTTCTGGGTGACACAATCTATGCGCTGATATTGTTTAATTGTTAAAAGAACAAAGATTTTCAATGTACATTTCAGATGTCAGATACTGTAATTGATTTATTAAAGACTGGCTATCCAGTTCTAACACTGTTGTATAATGTTATGTACTTCAGAAAAAAAAAAAAAAGAAACAAGAAACAACATAAAAAGCTTGATAATTTAGTTTTTTGAATAAAGAAATTTAATAAAAGATTGCCTACATGTAGCATTTTAGAGCATTTTAGAACATTTTGATGAACTGCATCTGTTCTGTAAGATATTTTTTTTTTGAAAGCTAAATCCGGTAAAAAATGTTTTTAAATGAAGTAATGTTTTACGAGGTGGCGGGTTAAAGAAGACTTATCTTAGCTTCTAGCCTCATTGATTTTGAACAACTCCTTGAAAACAAGGGGTTTGGAGAGTAATATTAAACCAAACTTCAAGGGCTTCTAAACCCACAGATCTTACCCAAGCAAAATGCCTACAGAAACACAATGGGTATCTTTCCTGGGTAAAGATTCCTGTACTGAGCCCTTAATCATAGCTAAGGCAGCACAGTACTCTCATCACTAGGCTGCCATGGTGTTTTTAATAGGTGTTTGCTTGGCCTTTTTATCAAAGAATGTCCAGTTTCAGGACACATTTTGATGTTTAAAGAGACAGTGACTTGGAACTTTAAAAAAAAACCCCATCTTCATACCTACCAGACACAAGCAAAATGAGTGTTAACATCCCTCATAAACTGCTAAAGATATACCAAGAAATTGCTCTGAATACTTGTTAAATATATATATATATGTTAGGATGTGTGTATATATATATATATATTTAATACTGACAACCATACTAAGACTTAAGAGGCAAGGTTCTTCTCACTTACGTAGGACTAAACATGGCACAAGCCCATCGCTTTTGATTGGCCTGGAAGGTCTGGCAGTTGTGTCCTTGAGTGGAATCTGGCCAGAACACAGTTGGCTCCAACCCCTCAGTTACTTCCTGCGGGCAGCCTCCGGTGCCGGCTTTGGCAGGAGCTGCTGCTGCCGTGGCAGGTCTGCTGTGGCACCGTAACTGGGAGGATGCAGGTCTTAGTTTATCTTCTGGGGCTTATTTTTTTCCCCTTTGTTTTACTACCTCTCATTTTCTTAATTTATTGAACACGCTTCAGATAGCAGGTTTGGGGAATTTTTTAGTCATTCTTTTTACTTGAAACCTGTGTGCTTTTTTTGGATATATATATGAACAATTTAACAAACTGTTTCTTAAACTCATTTGGTTTTGTAATTTATATAGAATTCAGGAGATGATTAAAAGGGCTATTCTCTATTCCCTATGCAAATATTTTAACTGTTGTAGTGTTTGACAAAATGGGATCTAAAACAGAAATCTGCAAAGTGGAAAAACAAACCTGTTTACAGTGGCATTGCTGACTATCCTACCATATTCAGCACTTTTAAATATTGTTATTTATGAAAATGTAGTTTAAAATGCAAGATAAAATATTTATAAATGTTTCTTTTAATAAATACCTGTTTTGTCTGAAAGTGCTACTGTGTTATGACAACTTTATTCATGTTGGTTAGCTACTTACCATTATGAATAAAATATTCAATTATTATACTGATAGAATACAAGCTATGATGTTTACAAATCCTGAAGGGGGGAAAATTCAGTGAGAAAGGACTGCCTCCTTCTACTGTGAAATGCTGTTAGGAAAAAAAAAAATTTCTTGCTTTTTTCTGAATTGGAATTTAACTATGGTCCTACATATGTCTAGTATCATTTGACTAGTTATATTTACTTGGTACTAAACATATACAGCATCATATATGTATATATTCACATAGTGTAATTTCAAGTTGTTGGTGTTTGAGGCACAACACATTTAGTGCACACATCTAAGCAACGTGTAAGAGACAAAACTGCATGCATAAGTCTTGACAAATGTAGACTTGAATATCCTTAATGTTGCTATTTGATGGTGACCTGCTAGTCATAAGCTATCTTTATAAGATATTTCACACAGGTAATAGTTCTTGTCAACACAGACAAGTCATCCTTTCAAGACAGTTTTAAAGGTAGATGTGCAGGCCCTAAAATATTACCTTGATTTCTAGCATAAGATTCCAAAATCTGTATTTGGAAACTGGGACATCATTTTGAAAAATATTACACCAATCTTCAGTGTAATACTGCAATGAAATCACGTTCAAAATTTATTGTCTAAAATCCTCTATTGGGAGGGATTTAAAAATTGAATATAGCATGTAAAGTTTCTTTCTTGGAGCAAATGCTCATATTAAAACATTTAATATAAATTTTGTTTATCGGTTTGGGTTTCCCAAATTTTTTTATGACAAAAATGGATGTGGTCCAAATGGACAATAAGTAACATGATCTCATTGCCAATCATACAGTTCTTTGAACACAAATTGTAAAAAAGTCAAGCTATTAAACTGATTTATTGTGCATGCAGTGTACAATACACTTTGAAAAACTGCCTAAATACACTTATTCTATAGCTTGGAATAAAATAAGTATGTATTTAACTTGTATTTCAGTTTTTCATGAGAATGTGTATAGCAAGTGCACTACAGAAAGTGAGCTATGTTTTTGTCACTTTTGCCCGATATTTTAAGTTCCTGTCAAATAGAGCCTAATGCCAAAGAGCCAAAAGTAAGCAGAACACTTCTGTACCCTCGTGTGCCTCAGGCTGAAAAGAAACTGAATCTATATTGTGTTACACGCGTTCAACTCGGCTGTTTACAGTAGTTAAGTACTACAGCTTAAAGTAGTTTGAGACACCCAGAATGAAGCAAAACACACCAAAGTATCATGAGCATTCAGATTAGCCTGAAGGCACATGTGGTGTGAAGGAGACTAGAGGTTTGATGGAGAAAAGACAGGTTGGTGACACAGGTGGCTGGGCTGCAGGTTAAGCAGCTACAGCACAGCACTATGGAAATGTGGTCATAGCACGTCCAGGTCCACAGCCAGTCCATAACTCACTTGAGTACCTATGGAGTCCACATAGTCAATTTGCAGGACAACAGAAAGTGGACACAAACCAGACTTCAGATAGCAATAATTATTTTTTAAATTAAAAGCATGCTGAAGTTCTGCTAGGCTGTGGTCTAAACCGAGCAAATAAAGGAGACCTACATTCTAGTTTCAACAGCCAGGGTTTAAGATGTCATCTCATGCCAAACTTGATTCCCTAGGCAGCAAACTCAATTACAAGGAGCCAATATCTAAAATCAGGTGGGGGCTTTTTCAGTAAGAGCAGCTTGCTGGACTGACCATGCTGTGAGCCCATTTAGGAACTCACAACTTCCATATGCAGGAAGTGGTTGCAAAAGCCATTTAGCAGAAGTATTCCACAACACCAATTCAAAAGCAATCAAAGCTAGTACGAGAAAGTCTCTAACTTCATCAACTCTCTACACCACAAGGAGTAAAGTCTATATTTCCACAATGTCTGTGAGCGGGCTCCTGGCATTTTTGACCCAGTCAACAGAGCCTGAGCCCTTATCAAATCCAACAAAACAAAAAATTAAGGTTGCACATAGGCAGACAGCTGCAATGTCTCCTCCAAATTGGTCTGAATCATGTCTACCTACCAAATAAGGTTTTTCTCAGCCTATAATGCTGTTATTTTTAAGAGACCCAAGAGTAGCACTGTAGCACATCCTGGGACTCAGACACAGTGACAAAAGTCCCATCCTGTTCTCCCATACGCTGAGTACATCTGCAGTGACAAAGCGTCAGCCCTGTTTGAACATGTCCTGAATACTTTTGCCAGCAGTACAAGCGACGTTGGTGGGATGAAAGAAGAAAGCAATAATAGTGCCAAAATCAGTTAGACAAAGACTTGACAGAAACAGTGTCTGCATATTATTTTAGCATTATACCAAAAGCCTAATTTTGCCCGTTCCTGTATCCATGAACTCACCCTGTGGAAATCCACCCTTCTCATTTAAAACAGGGATACAATTCAGGTGATTCAAAGGCTGACCATAAGTCATTAACTCAGATTACTTCTTTTTTTTTTTTCCTCTAAAGTTTTATCTTAAATTACCTTTTACTCTAAGTTTCCTGAGTTTTCCATAGGTCTCTTCACAAGCTGGGCTCACACAGCAGCTAGACTCTCTTTCATTGTTACAGAGCATCAAAATATTTTGTCTGTTAAAGCATAAATTGGGTCATTTTCCTTTATGCTCCTGGAAGAAGACTTCAAGGAGCTTCATGGGCAGGCAGCAGTGGGTGCGAAGGAAGATTTTGGTGGGTGAGATTTCATAAGTGATGGCCTGGGGATTTTATCAGTGCCAGACAACTCACACAGACTGTACATTCTCCACAAAGATCTTGCAGTGTGACTTTCACTTATAAATTACTGCTACACTGTATTTTGCCAATACACCTTGTCCAAAGTTGCACACTTAAAATCATAGGAAAATACTTTTGTCTAACCATTAATTTTAATGTTTAATATTTTGAATAGCAAATTCTCACACTGGCCTTTGGATTTCCATAATGGAACAAAAACTTCGACGTTTTCTTTTCTGACTATCAAAGCTACTCAGATTTTCAATAATTACACTTGCTTCTGATATTACATTAATGAAAATTACAATTTAGTAATATTTCATAAGGAAGTAACTGTTATTTGAACAGTGTAATTTAGTTGTAAGATATGATTGTCTAGTTCTGAACAAGGACAGAAGGAAGGCAAGGACACAACTCTGACTCCTCCAATTATTGTAATACAAAATACTGCCTAATAAAATTTTATGGACAGTTGCACATTTTTATAATATAATATATTGTTGAAACTGTTTTAAGTTTAGCCAAGAATCTCATTAATTATATTATCTAAAACAAGGTAATATGCATTTGGTCTGCATTTCAGGAGAGATTTGCCCTGATCAATCCACAACACTCAGTTCCTAAATCCACAACACTCAGTTCTTTCCATCCTCGCTGCCTTCTCACTTGAAACTTACATGCAAATCACTGTACTCAGATGTGTACTTTGTAAATGGGTTGTCTTTTAGTCTCACTGCTAACCTCTGACTTGAAGGCACTTTGCCCTTTTTGGTTCCTCTGACAATTCATTTCTTTTCCGCTAAATGCTTAATTTTGCACCTGCTTTCAGTGTGGGGACATCCTTCCACAATATTTGCACGGTCCTTCTCAGCGTACTTTAATTCTGAAGATTTCTTCTGGAGGGAGAAGGCCTGTAAAGAGTAAACCGGATATCCAAAGCCTCAGTTCACACTTCCCACCAACCTCACTTTTACCTATGCAGACCTTAAAATGCCCAGGTAGAAACCTCAGTACCCTCGAGGCTCTTGCTCAGAAGTCCTGCTATAAGCTTGAGGTATGGATGATTTGGTGGGGTTTGAG